>CM074581.1:17790000-18267500 GCA_037305975.1 Chrysolophus pictus | reverse complement strand
AACCTGTGTTAAACCCCAGAGCCAACACTATGAACCACTGAAATGCAGTTTTGCAAAGGTCCTGGGCACTCCTCTAAAGCTGCATTTCACCGGGGTTCTCTCCTGAGTTGTTCTGGCACATTCATATATTCTGATTCTCTGTTATGGCAAGTTTCATCTAAACACTAGAGGGAATTTGAAGATGTTAATAAATGTCTTCATGAGGTGAAAATAAAAGTCATACAGAGGAAGATAAATGAAAGTGCAAGTGCCCATTTGTGCACGTGCCCTTATATTTGCAAAAAAAGGCATCAACGCCACATGCACTGGTAATCATTTTGAGTCTTTGGTGGGACACACCATCACAGCTCAGCCCCAAGGAACTGTAGGCTCATATTATTACCAGTAAGTGAAAAGTGGGAGGATGGACTTGCAAAGACCGTCTCTGTCAACTTCACTGAATTCCCCGATAGTCTTTTACATGCACATCTAACCTCGAGCAAAGATAGAGTGAGGCAGTGAATTAAAAAATAGCCAAGTGTGTGCCTAGAATAGCAAGTGCAAGTGGGCATACAAACGTCCATGTGCTACAGCATAAGGAAAGATGGCTTGCAATTAGCAGTTCAGAGAGAGACACTGGGAAATCTGAGGTCACCTCCTGGCTCTGCCAGTTTTTCTTTGTGTCCTTGCCCAATGCACTTAACCTCCTTGTTCCTGGTCCTGCAGCTAAGGCAAGGAGTCTGTAGTGCCTCCTAACTGGTCTTGTACCTTGGGGCTGTGAAGAGGCAGGGCTGCACCCTGTCTGTGTGCACACTTCTGAGCTAACAGGAGTCCAGACAAGAACTGCCCAGGTCTGCTGCTGGTCCCCAGAGTAATTACATCAAATAACTGGGCCAACAATAAAACTTCACGCTGTTTATCCATTTGGGGTTGGAGGAAATACTCCATTCAGCAGTTTGGCTTTAGTTTTGAGTTCTAATTTCTTTTTTTTTTTTTCTTCTTCCTTACTTTCTTTCTCCTTTTTTTTTTTACTTTTAGGGCAGGTTTGTGTGGCCACCTGCCTCAGAGTGGAAGGAAGGCTGCCCTCCCCCTGGATCTGACCACTGACATTAGGCATGCGGGGCTGCACGACCCAGCAGAGAGACCTCATCCACCAGCAGGGAAGTAACAAGCCCTCTTGGTCAGATGCTGTTGCTCTCTGGACTTCTGCCTTTCTAGGTGGGACAGTGTGGCCTCTTTAACCCCATCACTGGATCAGTGCTCCCAAATTAGTGTAATCATCCCACTCAAATTAAGTGAGCAGCTCCTGACTCCTGGCTCTGCAGCCCAGCCCTGGGCATCCCCTCTCAGCCTGGCGCCCGCATCCCCCTCTTCCTCCCTCTCCCCCGAAGCCCCCTGCTTGTGGGCTCCTTGATATTTTCCAGTCCTTCCCTAATGAGCACTGCAGAATTACAGCTAATTAAGGATGTAAATGATGCTGGAGAGAGAGGGAGAGGGAGAGGATGGGAAGGGGCGGGGGGAGGGCAGCTACTTGCTGTGTGCAACTCTGCAGTAAAGTGTCTCCTACCTCAGCAGAAAAGTTATCATGGGAGACAATGTCAACTTTATGGAGGGGGGAGGGCCCTCTCAGCGCCTCTGTCCCCGCCTGTAATAGCTGCTGCCTCTCTTTTATGTGTCAGCGCTGCAGATGCTGATGTCCTCCCTCCCAAATGCTGCTTTGTCAGCTGGCGCTGTCACACAGCCCTGGGTCTCTCTCTGCCTCTCACTGCCATCCTCACCGTGCCAGGGCACCCAGGGGCCTGTCTCCTTCCTTGCAAGGAGTTTGCCTCTCTTCCTGCCTACATGTCCTCCTCCACACCCATGGTTTGGAGAGGATCCGGGACTGGTCCCACTCCATGAAGGAATGTTTGTGCTGTGACACAGGCAGGATGCTGTGTGGGCAGGAGCAGGCCGTGATGGGGACATCCACCCGACACAGCGCTGCAGAAGGACTTCGGCTGCTGCACCACCAGGAACACAGCTCTGCTGGGTCCTCTGAGAGCATTTGGAAGCGCTTCGGGTTCTGTTGCCATATTTTCCTGCACATTGCCTGGATCAGTGGGTTGTGAAAGCACGTTTGTCCCAGTGCTGCGTCTCGTCCATCCGTCCGTCCAACGGAGGACCACACATTGTTGGGTCAAGAGCGGGCAGCAATGGGCGACAACAGCGGTGGTGGTTTTTGTTGTTGTTTCCCCAGATCGCTGTGCAATATATTCCAATTTTTTTTCTTGTCATTAAGCCAGTGCCTCGGAGATGATGATGTAGTCCCTATGTGGGCCGCAGAAAGCACTTCGAGCCGTGCTGGAGTCGTGCTGGGTGGCTCTGATAGCAGAGCTAATGGGAGCGAATGGGATGCAACGAACTGTTCTAATGACACCAGCCAGGGAAGAGACAACAGTAAGAATAAATAAATGTTAACTATTTTCCTCTTCCAGACATTTGCATCTATTGCCATTAAGTTCATTTAAATAAGAGAGAGAGCGAGAGAGAAGGGGAAACTTACTACTACTCTTAATAACAAGTGTCTAAAAATAAATTAGGATGCTGGGATGCACTTAAGGCATTTTAAAAATAAGTCTTATTTTTCCCCCCTTCTCCTTTTTTTTTTTTTTTAAAGTGTTGGAGGGTTTTAATTTGGGCCGAGTAATTTTGGTGCAAACGCTTGGGCGCCTTTCGTTGGGAAATTGGGAGGAATGCAAACAAGATTTCACTTCATTAAACAGGGGCAAACAGTAGAGAAATTGCACTTACTTATGGAAATGACTTTTAAACATGAACAGCATTTACTTGCATTGCCTTGTGCTGAATTTTTTTTTTTTAAAAGATTATACATGTGAATAATTCACTGCGGGCCAATTAGATGATGACTTCATTTTTAACCTCTCTTCCTTGCCATCTTGCTGGCTGTCCCTTTCGTTGCAATTTCCACCCTCTTCCTTCCTTTCCATAAATTAATAAAGAACAAATAATCCCTCTTCCTGCAGTGCCAAGAGCCATTCTCAGAATGGATGTTGAAGGAGAAAACCAAGCATGGCTGGCTGTACAGGACTGCCCTAGGATGAAGCAGGAATAACTGGATAGGATGTCTGCAGTCAGGGTTGCACCCATTTGTTGGGGAAAAATGGAGAAGTGAGAAATGAGCCTGAAGGTGTGGGAGCATTGCACATTATGTAATGCAGAGCCCAGAAGCCACTAAATACATAATTACAAAATACAGAATTAGTTCCTTATAAAAAATTAGCTAGTCTACCTGTCCAGTTTCTGGGTTTCTTATCTAGTCCTTACGTCCTGTTCCTTGGTACCAGGCTAAGACCCACCCCTCATGAAATTTTATCCTGCTTTCACTTGCCTTAAGAGGAAGGAGAAACTCTGGTTCCTTCCCAGTGGAAATCTCCATCCTCTGGCATTGCCAAGGGAAGGCTAAATGGAACATCGCCCTCAGCACTTCTTTTTCCTTGCTCAGCAGAGGTTCCTCCACTGATGCCAGTGGAGTGATATTGCAAAAGAGTCCCTGCTGGTAATTTTTGGGCCTCTTCTGTGGGGTGAGGGTTTGTGCCCTATCATCTCCACCTTGTAGATGAGGAAGCTGAAGCATGGAGTGGAGCCTTCACCATCTTCTACAACAGGGTATTCTCCTGCACCTTCAGCCTGTTCTCTCCAAACTGTTTCCTGGGATACTTCATGCTTATTTGGTCAGCATTTCCTTTCTCATGAGGTCACATTCCCAGCCCTTTCTAAGCCGTGTTTTTATGGCTCTTAGCTGATTACAGTTTTAGTGGGGAGGAGGTGGCTGCGAGCGATGACCTGTGATTTCCAGGGAAGGGGAGAACATGTAAACTTCAAGCAGAGGGGCCTCCCGCTGGGAACAGCCCATTTTAGAGCCCTTGTGTCAATGATGGCCTCCAGGGCACTTCCCCACTCTATTTATTTACCCGTGGGAAGCCCAGCATGCCCCCTCCAGAGCCCAGGCCAAGCAAATCCCTCCTCCTGGCAATGGGACAAAGGTCTTTCAGCCTGGACCTGGAAACTTCACATGGTCTATTTCCGAGTCAGTGTCAGTATGTTTAGAAAGCATGATCCCAGGTGAAAGGCTGTGAGGCTGTGGGACTATCATGTGGGGAAGCGGGAGAGCACACTGCAAGCACTGAGCATAGGTCTCAATGATTGCCAGTGTATCCAGCTTTAGCTTTCATCTGGGTGCTGCAGGCTGCTGTGGGCCCTATAGGGCGTTCCACACATGCAGGGCTGTTCCCAACAGCTACTCCCAACAAATGCCTTTTATCCTGGAATATTCACACTTGGAGTCATTCAGCGATGTTGCCCTGAAAAGCTTCATGGAGAGCTAAGCCCAGAAACACCAGCTATGAGGCAGCATGTTATGAGCTGTGTTGTCTCTGCAGGAGAGGCACCTGCATCTGCTAAACAGCTCCGGAATTCAGGAATAGGCCCCTATGGGCTGTGCGGTGCCTCCATTGACCTCAGCAGGCTTAGCACCAAGGACAAGTTCAGCTCCACACACTCATTAACCTCCTTCCCCAGAAGCATCCTCAGAGCTGGGGGCTGTGTGAGGTGGGCACCTGCAGCAGCACGGCCTCAGCTGCAGTTCTTTGTGATGGGAACTTCTACCTGTGCAGCACCTGGTGCCAGGAGACAGGAGTGGGTCCTGATCACACCCATGCCTATGTGAGCAATGAGTCTCATCTGTTCCCATGGCAAGGCCAGGCAAAGAAAGGCAAGGCAGAGTACAACAAAGAAAGGCAAGGCAAGGCCAAAAAAGTCAAGGCAAATAAAGGTAAGGGAAGGCAAGTTCTCTCTCCTCTGTGCAGTCTGGAAACCTTGGACAGAAGGGGACTTCACAGATTATTGATGTATCTGACTCTGAAATGAGCTTCATTCTTCTCTTCAGCTTCCTAATGACAGACACAGGTCTCTGGGCAGTGAATCAACAACCACATGTGGAAGTGAGCAAGTGCCAGACACAAATATTGACGTTCCCCTGATAGGCACCTCCATGCTGGGTCTGGGTGAGGGCTGGAGCAGGCACTGGGCCCAGGCCTCCCAGCAGGATTTCCATCTGCCAACACAGCTGAAGGTCTCTCCTTGTTTTCTGTATGGGCCCCACGGAGGGCTGGTGGCAGCGGTGGTGAGTTGGTAATGTTGGAAAGATGCTGGTGGTGCTGCCAGATACCATCAGCACGTGTGGGGTAAGCAGATGCATCTCTCCTCATCATCGATGGAAACCATGCTATAAAAATCTGACTGAAATGTGGCTTTTCCCACATGAACTTTAAAATGTTTTCAGTTTGGAAAGAGTGGAGGCATTTCCTTAGCACCAAATTTCTATGAAAATACACTGAGAATTACATATACATCCTCCCATTAAAAAATAAAAAAACCTTCACCTTTTACCTTCTTTTGACAGGCAGGAAAAAAAATCAACTAAAAAAATCTTCCACTTTGTAATGTTTTAAATCCAGCTGCAGAGGAAGGTTCTAGAATTTTCCTTCCATTAGCAAAAAAAAAAAAAACCCTGCAGTCTTCTCAGGACTATGTAATAAAACAGAAATATAGAGAGCAAAGAGGGAAAAAAATCAGTGTTCCTGGCAACATTTTGGAAGAAAACATAGTAAGTATAAATGGAGCCTTTTAAAACTCACAAATTCACAGCATGATAAGACAACATCTTGTTCAGAAATCAAGTCTCCAAACTAGGAAGTGTAGAAATCCTCCTCTGCCATTCACCTCTCTAATTAGGCAGAGGGAGATTTCTGGTGAGTGACTCATTGCTTTATGGAAATGATGGAGGAATGCCCTCTTGCCGTGTACCAACTTCCATCAGAAGAGCACAAAAACTGTTAAACGTGTGTGTTGTCTCCTCTTTCTTCTCCTTCTTCCAGAAGGCAGATTAAGTTCTATATTTGCACTGTACAAGTGTGAAGATACCGAGACACACCTGGGATTGCTTTTGCCTAAGGTCTGCATCAATTGTCCTGAAAAGAGTCACTCTGCAGCTGCTGTGAGTAGTACAGAAGAAGAAAATGTGGTCCAGCTCTGCTCACTCTAACAAGAAAAAAACAATGTAGGAGGAGACAGGTCCACGCTGACTTGTAGTGCTGTGGACCACAAGCTGTTGCAAAGGAAGGAAGAGCATTGCTACTGGGTATTGATGCCACAAGTTTCTGGGAAGATAAAGCAGTTTGTGGCAAATCTGTCTTCTGATCTTAGTGTCACATGCAAGGAAATGAGCAAGTGATGGGAAAGCCAAGAGGGAAAAAAAAGAGTTATTCTCCAGCAGACTGGACACCCCACCTGGGCTGGCCCTGGAGCAACAAGAACTAACTCCTTTTTCACCCATTTGCCCTGTGCATTCCACTCTGCTCCCCTCTTGTCTCACCCTCCCCCAGCTTGCCTTATAATTCAGGAAGAGGAGGCTGAGGAGAGTAATATTGTGCTGGAGATAGGACTGGAAGGGCAGTAATTTAGAATCAGAGGCTTATAGTATTATTGCCTGCAAAGCCATTCATGGGAAATGATTCCCCCCCATCCCCATTCCTCCCCCCCTGCCCCACTCTCCTTGCTCTGCAATAACAATAACAGAAATGCCTTCAGGAGGCTTTGCTACTCAAAATGCAGGCAAAGAAGCGCTTTCCTCTACCACCCCTCTTCTTTCCCTTCTCTTCCCATCGCACTCACTTGTCCCCCCTGCCTCCGAGCCTAACTGCCTCTCCCTCCCTTCTCCCTCCCCCCCACCACAGGATAAAAAAATAAAAATAATAATAGGGGTAATAAGAGAGGAGGTAATGGAACGTTCTCCAACTGGGCACATGTCAGAAGCCATTATATGTGGTGCAGATTTGCATAATTCAAGAAGCATCAAATTAAATTTGCATAATTCCTTTGATTACACTTGTTATTAAATGTAAGTGACATTGATTTACAAAATGGCCCAATATAAGGTTAATAGCAAATGTCACCTTCCAGCAGGGTGAATAGGGTGCGTGTGTGGTGGTGGTGGTGATGGAGGAGGGAGAAAGGGGGGCCCAGGGAGGAAGGCGAGCAGACAATTGATTTCTGCTCCTCTCTTCCTTAAAGGGCTCAGGTCTCCTTTGCAGAGGAGCCCTCAGGTTTGGGCTTCATCTGACTGTGGTGCAGCCAGGATCACCTGCCATGTGGTGTTGATGCTGTCGAGGCACCCGACTAGAGCCTGGCTTTGCTCACTGCTCTTGTGGGGAGCCAGAAAGCCTGGCTTAGCACTGGGCAGAGGGAGCACAGAAATCAAAACCTGAAATGACAGCCAGATGTGTAAGATGCACAGAGACCCACAGCCAGCAGTGAACACCTCTGCATACAGAACCCGCGGTGATACAGACTCTGGGCCATCGAACGCTGTGGAGGGCTGTGACACTGATACCACGTCTGTTTTGTTGTGGCCCTCAGGCCATCTGAGCGCTTGCTTTGCAAGTAGAGCCCACCTCTGTGTATCGCTCTGCCTCTCTATATTCTGTGCATTTTTCCAGACAGGTGTAATTTCATGCTGGGAAACTGACTGCCAAGTTGTGTGAGCACCCCGGGACTGTAAGTGATAAAACAAAATTATGCGTGTAGTGGGAGTGGGCAAACAGCAGATTTACGCGTTGCAGGCAATTTCAGTGATGCACGTACCTGGCCAAAATCTTGTTTTGGTTCCATCGAAGCTTTCTTTTTTTGCAAATCAACAGGCTGCGGGAGGAAAAAGTCATCATTTCTGATCAAATTAAATGTCTTGTTCAATGTGAAAAAGTATGCTTATTTTGGTGACTGAGCTCTGTAAACATTATCTAATAGCATCCAAATAACATTAGAAAGGAAATGTCATTCTGATCCAGCGATCAAAGGGCTTTTTCAGGATTTGTCAAAAGAAAAGGCACTCAGTTTTCTGGAGCATTTTTTTCTAGGGCTTCAGTTTTGCTACTTTGAACAGCACAAGCTGCTGAAAATGCTGTGAATTCACAGACAGCTCAGATGTGAATCTTCCTAAGAAAAAGTGTTCTAAGGAGAAGAATCTGTCAGGCAGCCTGTCTGTGTGTCCATGAAAGAGGTGCAGACCATCTCCAGGTGAGGCAGAAGAAGTAATGGCCTTAAGTTGCACCAGGGGAGGTTCAGGTTGGGTATTAGGAAACATTTCTTCTCAGAAGGAGTGGTAATGCACTGGCACAGGCTGCCCAGGAGAGTGATGGAGTCACCGTTCCTGGAGGTGTTCAGGAAATGTGGAGATCTGGCATTGAGGGATGTGGTTAGTGGGCAGTATTGGTGGTAGGTGAACAATTGGACTAGATGATCTTAGGGGCCTTTTCCAAACTTAATGATTCTGTGATTCTATGGTTCTACGATATTAGAGGACACAGGCTGCACAAGTATCCCACAACTGTAATTGCCGGTGTTGGGGTTGTTATGCACATTCTGGGGTAGACACTGATTAGATACATGTATGCTTCAGTGTTTGCATCAGGAAGGTACAGTGATTCATTTGTAAATCCAGGCTTTTCAGCCATTTGCAGCTTGTTTTCATATCCTCCTAATCAGGTCTTTGAAGCCGTAGATGTCCATGCTCAAGGTGCACCTATCCTTCTGATCACAGAATCGTAGAATCAAAGAATGGCTTGGGTTGGAAGGGACCTTTAAGATCATTTAGTTCCAATCCCAATGCTGTGGACAAGGTTGCCAGCATAGTAACTGATCCCCATAGATCCCATTGTGGTAACTGGAAGCCAACTCTCATGATCTAGACGATCATCTGGTGACCAAGGGATGTGAAGTGTATTGCACAGGCCTTCAGGCCGTGGGGCCCCTTCCCCATGCTGCTGTGGCTGCTGCAGGGCTGGCCCAGGGCTGCCTGTGCTGCTGGGAATCTGGGACTGGGCTGGAGCCCCTGGCAGTGTGGCAGGGAGAGGCTGGTGTGAGGGGCAGCCCTGGCTCTGGCTGACAACTGCTGACATCGTCATATTTAGCACCCGCACGCAGCGAGCCTGAGCGAGGATCGCGCGCTGGGTGAGCCAACTGCAAATTAATCGTCAGTTCATTACTGCTCCGTGCCTTTCATCCTGACAGCAGCCTTTCAGACGTGGGTATAATTGGAAGGGTCCGTGCGGCAGGAATTTGGTGAGGGGGAGCAGACGGCTCTCTGCTCCCTTTCTCAGGCTATGTTCTGGGAACACAGAAGCAGCCAGCTTGGGACAGAGAGGAAACAAATATCTCCCGCCCCTGCGTCTCTCTCCTGCCACCCCCCCGGACTGGGCTGTCAGTGCCGGGAGGTCTGCCTGCATCCAGGAAGTTCCCTCCAGCTGTAATTACCCTCAGCCTGCAAATAAAGTGTGCAGAGCAGCAGGGCCACTTGTGAGAACTTGAGTGCATGCATTGCTGTCGGTGCTGGTGGTGGGCATGTGGTTATTGGTACCACTTCCAAGGCCCCATCACAGAGGTGCTACAGAGGCAATAGTGTGTCCGCAGCCGGGATAGGGAACTATGGGTCAGGACCAAGCCAGGTGTGGGCTGGATGTCCGAGATGGCGGGGCTGAGCCACCCAACAAGCTGCTCCTCAGCTCACAGCTGTGTTGCTCTGCTCCTCAGAGTGAGGCCATGGTGGTTCTCTGCCAGCCGGAGTGAGCTGTGCCGCGGAGATACTGGCCCCCCTTCACTGTGTCCCCCCCCTGCTCCTCCCGTGCAAAAGTTATTGTCGTCTTCGTGGAGTCTCAGGTAGGCAGATGAATGGGAAATGTTCCTCTCCATTACTAGCTGCACTTGACTGGAGTCTCATTACATTACGATGGCGCTTTAGCAGGCGAATGGGCCTTGCGTCTGGGTTCCCAGCACCCCTCATACCTCCCTGATAACGTAAATTACCCTCCGCCTCATTGCCTCAAATGATCAAACATCAAATTGCTAGTAAAAAAAAAAAAAAAAGAGGAAAAAAGAGAGAGAAAGAGAGAGAGGAGGGAAAGGAGAAAAAGCTGAACAGAACCATGGGTTGAATCTAGATGGTTTGTCAGCAACAAGAGACGAGTCAGTGGCTCTTAAACACTTGCTAAAGATGAATCCATTGAAGGTTTTGTACTCAGTAATTTCACTGACATTAAAATACACCTGTAAAACTCAAACAAAGCTTTATAACTCCAAACAGCACTAGGGAAGACCTGCTACTTCAGAGCACAGCGTGCTTCTTTTGGTCAGGGGAGGGAGACCTGCAGGTAACCTGTCTTTCTCCATCACCAGACTTCATCAAAGCAGAGAGTTCCACACACGCAGTGTGGATTTGCTGTCAAATCTGTGGCTGAACAGTGCGCCAATCTGCACTCCCTTTGTCCCCCTTCTGCCTCAAGAAAGATCTCCCCAGCCAGAAGAGCACTCCCAGGAGGTACAAAACAAGGATGGAAGGAAGAGAGGAGCGGGAGCAGCACCGACGCATGTGGGGATGCCGAGAAATATGGATCTCGGCAGGGTAACGAGGCGCAGTGGAAGGAGGAGGCTATACGTCTTTTCTCAGTATTTAAACGTGTGCTTAATATGGCGCTCAGTGGAATGGTTAATCTGCTAATGCTGGTAGTGTTTGCTGTAGTACTCAGAGAAATGTTTACTGCAGTATTTCATGGGGATTGTGTTCTGGATGGCACAAAAGGAGGAATCGCTCTAGCGTACCAGGAAAATGTTCATTGCAAAATATACTGGAATATTAAGAGGTTTATTTAGTGGCGTACTTAGTATAATATGAAAAGAGTTAAGCACAGAGTGTTTTATTAATATTTTCGGGGTGTGGATGAATTTCGGTGCTCAGGAAGGTTATGGAAAAGCAATTCCAGGAAAGGCTGGTTATATTCACAGATTTATAGATCTTGAGAGCATAAAGGACTCTTTGATCAGCTAATCTGACCTTCTGTATAACACAGGTATATACAGTGTGGACATACCTCCTGATTCAGCAAAGCACTTTAAGCACTTGCTTAAATTTAAGCATTTGAGTTGCCCCATGGAAGGCAGAGAAAATAACCCTATTGAATCAATGGGACTATTCATGCCCTTAATGGGAAGTGGATGTTTAGGCATTTGCTGAATTGGGACCACAATAAGATAATGCAGCTAAATGAGTAATTCATAGCCACCCATTTATTCAACTGCTTTTGCCTCCTTTTCTGCTCGTGGATTGCTCTGGAGCCAATCGCCATTTCCTGCAATGTATTCATTGTCTGAAGTCATTCACTGAATAATTTCAGTGAAAACTCCTTCTTGATAGCTTGCTCATAAACAGTTCATTGTGAATATGGGAATATATGCACATACGTTTTCACAATGTGTGTGCGTGCTCCCGTGTGTGTGCGAATGGACCGTGTAAACACACGTGCACGTGCATGCACAAACCCAGGGTCAGCACCTTCAGCCACAACAGGGAATCCCTTGGATGCGGCTTTGTGATTTTTCTCCCATGTTCACTTGGTGCCCTCTGCCTTGCAGCACATCTCTCGCAGGAAAGTGATCCGCTGGGAATTTCACAAAAAGGGAAGTGGAAGAAGGCGCACAATGTGCTGCAGTGAACCCAGCATATGATCGTCCACGTTTGTGTACCCGTGCCAGGCCCTCCATTCTCTGTCCTTACTCAATCGGTCATGAATCAAATCTGATTCATTTTGAATGCATTGCTTAGGGATTTTTCAAATCAGCCAGGGCGTATCTTCTCCAAACAAGGGTGTTTGTGTTTGCAGACTGCCTGTGGCACCGCATCGGTCAAGTAAGAGGCTTGGTATTTTTCTGAGCAGGAACTAAACAAAACAGGAACAGGTACCATGAATGAGTGGGGCGCTCGATGGGTGGAATTGTGTTTGTGCAGTGGGCAGCTCCAGTTCTCATGCAGAACTTACTGGGCATTACGCATTACAACGTGGGAATCATTTGCTTCTGATGCAGGCTGCTTGTCAGGTATTCTTTCTAAAAGTCACACTGCTTTTTAGGATCTGCTTATCTTTTCAGGAAATCAAAGGAATTACCTTGATATTCAGGAGTAAAATACAAATTGCCTAGAAATTAAAAACTGAACTTGGTATTTCCAAGCATTCCAGTTTATCTTCCTTCCTTACAGGATGGCAAAGAGAGATGTGATGGAAACCAGGAGGGAGCCAGGCAGTTTTGGTTCCTATACAGAGCTGGTGGGATGCTCCACGCTCTCTTCTGGGGCTCCTGGCAGCTCTGGCACCCAGAATGGCTTCTGAACATCCATCTGTTGCTGCAAGTGCTGGAGCTGACGTGCTCGGGGTGGAGGGCTGCTCACTGGGACTGATGGCAGAGAAAACCTTCCCTCTTGTCTGCAAGTGTGTGAGATTACATGGAGGAGGTTTGCGTGGAGGAGGTTTAAAGCAAGGCTCAAGATGAGAGCTGACTGTGGCAAGCGTAAGGAGGTGCCACTGAGTACAATAGTTGGGCCGTTCCATTAGGACTTTGAGAATCATTACTTTTTCTCCCATTTGTCCAACTGAGAATTCATAGAGTTTTGGCTTTTTCTGGTTAACCTGAGAAGGGTTATTTTTTTCTGAGATATTTCAGTAAAGCAGAAGGACACTGTAAGTTGTCCAGGCCAAATGAGATACGTTGATGGCCACTGTCTTTTCTAAAAAAGCAGTTATTTCACACAGCAAAGACCATTTCAACATGAAAAATCAATTGCAATTATTCTTTTCCCGAAATATAAAACGAAACCTTTTGACTTTTCAAAATTACCATTTCCATTTAAATTTTCCCCTGGTGGCGGATGACTGGCCAAATTCAGCATGAGCTAGCCAGCAGCCTGTCAGCTGAAGGCACCGTTTATTCTGCAAATAAACTTTATTCACTGAAGTAAAAAGAGCAAAGGCAAATCCTGACGCCGCGTTCCCAAAAGTTGGGCTGTGGTCTGATCTGCGGTACGTGCTTCTGCCAATATTTGCACAGCATTCGAAACAACAGAGACCATTTGGAGTTATCTGGGGAGCACCAGGGCAGGGCGCTGGGCACAGCCACGGATGGGCCCAGGCTGAGGTTTGTTTACCCCGCGGCTCAACGCTCTCCGGCCTGCTGCGGTCAGTGCCACTCTCCTAGTGGAGAGCCTGCCACTTGTGCATGCAAAGAATCGCTTGGGTGTTAGTTTTGTTTGCCAATACAAGCCGCCCATTAGCTATCTTAATCCTCTTTCCTAACAGGCTTTAAAAAAAAAAAGGGGGGGGGGGAGAATAGAAGGTCTTTCTCAAATGTTGTTGTAGAGGAAAGAAATGCCCTTCTCTTTTTTTTTTTTTTTTCTTTTAAATGAAAATGTCTTGCTTTATTGTAGTTTTGCCTTCTCAAAGTAGATGTATTTTTCACTGAGGAGGCTGGAAACGGCTTGTGGAGAATTTACAAAAGGAATAAAACTTTGACTTGTTTCAATTTTTTCACAGAAAATGAAAGCAAATGTCAGGAGCCACTCAGGGCTATACTTCCAGCAGATATGGGGTTAGATGGGACCAGTTGGTGCTCATCCTACTCTCCTCCTTCCCTTCCCAACATTGTTTTGGATGAAATGCAAAATCAAATCCTGCAAGATGTGATCATTTAGGGTACTGTGGCATATTTTGAAACAGTAGGGCTGTTAGCCCCAGCATCTTGGCCAAATTCCAGGCTGGATAATTACATTCTGCCGGCCTATATTCCAGCCTGCAGTTCAAATAGGGAAGAAAAAAAAAAAAAGAAAAGAGTTATCATTTCTCCTCCAAGAAATCCTGCTGTGTGATGACTGATGCTTCTCCATCCCAGAAGTGGCTGTGTTTCAGAAAACGTTGCCTCCATGTTCCTCCACATCTTGCCCATTGCTGTGAGGAAGTCTGTCCAGCTCCTTGGTGAGAACAAAGCGCAGAGATGACCAGGAGAGAGCCTGCATTGCCTTGCACATCCCCTTCACTGCTCTGTATCCCTCTCTGCATGGAACCCCACTACACAGGGCCGCGTCCCCACAGCCTGCAGCAGGTCTTTGTGCTGCCAGCAGCCAGGGGTGGGCTGGGGAAGGCAGGGAGGCCGGCCGCAGTGGGAGAGGGAGGACTCACTTGACCCATGCCTGTAATTTGTAAAGAGCATTTTTACACCAGATCAATGCTTTCCTCAGCATTTTAATGCACCCCATTGGTGTCCTTAAACTCTAATGATGCAGTCTGTGAGAAGCTGCCATTTATTACCCACAGATGGGGTGATAATTATTGACAAGATTGTAACTAATAATTAAACCCATTTGCTCCTTTAAACAAGTTGGTGTGAATTATTTGCCGGGAGAGCTGTAGCAGGCCTGTGGTCACTCCTCCCCATGGCTGAGACGCAGTGCTGCCAGGAGCGGGCCCTACACGTGGGATGAAGCATGGCTGTCCTGGGGACCAGGCTGTCTCCCAGGTCCTTGCAGCCTGCACTCCAGCCTGCAGCAGAACGGTGTGGGGGCAGTGCCAAGCTCCTGCCCAGCCCCATCCTGGGCCTCATGGGGCCAGGGGAAGCACTGTGGTGCCCACATGGCTGTGGGGCAGAGGGTAGAGGATGAGGGGATGAGGTGGGGGGAGCAGAGCACAGCATCGCAGCGCTCAGAAGGCCGCCCGGGGGAGCTGCCTTCCCCTGCTGTACGTTTGGAGGGAGGGTGTAAATCTAATCTTGGTGCTAGGGTCCATTAGCATTAGAGGGGAGTACTGTATATGCATTCATTCCCCGCTCTCACCCCTGGATGACAGAGTACCCCCTCTGTTGTCTGCTTTAGCACATTGGGAGAGGCTATCCATTAATTCTGCAGCAGCAGTGGATAATGCTGTCGTAAGTCTTAGGTGCCTCTGAATTTTGTGAGCATTTTACAGTTATAAATACCCCACACTTGTGCATTTAATTAGTTGTGTATCTCGCAGTTGCTCCATCTGTGCTCTGATCTGGCTGTTTGTTCATGGAGGTGGGCTGGTTCCTTGTGCTTCTGCTCAGCCCCAAGGAAGGAGACCAAGACGTGGTAGAAGAGGTTTGTGGCAAGAGAGGGAGAGGTGCGATTGTGGAGGTTTGTTGTACTGGAAGAGCAAACCTGAGCTGAGAAGATGAACGCAAAGCAACCATGTTGCCAGAAATAAGCTTCGGTACATCCGTAATGCCGGCGCTGTCTCACCCTCTGCAGTGCCATGCGTGCATGTCAAACTGCTCAGGGCTGGGTTTCTGAGGAGGTTACTGTGCTGTTAAATGTTCTGGCAGCAATACTTGCCCTGTTCTTGCTCTCTCCCCTTCTACATATACCATGTTGCACAGGCTGTGAAATGACAGTAAAAACGTACATCCACAAAAGCTCATCTGCTTGTCTGACTTTGCTTTCAGCATTTGTGCCTTCCCCTCCTTCAGTGAAAACAACTATGTGAAGACCTAAAGCCTCACACCTGCTTGCTGCATTATATGATCCCTTTGTGAAAGTTCACCAAAGTCTTGCACTTGCAGAACTCATTGGGCAAGGGCAAGCAAGAACACTGCTCTCCTAAATCTGCAGGAGCCTGGGTTCAACCAGTGAAAAGTTGGGCTGCAAGCTCCAAATCCTGGGTGAGAAACATCATGGCCGCAGGGCAGAGCCACTGCTCTTCTGTGAGGCTGATCTGCTAATTCAGATCCCTCCGGGGAGTGCTGACAGGTTAACTTCTCTTGGCAGACTCAATGTGCATTTGGTATTATTTCTCCGCGACTCTGACTTTATGCCTTAAAATATTGCCTGTCATCCCCCTGCAGCTTGCAGAAAGGTGGAAGAAAATTGAAGTTGGCACAAAAAACCTCTGAGTGTGTGCTCTGACTCGCTCGGGAAGGCGTGATGTCACAAGGATACCTGCCCCGCTCAGGTCTGTGCGACTGGTGGAGCCCAAACTGTGCGCATCTGGTGGTGGCACCCAGGGAGGTGTGGGGACCAATCACAGCCCCATCAGGGTGTGCTCACCCCGCTGCCTGCAGCCGTCCTGCCAAGCTCAGAGGGCTATTTACTCACTTAAAGCTAATCACATGCATAAATCTTCGAGGGATCAAGGCTGTGGAGGAAACCAAGAGAAGGCAGTGAGGAGGCACATGTCAAACAGGGCTGTGGTCGAGAGCTCTCCGAGACTTAAACATAACATTTGAGAAAATGAGTCCATTTGTTTCAGAGGCATCCTGAACATTGGCATGTAGTAATTCTGTAATGGATCCATTTAACCAGCCCTATAACTGAAATATCCTTAGCAAATATTTCCTTTAATAGCACTTAAAGAGGGAATGCAGGCAGAGAAATTTTAAAGCACAGCTGCATTATTGCTGAGTTCCAGTTCTGAGGACTTTCAAAGTATCAAGCTAATTTTTCTCCACATTTGGCTCAATATTTAACAAATCAAATGAGATCAGGAAGGAACCTTAGGTCAACGTTTTTAACCTGGGTTGTTTGTTAAATCATCTCAGCGCTGCAGTAACAAATACAGCAAGCACATGTTGCATTGGAAGATAATTCAGATAATCCTCAGAAACTTTGCAATAAAATCATCATTGCAGAGAACAAGGCTGGAAATGGCTGTTGGGAAGAAACCTTTCTGTGGAAAGTGGAAAGTTTGCAAAGATGGGACTTGAAATTAGAAGAAAAGTCAGATTTCAGCCTCAGCTGTAGTGATTAACTGCCTTAACTCTAGTAATCGTTAATGAGCATCTACATGAGCCAAACCAAATTGGCATTTGCACAGAAGCAAGACAGGTTGCATCCAGCCTGAAGCCGCCCAGAAAGATGGATGTAAGCCATGCAGAGGAGGGGTAGCTCTCACCAAAGCCTTTTTCAGCCTTGTGGCAACCACAGGCTGCCTGCTGGGTAGGAAAAGAGCTTGAGGACTGCAGCACTTTGGGCCATCAGTGTCAAAGGGAGCTCCTCGGGCACAGCTGTGCGCCCATTTCCATAGCACACGGGAAAATTGGAGCCCCTCTCTTCTCAGAGCCACCTGTCCTGCTGGGTCTGAGAGTGAGCGCAGTCCCTCAGGTCACTCCAGCAATTGCTCCTTGCGATTTAGCAGGTAGATGTTAATCGTGCTGTCCACATCACACAGCCCCTCGCAGATCACCAGCAAGGGCTCTCTAGGCCACTGATGGCCCACAGCCCTGTTTCAGAAGCAACGTGCTATAATAATGTATCCCTAACCATGCTTTATACCAATAAGTAGGCTATAACCCTGTCAAGGTGTGCTGGTGACTCTATAAACCATGAGACCTGAATGGTCAATGGTCGAGTGGTTTAAAGCTGTCACCAGAATACTGAGATAGCCTTATAAGCCTTGTGCTGCATGGCTGGGGATACATTATTCACTATAATATATGGTAAGAAATACCTGTGCAGGGTCTGAAATGAACTGCTCTAGCCACTAGCCAGCATGGCTAGTGATCAGGGAAATCCGTCAGCATTTTTGTGTGCAATGGAAGGCAAAAAGACAGAGGCACCGAGGAGGGGAAGTCGCCTTCTCTGTGCAAAGAAATCGGGTTTTCTGTAGAGGATGGAGGAGCACAATCAAGCCACAGTCTGAGAGCACAGACAGAGCTCCTCATTAGCACTCGATGTCCAGGGCTGGAGGCCTTCAGACCCATGCAGGCCCATGTTCTGCAGCCACAAGCCCTATCATACGGTGTGCTTTGTTCATCCAGCTGGCATGAACTGTGGCAATTTTGCTTTCTTCCTAGCTGAGCAGTCCATAACCAGCCCAGCTGGCTGGTGGTAGGTCAGGTTTGCTGAGGCCTTTTCCAGTCTTCCTATTAAGTATAGTATAGTACAGTATAGTATAGCGATCAAGGTCTTTTATGGCATATTTTATTTGGTGAGCTCCGAGAACTTGATGAAGAGGTTCAGTAGTATCCCCATCCTATTGCTGGGGAAATCGAGGCAAAGTACAATGTACCCTAAGATCATTGAATCAGAGGACAAGTCTCTAGTTCGTGGAAACTAGGAAAACTTCAGGGTCTTTCTTAGAGGCCAGAATTTTAATGGACAGCTTTGCAATTAAAATCAGGGAGGGAGCTTGTGCCAGCTCATGCACCACCACTGCAGAGCCCTCTCCTGCCATGCTGTCAGCAATATGTGCAGCGGCTAATGTTTGTAACTGATGAAAAGTGGCCTCTGATGCTCAGCTAAGCCTCGTATTTAAGACCCTCTGCAAGTAGAAGGCTTAGAGAAAGCAAAGGTGGGCTTTCTCTGTGATGCCCTGTAACAGTTCATGGCCATCATCTGTCTCCTGTATGCATGCGCTACGGATCATACTGGGATGAGCTGTTTCACCTACCATGAATTTCTTTCCCAGTCTGTTCTTCTGTTTTTGGAGAAATAACATGGACTCAGCTCAGAGCAGCTCAGCGAAGGCACATGGCCAGGCTAGGTGCAAGAATATACGATTGCAGGGTAAGGGAGGGGGCGGAGGCAGGAGTAGGTCTGGGGGATACTCCAGATCAAATGGCAGCACATGGAGGAGTGAGAAGGGCTTAGAAGAGGCTCTGGAGAGGTTTAGGACTAAAGAAGCGTATGTCACCTACAGCCTTGGCAGATCAAAGGTTTTCCCATCCTGACAGCCTATGCTGCTCCAGCTGTAGGAGACAAAGTCCCTGAGAGCACGCCCATGTGAGTGCCCTTTAGGGGCGGGGGAGAAACGAGGAGGGCTTGGGGGATTTCATTAGGAGATGGGAGGGGAGGGAGGAAAGCCCTAGTCCTGAACAATAGGCAGAGCTCAGATCGCCTGGAGGGCTTGGCTGGTTTGTTTTATTTATTGCATAGACATATGCATGTATACATACATACATGTATATGTGCACATGGACATATGTATTGTTTTTTCTATTGTTTTTTATTCCATTTATTTATAGCCCTTTATCAGGCATGGACCAGGAGCATCGCTTCCCATCGCAGTGGCTGACAGACAATAGGGCTGCCGGGGATGTGCCGGGAACGGGTACAGAGAGAGGGCATGGGCTGCTGGGATCAGTAGCTGGGAAACCAGGGATGGGCTGGAGGAATCCGGGGGTGTGAGCACGGGCTGGCCGCCCCCGCACCCCCCTTGTTATGTTAAGAGCTCGTCCACCAAGCAGGAGCCATGCGGCGCAGGGGGAGCAGAGGGACGGCTCTGAATGCGGCCGCCCCGGCATCCTTCTGTTCTCCATATGGGGACATTGTCTGGCCTCAGGCCGGCAGCCCCCTCCCTCCTCGTCGCCTCTCCTCTCCCCACTGTGCGCACGTCAAATGTTGGTTTCCCTTTTGATTAAAACCCTCGGAGCGGCCAGCAGGGTGACGGGCACCGGGAATTTGTGAAAGATGGAGGAGGAGGAGAAACAAGTTTGTGTTTGCAGAGCGGAAGCCGCTTTCCTCCATCCCCCCTCCCTCGACTTCCCTCCTGCCTCCTCTGGGTTGACTGTGGCTGGGGGACAAGCAGACGTGAGCGTACAGGGTGCTGTGGAGGGCAGGTACCCAGAAGAATTTCCCCCAGCCCGGATCTGCTGCCCTGGGTGCAAGGCGCTGCATCCACCCATACCCACACCGTACATCAAGATGCTGCTCACAAAGGGTTTCCCTGCAACACCCACTTTGTGCAGCCCCACTGTACTGCTATGGGTAAGCTGGTGGGCTTCTGAATGAACAGGGGCTCTCTGTCTCCCTTTTCCAGCTCTTGGCTCTTAGTTCCTAGGTTTTCAGCCTGTTTTGGATAAAATAAAGAAGCTCTCAAACTTTCAAGTCCGTGATTTGCTGGTTTCCTGTGCCATTGCCCACCAGAAAGTTGTGCAAACCACATTGGAAAGTCTCTTCTCTAGTGATTTTTTATCTTTGATATTAGTGAAGATAGAACTAATGGCGTCGAGCAATGTAAGGAAGAGGAAGATTAAACAAAATCTATCCTCTGCAAAAACAAAGCAATCAATAGAACATTATCCTGCCGCAGTGCCTCTCAACTTGCTTTGATTTGTGAACTCCCAGAAAAGCTCCTGCGAAGGCTCAGCACCCCAGCAGGCAGCTCCCAAACTGCTGGAGAGCGCTGCTGAAATCGCTTTTCCCACCCTCTCACAGCGAGTCCCTGTTCTGCCAGGGATCTGCAGACCACAGGCTGAAAAATAGCATCTGCCAGGACGCGAGTTCAATATTTAACATAGCGGAGCTTACATTGTTCTTGTGATATCCTCAGAGCTCTTACCTGGAGAACCCATTTTGTCACCTTTGAAGCTCACACTTCTGGTCTCACACTTCATCACCCTGCTCTCGTCTTCTGAGCCTATCTGCTGCGGCAGAGAAATACCGAGTGCCTCTGTTCACCACAGAAGGGGAATGCGACAGATTATAAATGGTTGGGAAATTTCTGGATGCATAGATTTTCTTGTAGGAAAAAAAAAAAAGGATTTTTTTCTTTAAAGGTACATTATTTTTTCCCCAATAATTGTAAGAAAAAATTGTAGTCCAATTCATGGTTTTATTCTCTTTTGTTCTGTATTTTTGGTTCTGCTTTGTGTTCTCGCTTTCATTTTTAAATCCCTTTGGCTTTAGAGAAGTATTCTTTTTGGAAGAGAAGAGCACTTATTTATAAACAGTGTTATAGTATAGGAAAGGTGGGAAAATAGGACAAAAGAGAGTTTGGTATTTAAGGTACAAAATATTTTCTTTTTAGGCCATGTGCTGACACTGAAAATGTGGTTATCTGAAGAACTGAAATATCCAAGGCGAGAAGTTAAAACAACTACAAACCTCAAAAATTCCTTTTCATGAGAAAAAAAAATATGTAAACATAGAAGCACCTATGCCTGAAACCGGGACAGACAACGTTCGAAATATTGCAAAAAATGTCACAACAGCGAGGCTGTGTTTTTCCCAAGTTGTTCTACAGACCTTTAAAGATGCTGCTTCATGAAATAACGAGTGGTTCATTCACCAACCCATCAGCTTGGGAAATATATGCAACACGAATTCATTTGTTTCCAGCTAATTGCACTTTCATTTCCTCCTCCTGTCTGTGCAAGGCGATGTAGGCTGGGGTTTGGAGCGGTGCCTCCCAGGCAGTGCCGCATGCACTGCTCTCAGTGTGCAGAGCCCTCACGGTGGTGCCCAGCCCAGCCGGGGGATGAAGCTGCTCCCTTTGCATGGGCAAAAAATATTTGGGACCCATAGCTTTAGAGAGAGGTGGGACTGGCAGTCCTCTCTCATGTTTTATTCCTGGCTTCTGCCATTGGCGTGCTTTACAGTTGTAGTCAAACAAATGAACTTCTCTACATCTTAGTTACCTTTTCTGTAAAATGAAGGTAATAATATTTATCCAGCTGGGATGCTGCAAGGAGTAATTAATGGGTACGAATCACTTTAAATTCCTCTAATGAAGTGCAAACTGTATTAGTCCCCACAGAAACTGGTAATAGGTTTGTGTCTTCCTTCACTGAAGGTCTGACCTCAATCCCCCTGGGGTAATCTCAAGGAAAAACTCTTCCTCCTATTTGTATTACAGCAGTTTGTAAGGGCCTCTCCCAGGCCAGAATCCCTGCTGTGCTTGGAGCCATATGCTCATACAGTAACATACAGACCATGTCCTAAAGACCTTATATCTACACTATGAAAATCTAGGAGAAAACAAGCATTAACTCCTTTTTCAAAGGTAAATAACCAAGGCACAGAGAGGAAACGCCTTACCTGTAGTAGGTCTGTGAACTGAGACTTCACCCCAGACTGACTTTCCAGCTTAAGCTGAGTTCTCACATCACTTGTCTGATATTGCACTTTCCCATTTTGAAGTAGCCAGTGGCAAAGGATTGAGTTCCCCTCTGCTGGGATGGCTCAGAGAGAACAGAATTTGGGAAGGTCAAAGTTTGCAGAGAGAGGACACCAAGTGGCTGCACGTAGGGTGTGTGACTGTTGTTCATCTCGTGCTCTTTTGGAGATCTGGATGTGTTCTGTGCTCTGATTTCAGTACTTCCAGGAGTCTTTGTGCTGTGGAGAGCAAGAGGCGAAGGGAATTCAAGGACTGGTTAATTTGGTTTTGTAAGTCTTCATGCAGGTTTGGGGAAATGCGAATGTGCCTCCAAGGGCTGTTTTAGCATTTGTCCTGCTCTTGTTCTTTGGCTAACTGTCAGTTTCTGACTGGAGTGACATGTCTTGGTCACACTGGGGAAGACCAAAGAGTGAAACCAGTCTGCTCACAAGACTGCTCCAGACTGCCAAACCCAGGGAGAATCCTGCACTACCCCAGTATGTATTTTCTATCAGCAAAAATGTGATTCCAGCCCTCTGTCCTGGACTTTCTTAATCTGTTTGCTAAAAATAATCAGTGCTTGTGAAAGAATTAGTGGAATCTAGGTGGGAAATTGTTTTCTTGCTTTGAACAAATTTTTAGAATTCAAAAATATTTTCTATCACAAGCCTTGAACAGTTTTACAAGTTCACCATTATAACTCAAACCAGCCAGCCAGCCAGCCAACACCAACCCTTCAAATTAAAACAAACCCAGGAAATATCAGTTAATCTAATTCAACTTGTTTTGAGCAATTTCCTAATTGTTATTTCAGATTTCAGTTTTCTTTTTACTGCACCCATACCTCAACTGGAGCAATAAGCTTTCACACCAATATATTGGATTTTTGCATATTTGGACTCATAAAATATTCCCAAACTTGATTCCATTCCCCCCCACCCCCACCCCCAAACATTAGAAATCAGTTTCAATTATGTTCTTCCTGAAGGAAAAAAATAGAGCAGAAAAATAAGTGTGTCAGAAAAATTCCCCACCAGAGTCAATGCTGGACTGTTGATGCCATTTGCATTCTCTGTTAGCTATGAAACATAGCTTTGTGAAAGATGCATTTCACAGACTCGGAACTGCCGATGCTTCACGGAAGAGACTTGAAGCAATGACCTCCTGGCCTGCTGGTCCTCAGGTACATCACTAATAAGCCACCTTCAATACTCTCACACAGATGTCACCAGACCCTGTAGGTGAAGATATAACAAGTTCCCTGCTCTCCCAAAGGGTCTCGAGAACTTATCATACAGAGATCCAACAAGCAAGAAGGGCCCACTGATTTCAGTAGGCAGAAGGAAAGCTAAAGAGGTATTCCAATAGGATGAGGTGAAGGATAAATGTTGGCATGATGGGAAACTTGGGGAGACAAAGACTGAAAGAAAGTCTCTGGTGGTATAAATCATTCCCACTCGGTGGATTTTCCAAGGCCATGTTAATGTACACTTGCAGAAGAGCTGGTCGTAACCTGTAACGTGCAGCAGCCACAGACTCCTTTGGTGGCAAGCAACCACGTGTTGGAAAGGAGCCACCGAGAGAGAGAGCACCCTCCCTTGGGAGAGTCTTCCTGAGCAGCTGGCAGCAGAGCAGGACTTCTTGCCTGGCTGCTGCTGACCATACTGAACACCTCTTGGGGCCAGGGTCCCTCATTCTGTAGCCAGCGTTTGGCCAGAGAATGGGGGCTGTTTACAGGCGGCATCTGAAGATGCTGTTTTGAAGATAGCATGTGCAAGAATGGAAGGATGAGGGGAGGGGGTGGGGGAAGAGGAGAGGTACAGACACAGCACTCCTTGGCAGTGATTTATAGACTGGGTCAGGCACAAATTGACTCGTATGCAAGAAATGTAAATGGAATCGAGACTTTTGATGGAGAAGCTCATTTTCAGACTTAAACGCTTTAGATTAAACACACTCACACACAAATGCTGGCGGGGAGGGTGTTTTATATAATTTACATTACAAATCAATTCATTATCCACAGAGGCAGGTTGCACTGATTTTCAAGGATCGGAGATTTGATGAAGAGGATTCATTTCAAGAAATAAACCTTTTAAATTAACCGCAAGATGAGGGAAATTTCTTTATTTAAAAAATGCGCCAGCCCCTTCTTTGTTTCTTTTATTATTATTAATATTATTTTCCATCCGGATCTGGGTCATTAAGGAGGGCCCAGAAGTCACAGATTGCCTTTCTGAGGGAGGAGAGCTGAGAACTTCGAATGTCACACATTTTGTCTGGCTCCAAACCCTTCATTTATTGCAACATAATTTGTTACCTGTGGTTGGCTCTGCACACCATTGTGAGCTGTGCGCCAGGACTGATTTAGCAGGGAATGTCCTCTCCACCTTGAACCTGAGAAGGGGAAAATCCCCTGGGAGAGGAGATGGAAGATTCACGACAGGCAGCCTTCCATGCCTCAGAAGCAAAATGTCCACTGAGCTCTGGGAGAAGTCCCTTCCAGCTTTGGCACAGTGTGGAGTTCAGGAAACTCCTAACAAAGGCAGGTGGTTCCATGAGGGCACATTTAAGATGCAGAGATAAAGAAATGGAACTAAAGGAAAACCCAGTACCAAACCAAATATGGGTCCTTACCTCCCATGATGCCTTAAGGGTGAGCAGATCGCAGGGGAGAATAGCCAGGGCTAGAGGCAAAGCAGGAGGAGTGAAGATGATCGAAGGACATTATCCATCTTCCTTGGCAAAGCTTCAGAATACTGTCTTGGAGGAAAATTCTTTCTTGCTACCTAAGCCATTTGAGTATGACTTTTGTTCTCCTTCAGTCTCCTGAAGCAGCTCCTGTCTGCAGCTCCCTTGTAACATCCAAGCTGGGATCTCCTGAAACCTGGCTGCAAAAGTAGCATTCTTGCTTCCCAGCATCCTTTCTGCCTGCAGCATGGAGAGAGGCAAAGCAAGAGAGAAGAGCAGACACCTCCAATTTTGTTTGCCAAACTCCTTTTTCAGATATTTCTGCATCAGGAAGCAAATGGCAGGGTCTCTTTCCTATTTGGACAAGAGCTCATCCTGTAGACACACAGCTGTACTCCCAGCTAATAGTCAACCACTGCAGCTGTGTGGGATGAGCCTGGGCTGGGTACTCTTCTCAATGGCCAGGAATGGGCAACTTTGGAGTCTTGAAGCCATTTGCATCCCTCTGAGTCCCAGCAAACCTTCCTGATCCAAAACTCAACGTGGAATTTTCTTGAAGGCTTCCTTCTTGTGGGAGGGTCCTGGCCACTGATGCGACTGCACAGCCCTGGGACAGGCAGGGCAGAAAGTGGCCCCAAATGAAGGTGAGCAGCATCAGGTGAGCAACAGTTAGTGGGGCTGGAGGGAGCCAGGACACCAGAGCTAATGGCTCCGATCTTCTAAAAAAAGCTATGGGATCTTCAATGACAACAAATGGCTAAGACCTCCATTTTACATCTCTTCCAAAAAGCAGTCATGCACATTTTCACAGGAGAGCTCTTATTCTCATGCAGATAGGGTAGCCAGTGCTGTGTCCCCTCCCAAGTGCATCCGGAACCGGTCAGTCCGAGCACACAGAAGAACGACATGAAACATGTTTGACCTTCACAACTTCCCTTTACAGACCAGCAAGCTAAAACCCTGAAGGAATTTTCCTGAGCGAGTTTGTCCAAAGCAACGTTCACCACCTCATTCAATATTTGCCTGCAAAAAAAATGCCAATTATTGAGAGACAGTCCTGGCTGGGCATCAATAGGCAGCCAGGTGTGAGAAGTTGAAGAGAAATACATCTCATTAATGTGGAATTGTTTTTAGGTTAATAATCTTGCGTTAATTTTCCTTTAAAATATTGTCTTTGACCGTTAAACGCTCGCACTGTTATAAAAAGAACGTAATAAATGATCTTGAAGCAAATTCTCCTGCCAAATGTCATAATTTATTTGCATAATTAGCTCTTAATTTTAATTCAATATGCAAATCCACGCTTCCTTTAAATTGCAGCAGCCTGTTTCCCGGCCCTGGCTGCCATGAATTTATTGTGAGGCGGCTGTTTGAAGCCGCAGCTCTGCTGCCTTCTGGGGATGGCGGCGAGGGGGAGGGGGTGCCCACAGCCAACTTGAGTCACTTTTTGTTTGGGTTTTGTTTTGGTTCGCTTCTTATTAAGTTGGACCCCAGCCTGCTTCAATCCCTGAGCGTCCCCCTCTTTTCCCCAACAAGTCCTGTTTCCCTTTGTCTTCCTCCTGCATTCTCTCACTCTTTTCTTCTCCTCTTTGGAGAAGACAATGTTGATCCTCCATGTTCCCTGCCCCTTGCCCCCCCATGAAAGATTCTGGCTCAAGTCAACCTGGCAACTGCTCTGCTCTCCTCCCCCCTCTGCTCTCTTTCTCCAGCCCACCCTTTGTGTATGCCAGCCCCTTGCTCTATGCCTTTTAAAGATGATGCCTTCCTTCTCCTGGAGCAAAATGAGGGGCAAAGGTGCAGGTCCTTCGCTTCCCATAAGGAAGGCTCTTGGCCTTTGTTCCCCTGGTGTAGAGCCTCAGTCAGACAGCTTGGAGGGGCGGCTGGGTGGCTGGGTCCTGCTCTCCTCCATCCTCCCCAGCAGACACAAGCAATGTGACTACACTTGGCATGGTGAGGATGTATGGCACTGCTCTTTGTTGCCAGCTCCGGTAGACCTGGGGCTGCGTAATGCAAATCACTGGAGGTTTTTAGACACCTTGCTGCCCAGGGAAGTGGTGGAGTCACTGTCCCTGAAGGTGGACAGGAAACCTGGAGATGTGGCACTGAGGGATGTTATTAGTGGGTATGGTGTTGATGAGTTGATGGACTAGGTGATCTTAGTGGTCTTTCCCAACCTTAATGATTCTATGATTCTATGATTCAATGGCCATGGCTAATTGACATGCCCCAATTTCTTTTGTGCCTGAAGAGCTTCAGATCCTGTTATTGCCCTATGGCACAAGGAGGAGCGAAGGACACACAGACTCCTTCCATTGTATTGTATGGCTCTGGTAGTGGAGTGGGAGAGATGGGTGCTGGAGTAATATGAGCTTAGGGTTTAGTACACAGGTTAGAGAATTAAGCAAAAAGGACAAATTAGCCTAGACAACAGGAGATCTTTTTCACTAGGAGAAGGCTTGGGGGAGATATAATTAAATGTTGCCTCATCAAAGTGGAGGCAGTGTGCAAGCTGCTCCCCTTTGTAACTCTATCGTGCTCACCTCCCAGGAGGACTGTCCAGGTCGGTTGCCCTCCCTCCCCCAGGAGCGGGACAGCCGGGAAGGGCTGGCAAGGCGGAGGGCTTGGGCTGGGGGCTGCAGGGAGGAAAGGGTGCTGGTGTCTCATTACATCCCTTAGATCTCTGGAGGGGAAAAGAAAAACGAAAAAAAATCCTCAAACCCAATCCACAGGCCTTTGTTAGAAACACTGTCCGAGAAATGATGGGAAGGAAGAAGACAGGAACAGCTCAAATTCAGTTCTTCGATAATTAAAGCTTGCAAAAGAATAAAAGGGGAGGGGGGAAAAAAAAGTTTTCCCTCCTCCCACCTGCTTCCAAAACGGGGTTGCTGTAGCTTCCTGGGAACAAAGGGATGTGGTGAGAATGGGCAGTGACGAGGCTTCTGCTTGATCCCACAAAGCCTG
This sequence comes from Chrysolophus pictus, assembly GCA_037305975.1. Classification (NCBI taxonomy): domain Eukaryota; kingdom Metazoa; phylum Chordata; class Aves; order Galliformes; family Phasianidae; genus Chrysolophus; species Chrysolophus pictus. The sequence continues at coordinate 18,240,111 of CM074581.1, read as the reverse complement.
GGAGGGATGAACATGGCCCCACAGATGGGAGCCCCTCAGCAAAGCCAGAGAAAAATAGGGGGAAATGTGTCGTTCTATCGTGCTGCTCATCGGAGCAGGGATCTGAGTTTCTGGTCCGAAGAATATTTGGCATTCATTTCTATTCCAAAACCGAGCAGAAAGAAAACAAACACCTGTATTTTTTGCTAAGCAAAACAAAGGAGGGGCGAATCCAGCCACTGCACAGCCCACAGTCCCTTCTTCATGGTCTGGCTGATCACAGCCTCTTAGAAGAATATGCAGAATAAGCATGCTTTCTTCTTTAAAAGCTGTGTCCATCCAAACATGGCCTTCTCCTCCTTGCCTGTTCTGTGTTATTATTTGCTGCAGGTGAGATTTCAGTTGATTTCCAGAGTCATGAAGCACAGTGCTTTTCTTGGTCAGAAAGGATTTTTCGTGAACAGGAATGCCTCTGCCTGGCCAAGGAGGGGAGAGCAATCCCAAACAGAGGACTGCCAAGAGGACACTCACGCACAGTTGTTTGCCTTGGCCTCCTCACAGCCACGAGTGGGCAGGTCTGGGGCTCACAAAGTCCTTCCTTGAGGGAACCACCAGGCTACACCGTGAATGAGGACCATCTGTGTGGGTAGGATCCCTGTGTGGGATCCCTCAGCTGGAGGAATGGGGAGGTGGGTTGGCATTAGAGATCACGAAGATTTCCAGTTCAACCACAAACACTTCCCTTCTCCAGCTGGAACATTCAGTCTCTTGGCTGAGGGTTAGCAATGGGATTGATATTGGTTTCATTATTTCCAGATTTTCCCATAGCACTGATCAGTACTCATCAGTCATTCTCCTGAGCCTGTTTCATGCATCCTGGTGGGAGCCACCAAGACCCAGGTATGGGGCTGTGGGCAGAGGAAGCATTGCCCTGTGTTCCTTCTATGGGGATGGAGCTCTGTTAAGATAAAGATACTTAAAGTCTGTTTAAGAGCTCAAGAAACAGAAAATAAAGCAGATACAAAGAGATGACTGTAAAACAGCTGATGTCATGACTCCTGGAAGCTGGTTTTGCAAGGCCAGCATTGGCAGTTTTGCAGTGCTGCTGCAGGATGACACCCAGTGCTGATTCACACTGGGCTGATGACAGGAAGGCTCATTTTCTGTCCCTCCCACAGTCCTGCTGGGTGACATGGAGCACACTGCTGACATCTCTAATGGCTTCCTTCCACCTGCTTTGCCCACCAAGTTGACCCAGTTTGAGTGGAGGTGACCTTTCGCCATGGACCTACCCGGGGTGGGATGTATGGCATCAGGGACTCCAGGGCCGTTTGTGGAGGCAGCACGGGGCAGGCTCCCAAAGGCTGACAGAACTGAAAGTGTTCAGTCAAGAGAAGAGCAGGCTCAGGGGAGGCCTTTTTGCCCTCCACAACACCCTGAAAGGAGGCAGTAGATGGGGTAGGAGGAGATGGAGGTCAGCTGCCTCTTCTCCCATGTAACAGTGATAGGACTAAAGGATATGTTACAGCGAAAGGAGAAAGAAGCCCCAGATCTCTTTCCCACCCTGCCTCTTCCCCAGGGGCCAGCCCAGCACAACTCAGCACTTCCCTGGTGCTCAGTGCCCTCCGAGTCTTCGAACGGAGAGGGCTCAGGACACGAGGCCAATCAAGCAATTGGATTGCCTTAACACGCCTTAGTGCTTTATAATACCTGCCATTCTCCATGCTTCAGTCTGTTCCTGATGCTTGCCATATTTGATGGTTATACTGCTGTGCTTGCTGTGGTCTGCTCTGCCCTTCTCAGAGCGCTGCACTGAGCCCATGGTGCCGGTGGCTGCCACATCCAGGCTGGACCCCAGGCACCCCCTTAGGATGCTGATGTGTCCCCCCCAGCTGTCCTCAGCTGCGTTCCACACAGCGCCTGTGGAAGTGTACAAAGTGTCAACCTCAGCGTAGTTTTTAACCTGGAGTGATAGCTTTACTGATTTGCCACTTTACTACTCTTGTTAATGAATTTTTAATCTTCTTAATGACATTAAACACGGAAAGTAATTAAGGAAAACAAGTTTGAAACTGCTGACTTAAACCCTTTATTCAGAACTATTTAATGTAGAATTAATTTGATTTTGCCCATTATTCAAATGAACACATTACCTTCTCGTGCATTGGCCTCTTTTTCTTTTTTTCTTTTTCTTTTTTTTTTTTTTGTGGTTTTGTTTTATTAAATATATCCTATAATACTTTGTCCTTTTGCTCAGAGTTCCCCTTCCAGTGATACAGAGGGTCAGCCCTCAGCATCTCTCCTGGGTCTCGTAAAGCCTCCCTGCATTGCAAGCTCAGCCGTGGCTGGGGATGGCAGCATCATGCCTGAAATGTTCAGTGGTACTACCTGTCCCATCGGGAGCCAGGCCATGTGCACCTTCAGCATGAGCTGGGAGCAGTGAAGATCCCACATGCGCCCTGATCCATCTCCAGTCACCCTGAAACCCAGCTCTGCCCCAGGCAGGTGCAGTGTTGATGCAACCAGGAGCAGACTGGACTCTACTGCCAGCTGGGGCTGAAGAGGACACTGGTCCTCATGTTCACAGGTCTCCCACCTTCATTGCTCTCAAGAAATTCCTTATGGCATGTAGTGTATCAGTAAGCCTTTTTCTCTGCAGCCACCTGCCTGGCAGAGCAGGTAATGTCAGTGGAGCTTCACAGACTGCTCTGCTTCTGAAACAGTGAGAGTTGTCCAGATAATGTTGTGCCTGCAATTGCTGGGTAACAGAACCAAGCAGGGCAATAATCCAGCAGAGGCAGAGAGAGGATCAGCTACAGACAAGTACAGCACAAACACATCCCAGACCAGAATCTGTAGGGAGTGAGGAGTATCGGAGTTATATGTGAAAAACTCACAGTCCCTCCCCCTGAGCAGAACAGGAACTCACTGATCAGTGCAGGGGACAAAAACCCTCTTTACAGATGCCTAGAGCTCCCAGGTGCTCTGTTCAGCATGGACCTGTATGACATTGACTGCAGGAGAGTGAGCTCCAAACCAAAGCATTCAGCTTTTTGTGCAGATCAGCTGGAAGCTGCCAGCCTGGTTCTCTGTGAGGTTTGACTATTTTTGCATCAGTTTGGTGCCCAATGGAAGTAACCACATCCTTTCCCTTGGCTCCAGTACATCACTGGATCATTCCTCAAGCTGGAATATTAAACATGCTGGCAGATTGTCATTAAAATCCTCTTTATTATGTGTTTTTGCTTCAGCAGCCAAAACTGGAGTAAAGAATGAGAGCAAACAATTTTCCAGCATGCTGGCTGTACGACTCTCCATGAGTACTGAAGTGACTTCAGCAAGACCTTTCCTACCAGAAGCAGCAGTGCTACAGAGCACTGGGCAGGACAAGACCAGCCTTTCAGGCTGGAACAGCTCCCACCATGGTACCTGACCTCCTCATAGTCAAAACTGTGTTTTAATGTGACAACAGATGTCATAATCCCTTTGGGCTTTTGCAGGCAGCAAACTGAGGCATTGGATAAATGAAATGACATGGAAAAATATCAGCTGGTGAGCAGCAGAGAGCCCAGGTCCCCAGAGGAACTGGTGACTGATGTCTCACCTTCAGCCTTTTACAAATGTACTGGGTGTCCCAGCATGAGCTTAGCATGTCAGCAGGTCTGAGCGGATCCTATGAGGCACTCAGTGACCTGCTTGGGGATCTTGCTGAGGCATCAGCACGCAGCTGACATCATTTCAATACCATTTTGTCAGGAAGACACTTCCTTACATCAGGTTCAATTTAGGTGCTTCATCCTAAAGGCCAATCCAGAGCCTTTACATATAGTGTTAATAGGCAAAGTATTCCCATGGCATACACAGCACTTCAGTTCTTGACTAGCAGCATGCCAGGTTATGTGCTGAGTTCCTGTGTGATGGGTCTCCTTTCTGTGCCATCACCATTGTGTCTGCTGTTTGTTTTGCTTCTTACAGCTTCCATGCTTTGCCCTCCAGCAGGATGGCACAAATCTAAGGACAGCACATTGTCACTGTAATGCAAATTACTGCCCTCAGCTCAACAGCAAGAGGTAGGAAGAGATGGCCTGATGCCTTCTGCCACTGAGACTTACTGCCCTTGACCAAAGGCATGGTGTTGATAGGTTGATGGGAGGACTGGATGGTCTTAATGATCTTTTCCAAACTTAATGATTCGGTGATTCTACGGTTCTAAGCTGGGTCATTCCCAGCACCCAAGGGACTTCCCAGCACGGGGGGTGGCAGGAGCCACAGGGGAAGATAGCACCAGGTGACAAGTCCATGGCAGGGAGAAGAAGATGAGAGAGAAGGGGGCAGAGATGGAGAAGTGGAAAGGAGGAAGAAGGATAGAGGAGAAAAGGATGAGGGTAAGCAGCAGATTTCAGGGTGGCTTTCCAGGCGGCATTGGAGGGCTCTGGCCGGCACTTCATTTCCAATTTGGCATGTTTGAGAGCGTAAACCTCCCTTCAGTCTGGGTACCAATAAAAGAGGCAGCTCTGCAGAGTCTGCACTCGGCTGTGGCAAGCTGCCGACTTTCATTTCTTTTTACTACTGACTTTGTGTGTCTCTCGCCCCTTCCTCCCATTCTGGGGACTTTATGGACTGAGACGCAGCATCCTCCTTCCCCTGAGCAGGGGTTGGCTCCAGACCTGGAGTTCCAGGAAATTTCCAAGGTTGCCTCCGTGCAGCAGCAGCAAACACTGCCGTCTGCAGCACCCAGCCCTGCACCAGCGGGGCCATGTCCCACTGACGCTGCTCCATTGCCGGCATGGGGCTCCTCCACCAGCACCCCACTACCTCCTTCTAGAGGGTAGCTCTGCATCCACGCTGCCCAGCCCATCTGTGAGCAGTCAGTAGGATGCCAACTGATTATGAAATCAGTTCAGACGGGACTGGGCACTGCTGGTTTTTCTGACCGCTGTGCCCTGCCTATTGCCATGTTGGCTCAGTGGAGACGCTTGCTGCTATTTCGTATTTGGAGAGGAGAGGTTGTGTACATGTGAAAGAGATGGCTACGTCACATGCTGCTGATGCTGCAGACTAATTAGGCAATTAACATGTTTCAAAGAGGAGAAGAACAAATGACAAAGAGTAAATGAAAGAGAAGAATGGACCTGGCTGCAAAATGGTACCTTACGTGCAACCCACAAGTTTTTCTGTATGCCAGTCTGGCAGACTGGCAGAAACCGAACATCCTTTAAAATACAAGTCTGGATGAGAAATGTGTTTTTTTAAAAGAATGGTGCCATCTTTTCAGCACTTCCTGTTTTCTTTTCCTTGTTGATGGAAGCCCAGTCCCTCCCACAAGGATACTGAGATATTTGGGTTTCGCTAGTGCCCAACGTGTCCCCATATTCTGGCAACACAAAATGAAGGAAACCCATGTTGATTCCTTCTACTGTATCGAGAGCAGCTGAATGCTCACAGACAGCTACAGAGCAGAACAGGAAGCAACAGAGCATTTTTTTTTCACACAGAAGTTGTACATTCTGACCTTAACATCAGCCAGTTTTGCAAATCTTGGCCTCCAGCACCCCTCCTGGCTGCTTCCCCTGTTCAGCAGAATGTGAGTGGGTGGACACACGATTTCTGGAACACAGGTGTCCTTTATGCCACAATCACCATACATCTCATTGTGCCCTGTGCACATTTTCTAAGGCACTCCCTACATTCCCATATCCACATCCTCCAGCCACAGGGGTTCCTCCAGTCTGATTTTCTTGTGGCTGCATTATGGACACATGGCAGTACTATGTATGAACTTGTGTACAGTTGTATTTTATCCATGAGACTGTGCATGGGGATCAGTTCACACACATTTTATGGCAGAATTATGAACAAATGTTGTTCAAAATGCAGGTCTTTGTTTTGTCCCTCTACACCTGTGCTGTATGTGTATGTGCGAGCATTTTATGAAATCTTCAAGCTTCACTCTGCAGTATTCACTGTTTTGTGACTGGAGTTGTTTTTTTTTTGTTTGTTTGTTTGTTTAATTATTACTGTATTGTATTATATTGTATTTTACTATTTTTGCATGGGTACCAGTGAGTGCATGAACAGCAGAAGAGGAGGATGAATGCACAGGGAAACCAAATACCTTGGTATTTGTGTTTGTGTTTCTTCTTCATGGATCTTTTTTTGCCTCAAGGAGCCACTTAGGGGGCTGAAATACTGCAAGATCTGGTCTTCTTGTGGTATTCCTACCAGCCAGGGAGTGAAACACCCTGAGCAGAACAGATCTTACATTATTTCAGCTTCACAGAGTGCTCCCTGAGGCATCTGCAAGAAACATAAGCACAGCTACAAATGCACAGAAAACGCTCGCCACACAGAGGCGAGTGCTGAACTCCTTGCACGGACAGTGGGCAGAGGCTGCATCCACCCAGGGCACTCTGTGATGTGCAGGGTGTTCATCCTGCAAAGGGTCCAACCAAGCCCAGGTGGCAAAGAGCTGAGCCCCCTGCAAATGGCAGGAATGAAAGAACGAGGGGTGCGGCAGCCTCTCCCTCCTTCCACCAGCACCACGGGGTGCCACTGGCCAAATGGCGGGATTGGGGCCATACAGTTGCCCTGCATCTCATGTGGGTGGATCTGGGCATCGATGCAGACCCAGTGCCCAACCCTATTTTACTGAATATGGTGGAGAATTTTGGCTTTTCTACAGAAAGCAAATTTTTTTTTCAATGGAGATGATAGATGTTTTCAAATTAACACTTCTGCCTTGTTATAATGTTGGGAAAAATGTTCCATTACCCTACTAGCTTTGCTGATCTCTAGAAACATTTAGGAAATAGAAGTTTCAGCCTACAAGAAATTCTGTTATTTATACATTAATTTTCATCATGAAGTGAAATTAAAAAATGGAGTGGGCAGGATGGGGTAGAACAGAATGTTAATTCTGAGACAAATTCAATACAGAAGCATAAAAATCATGTTAAAGTTTATGTTTTGATAGCGTTGACACAAAATTAGTTATAAATATAATGAGGAAGGCAGAAACAAATAATCCATTACATTTTGGGTCAGTTGAAATCTCTGCCAAAAGTTTCAGTCAACATTTAACATTTCCACAAAATGGTTCAATTTGGAAGATTCTGCATTTTCCATGGAAAACTAGTCCATCAAAATTCTTTTTTTGATCTGCTCTCTTGATTATAGCATGCTACTAAAGAAGGATGTTTTCCGCCGTAACCATTTTTTTCTAGCTGCAGGCATGTAATTTACACTTATATTTCAACTGACTAATACCGCATTAAGCATCATCTCAGTACTGGACGTTCATTATAAGAGATTGCATAACAACAAAAGGAAACAGCTGCAGTGGCCAAAAAACCTGGGGCCCCACGGTGCCGCATCATGGCCGCATCCTGCGCAGGGAGCAACTTGCAACCTGCTGGCTCTGCAGTCGGGCAAAAACGCTGCTCTCTAAAGAGTGAGCACTCAGCTGGAGTCCAATGGAAGAAACAGTAGGTGTTTTGGCCCTCTAATTTTCTCGTTCTCTTGCTTTTTCCTTTCTTCTTTTCCCACACTCTCTCCCCTTATCATTCCTCTCCATTTTTTTCTCCATTCCTTTGTAGCCCTGCAGTCGGTATTGCCCCATCTTCCAGGCTGCATGGCTGTGGTTCATTGTTGCTCCTGCACCCTCCCATTCCCCCTGCCCCACCAGTGGACTCCCTTCCCAAGTCCTGCCTTCTCCTCCCTTTCTCCACACCAAATTTCCCCTTCCAGTGGCTGTAGGCTCCAGTGGTTCAGTGGGGACGTCATCCTAAACCCGCCCTTCTAGTGACACAGTGGGCAGCCCTGGTGTTGTCCCCACCCTGCTCATGCGGCATTTCATCAGAAACCAAGAGACAAGTTAATCTGTTTGGGCTCCAAATGTAAGGAAACAATGGGGGGAAGAAACGGTGAGAGGAATGATATTTCTCTCCTCTGGCAAAGGGGCACAATGGGGGTGGGAAGGAGCGTGGGGGTGGGTAGGAGGAAGGAAGGTTGCTTTATTTTATTGATTTAAAAAAAAACACACACATATCCCACAGGCGCCAAAAAGCACAGGGCAATGATTAATGTCCCCTCAGAAAAAGAAATTATATAGAATAAATTAAACTACTGTGGCAGCAAATTGAAAAATAAGGATGTAAATGAGGTTTGAATACTTAATATCTGAGAAGTGGAAGCGAGTCCTGGGCATGGAAAGACTAGTGGGGAATTGCCAGCGACCCAAGGGGGATGCTCCCCTCTCCAGCCCAACACCAGGAGGTGGTGTTGAGAGTGGAGCTGGGGCAGTCCATGCGTGGGGATGGAAAGGTGCTACCTCCATGCTGGACTCGGTAGGAAGAAGTCCTGGCTGCAGCCCTGTAGGCAGGGCTACCAGCCCAGCTCCATCAGGCTGCCCATGGGTTCCTTCCAACTTGGGATATTCCATGATTCGATGATTCTATTACTCTGTGATTCTATGATTCTATGACTCTATGACTCTCTAAACTATGATTCTATGATTCTATGACTCTACAACTCCATGACTATATGATTCTACTCCATGCTTTCCACACATGGTAAGGTATAGCCCTCATGAATGACAGGTCTACAAAATATCAAATATTGTTGGGCTCCCATCCCTAGTGCTAAGATCCTTTTTCATTTCTTCACCCCATCCCCATCCCTGAGAGAAGTCTGCTGGAACTGTGTTGAAGCCATGTTAGCTGGGAATGAGGAAGAATCCCATAGGGAAAGCATCCTGCCACTGCTTGTTGCCCCTCAGCCAGGGCTCCAGCTCTTTGCTGCATTACAGGTACAGATGAAAGATCCTGACCAGGGATTAAACTCTTTGTTGTCACCAACATGAAATGCAAAGCACAAAAAGCTTTTCTTATGGACTATCCTTAGGAGTTGACTGGGCAGTGGGGTCCACTCATGGCAGGTGAGATGGCAATGAGCAGCCCCTGGGATCTCAGCTGCAGGCTGCAGGTTGTGTTTCTGTCCTCCTGATGAGAGCAGCAATGGGTCACAAGGAAGGAGGACAGGTGCCACTCCCCACATGCTGGACTTGACCCTTCTGACAGGTGCAGGAGTACACGGGAGGTCTCATTCTGGGTCGTGCAGGACAAAGACATCTGCTGCAGGATGGGGTCAGGCTTTGGGACATGCTTATCCAATGGTGGAGAGGTGACATGAAGAGGTGCAGACCACCTGATGGGATTGAGAGCTGGCTGAGGGGCAGCACTCCTTCCCCTGCCCCCTTTGCTTAACCCCACGCACTGCCAACAGCCTCTCCCAATGGGAAATCAATATACCCAAACTGCCAGGAGCTGCTAGCTTGGGTTTATCTGCCTTCCATCTGTCTGTGGTGGAGGAGAGCCCATCTTCAGACAGAGCTCTGCTTTATCTCAGGTCTCTCCACCTCTGCTCAGTCCCCTCACTCTGTATCACCTCTTACTTCTGCCAGTGTGTGTGTGTGTGTGTGTGTGTGTCCCTCTCTGTTCCCTTCTGTCTTTTTTGTTCATATATATTTAGTATTTATTTACAAGCTTGATTTTTTTCCCTCTGAGTGAAGCCAGGCATGCACAGAAATCCTTAAGATGCTATAAAGCTGCTGAGGTATAAAATGGAAAGTGCTTAGCCTGCCTGTACAGAAATATCTCACTGCGCCGCACTGGAAGCCACCGAAGCTGGGCACTGTAAATCTCATAGAGTTTAGCTTGTTTGTTTACACCATGACGACGATCTAAAGAGAAAAAAAGAGAGAGGGGGAGAGGGAGAAGCTCTCGGTTCCCCTGTCAGGACGTGGCACACATTCCCTACCCAGACTGTCCAAAGGACCTCAGGAACACACCACCTCCCAGCCCATGGCCCTGCCAACCAACTGGGCACGGTCTGGGTCTGGGATGAGGCAGAGCTGGCTGCTGGTACCACCTGTTTGAGGACCTCCCTTCCCAAGGCACAACTCAGACAGTGACAAGGGGCTCCTGCTTCTGGGGCACAGCACATTTTCTTGCTTCCTATTTATCCGTCAAAACAAGTTCTGACTTTTGAACATCATAGAATAATAGAACTATTAATGTTGGAAAAGCCACTAAGATAATGTAGTCCGACTGTCATCCCATCCCCACCATGGCAGTGCAACATATCCATGTTTCTTCAACACCTCCAGGGATGGTGACTCCACCACCTCCCTGGGCAGCCTGTTCCAATGCACTGCAGTCCTTTCATAGAAGAAATTGAGATGTGTGCTGCTCTTGTTTCTGATGGTGGAGGACCAGCAGCCAGGTTTCCTCACGTGCCAAACTTTGGTCCCCATCTGAGCAAAAGATGGAGCCAGAGTAACAGAGAACAGATCTGTGTAAGAAAGGAAAGCCAAAAGTCTAAATCAGAAATTGTAAGTGCTTGAAGTACATACAGTACTTCAGCAGAAAGGCACTGAGGAAAATGTGAAAGCCTGCAGTGATGGCCTGTGAAAACATCCCTCACTTAAAAAAAACCCACCAGGCTGCTAAACTTCTTCTGACATCATTGATGGGGAACGCAGTCTGCACTGCTGACCTGACCTGACCCAACACAGGGAGCTTGTTGTGTACCTGGGAGATGAATTCAGGCTTCCTGAGACCTAGACCCCTAGGGTATATAATATCCTGAAGGTAAAAAAGCCTTGGAAAAAGAAAAAAGAAAAAAAATCAGAGCTTCTCTCAGGTATTCATGGGTAGAAGGAGTAGGAAGGACGGAATTCCATCCCCTCCATGGGTGGCTGCCTTACAGCTTCCTGCAGTCCAGAGCAATGGGCAGACCTTGTGAGCTCTGTCTCCCACTTGGAACAGGCAATGGCAGCAGCACCAGCTCCAGCACCAAAACGTACGTGCAGGGCAATTCCACTGTGCTGTCCAGACACAGCAGAAAAGAGAAAGCTTGATGTCTCTTTGGCACGCCAATGGATTTGCACCTCTTTCCATGAGCATCCATCTCAAAGAAATGTCCCTCCATCCCACAAAGATAAAGACCTCATGCACAGTAAGGTTGGATCAGCCTTGAAACTTCTCCTCCCTCATCTTTTGCTGAAAACCTTTTTTTTTTCTCTTTTGTTTTGTTTTGTTTTGTTTTTCTCTACCTTCCCAATAGCTTCCTGGCCCCTTCACTCAGGGGGCACAGCAGGGCTGGGAGTAGGGGTCCGCACAGCGCTCACAACAGGCCTGGAGACAGCTGCAGCAAAAGGGATGCTGCAATCCTAAATGCCCTGTGCGCTCTACATATTGTGGAAAAAGCTGTTGCATTCATCAATGTCAGACGCAGAGTTTGAATAAATTTGAATGCACTCAAGCGTGTTCCCTGCAGTTTTCTATAATATCACTTTCCAGTTTGAATATTTCACTTACTTTTTTTCAAATTTCTTTTTATCCACCAGTTTTTCCTCCTTTTCATCCTCTCCTTGCTCCCTCTCCTCCCACCACCTTACCCTTTCTCCAGGTATTCACATTTGCAACCCAAGCAATTGGACAAGGGGTCTATACTACATGCTTTCTGTCAGAAGTGCCCTGGAGAAGGCAGGCACTTCTCACAATGCAGTGATGCCTTCCCTCTGGCCAGTTTGGATGTCTTTCCAACACAGCATGGCACCCCATGGAACACTGCAAGGAGCAGAAATAAAGTGCTTGCAATGCATCAGCACATTTATATCATTTACATGCACCAGTACCTTACATCAACTCGTGAGGTACTCATGAGCAGCTCCCAGTTGCCTTAGATCAGGAGTTGAGCTCTTGCTGGGGAGAGGGGACAACGTAGTCCAACAATGCCATGGGTCAGCAGTGGGGTCCCAGCCACATACTCTGCAGGTCAGAGATGGTCACTGAGGAGCAGCAGGTGTGAAAATGCTCTGCTACTGGTGTTGTATGGTAGTGTCCCAACACAACATCAGGGCAAACAAGATGAACGCTCCTCATGCTTTCTTTCCTCTTTGCCACCAATCTGGATCAAACTTTTGGCCCCTTTCATCTCCCACACTTCAGTTTGTCCCCTGTGTAATAGAAATTGGACATAGGAGCGGGCTGGTAGAGCAGAGAGTAATGCAAGCTGAGAGAACATGCTCAAGGGTTACTTCTACAAAGTGAAGGGTGTGCTGTTTGTAACCCCACATTTGGGCTAAGTATTCTTGTGTTTTGTACACATAAGAGCAGAATGACCTCCAGCACTGCCGTCTCCTGCCCAGGACCACCATGTGGCAGAGGGACATGAGTGCACTGGGGAGCGGGCAGGGGAAGAGCACTGGTGGCCCCTAGGAGTGAATGAATTCTGCTGCTTGTATTGAGAATTCACTGCTCTGCCTGGTAGTGAAAACTCTATGATCTTGTGACTAACCACTTTCCCCTTTCACTGTTTTTGATTTATATCCCATTACTTCGCCTGTTTGTGCCTTGCAGACATGAATTTTTTCCCTGACATCTCCTATGCAGCAGCCACGTCAAAACCTTTGATAAAATAATAGTGGTAAGACGTTTGCATGGCTGTTTTTATGTTTCCAGGGATATAGACATCAATTAAAACTCTTCATACAATCTGATCCGTCGTTATTAAAGGCATTAATACTGGCACGCCCCTCAGATTAGGGGCTGCTCACCGGGCGATGGAGGAAAGCAGGGAACATTGTCCGCATGCGTCCCCTCTCTGCTCGGCTCCTGTGCTTGCAGCACGGCTGGCATGGGCTGCCCGGGGCATGCAGTGGGATGGGGTGGCATGGGGCAGAGGCATCCCACGCATCAGCAAAGCACCACGCTGTCCTCCCCACGCTTTTTGTATTAGCAGACCTTGAACAATGAGCACCAGCTCTGTAGCTGACACCCCTTGACGAAAGAGGGCAGAGCTGTTGAATGTATGCTCAGAGCGGTGGCCAGACAGGGCAGCCAAGATCACCGGACAGTGCTCAGTGCTGAGCATTGACTGGGGAAAGACCCCCTCTTTCAGCAATATGGATAAAATGGAGAGGGAAAGTTGAGAGAATATGTGATTTTCCCAATGCAACTTGTGCACAATTTTCTCATCAATGATCTCCACATGTTGTCAAGTACAAGAAGCATCTCTTAAACCGAAGGCAACTGAGGCTGCTTGGATTATTTTGTTAAATATGCCAAACTGAAGTAAGAAATGGGCACTGCAATGGTCAGCCCGTGAGAAATGTCGGTGCCATCACCCAGGGTTTCGCTTGGTGAGGCAAACCAGAAGGTCTGGGTTATGCATCCAGACCACGTGTGTCCAGCTTTTCTCATTCAACACAGCCCAAAGCAGTTCCTGCTGGAGCTGGGAACAGTTGGTGTCCCCATCTAACCTTCCCACAGTACTCATCATGGGATGAAATTTGAATTTGCAGGGAATGGCTTTGGAGCCAGGACCTTTCTCTTTTCCCTCTAGCATTTCTACCACCCAGAACATGTGCTACCTCCTACTGGCACCATGTGGTCCATCCAAAGGTTCCCGTTGGTGATGATGTCTGTCTCAGTGCTTTTGGAGGACTCTGGAAACAGGGTGACATTGCTGCCTGTGCTAGAAAATCTTCCTCCACGTGGTTTTCCAAATCCCCATTAAGCAACAAGATGTAGGAAATTTTGTTTAATGCCTGGAACATTTCCCTGGGATGGAAAAAACGTTGCTGGGATAAAATCGTCCCCTCCCTCATCCAAAGCAAACCCAGGTGACCACCACTATGGGGCTGGTGGCAGCGGGGGGACAAATTTGTATGCACCTCCCACATTGAGGTGTCTCTCATCAAGCACTGGTTTCCCATGCCCCCAGGGGAGCTGGGGGAAGCATGTGTCTCTCAGGCACACAGCAGCCCTGACTGGGTAACGGTGCAGAACGTAAAGTGTTGTCTATTAGGTAGGAGACTGGTTAATACAAAGAGTTGTTGGTAATAACAATGTCCTTTCAGCAGTGACAGAGACAAAGTACCTGCATGTGGCGTGTACCACTGCGTGCAGCGAGTGATGGTCGCAGGGAAGCTTTGGAGATCATTTGAATTTCACATCCAGGGAGAGTCGGCCTATCATTAAAAAACCCTAATTTCAGTGTCAGGTGGAGTTCCAGGTAATCGATCATGGTGTCAGCTGGTACAGGCTCTCCCTGCCTCCTTGCCTTGCCTCCAAGTCAGCCTTGTTTTTTTCCAATTAAACTTGTTGCTGGCATCCAGAGGGAAGTGCGGGAGTGCAGGAGGGCAGCCCACCCAGCCCCCCTCATTATCTGCCAAACCCTTAAAGGGGCTGAGGGCTGCCAGGAGATGGATATGGTTAGGGGGCAAGGGATAAGGGAAGGGGATGCTGAGAAACTGACCTTTGCTGTAGCAAGGGGAAAGAGGCATTTGCAGGGTGATTTTTGAGACATCTGGGAGAAAGCATTGTATGAAAACCACTATGCATTACTGCTGATGCAAAGCCCCACCAGCCAGTGTTGTTGCCTCCCACATCCCCTCTGCCCCTACAATGCATTTCAAACACTATGCCTACACAGGAATGTCCTGCATCCCAAGCTCCTCTCAGCATCCACCAGCCCATTTCACATCTCACACTTCACTATCTCCAGGGCCTGACTTTTGCTCTCCAGGGTCAGATTCCCTTTAATGGCTAGCAGAATGATCCAGGCTCCTCTCTACAGCTTCAGTTACCAGGGCAACATTTTTGGCAAGAGATTTTTTTGGTGAAAAAACAACCTTCCTCTTCCCCCAGAGGTCAAATCTGCATGAAGGATTACCATCAATAGAAACATACTCTGTTTTCCATCATATTTCACCCCAGTTTTAAAATCCGTATCTGTAACCAAAGCTGACTGAAAGGGCATTATACTGAGGGAGAAAAATACTTCAAAAATAATGCCAATAAAAATGTGCTTCAGACCAAAGGAATCTGTTTGAAAAAAATTAGAGTTTCTAATTCCTACACATATTGCAATTCCATTACAATCCTACTACATGGAAATTATACCGAAAAAATATATTTAAATTATACTGAAATCAAAATATTTGTGCAACATTTGCCTAATGCTTTGGCTAGTCCCATGTGCTGAACCTTGATAGCTGAGGTTCAGAAGCAGGAATAGAGTTACCCTTTACTGCCACTTGTACCTACCTAGCATCTTTATTGATGAGCTGGTTAGGGGAAGGAGCGCTGCTAAGGGAGGCGGTGCAGTCACTGTCGCTGGAGGTGTTCAAGAAATATGGAGATGTGGTACACGGTTTAGTAAGTAATGTTGGTGGCAGGTGGATGGTTGGACTGGATAATCTTTGAGGTCTTTTCCAACCTTAATGATGTTGTGTGATTCTGCATGAGATCAGAACCATCTGAGGGACTATCTGAGGGACGTGTTTTAAGGGGCATGGTGGAGATGGGTTGATGCTTGGACTAGATGATCTTAGTGGTCTTTTTCAACCTTAATGATTATATGATTCTATGATCAGCCCTAAGCAAGGACTTCATGTTCCACATACCAAATAAAGGTCCGTCATGGACTCAAAAAGCTGAAAATCAGGGTCAGAACTGTTATCCTGGCAGGATAACATGCCCAGGCAGGGCATGGATCCTCACAGAGAATGACATCTCACGTTATATATAACCCCAGCTGAATGATTCAGCTAGGCTGCAGTAGGGCCAAGATTAAGAGCAGGGGTCTGAAGGCAGGACTGCCCTGGTGGACTTCCTGTGCTCATGGTTTTCATGCTCAAGTAATTTCTAAAGACGCAGCAAAGTAGAGAGGCTCTGAAGGTCAGCGTGGGGTGAGCCAGGCCACACAGGAAGAGTCCAGCAGGGCTGGATGGGTCACCCGGGGCTGAGTGGTGGGTCTGCAGTGTGGTGCAGTCAGACACCACTTGGAGGGAAAACAGAACTGACCTTAACTACAGTTGCAGGCACAGCTGGAGACCAAGCCCTGAAGTGGCAGGAGGTGGAACAGCTCAGGCAAGCAGCTAGATTGGCCTACGGTGTGGGGGCACTGCCCATCTCTGCTGAACCCTTCTGACGTGTCCGGGCATTCACATGACAGGGAAACTTGAAACAGGTCTAATCACAGCACTGCAGAAAGGCAGTCCTGGCTTCCTAGAGAGAAAGTGGGCAGCAGGAAAGGCACTGCTGTAACACTTAACCATAATGCTGGGCAGAGAGCCCAAACAGAACTTTGAAGTTAGCACCATTTGAGCTGGATCAAAGGTCGGTGTGATCAGGAACATCCAGCCAAGACTGGAAGTCTCTCATGCAGAGAGAATTGGTGATGCTGTTGTGCCAGCACTGCAGAGGGGCAGTGCACTTGGGACAGGTAGGATTTCAGAGCTGGGTTTGGGACTGCTCGTGAGCTTGAGGTCGATCCTAGGCTCGAGTCTCATACAGCTGATAGTTTTGCCCAAATGGTGACAGTTGCTTCTCAACCTGGACCCTCAGCCCCTATTTATAACCAAGTTCACTGCAGAAGGCCAGAGTCTGCTGACTCTGGGCTCACTGCACAGTAAGTGGCCTGGGCTCTTTCGCCTGATACCTTGAGGGCATGGCTCCATTCCTATCTGCAAGGTGTACTAGTCACTTCTTGCCACTTCTGAGCTTGCAGATCTGCAGTTGGAGCCATTCATTTCTCACTTGGCCGTGGGGTACAGGGAATCCTAGCTGAAACCTGGTCAGGTGAGTGTGACAAGCCCAGGGCTGCTCCTCTCTGAGATACAATCCCAGCTTGCCAGGACATTTGGCAGCTGCTGCAGCTCTGCGTGGGGCTGAAGGCACTTGGATCCCACATGATGCCCAGAGGAGAAGAGAAACCAATTGCCTTTGCTTCAAGGGCAACAAGTAAAGCACAAAAGAACAATGTGCAAATTGAATGGGAGGCATTAGGAAATATCTTTGGAGAGAGCACAAGTTTCATCAGCACAGCACAGACAAAGATTGATACATCTGACTTCTTCCTCTCCTGTCTCTCTCAGCCAATCAGGCAGCTCCTCTGGCTGCCGGCTGAAGGCAAGAGAGCATCCCTGATACTTTGCATGGAGCTACTAATGGCTGTGGCTTGTTGGGCTATCTCTGCCATGCAGGAGGATTCTGTTCATGGGATGGAGTGTGGCAGTTCTGCATTCCTCACCTGGGGTACATCAAGGTGTAAGGCCACACTTATGTCCCCACAGCTGCATGGATACAGATAGATGCAAAAAAGGGGATCAGAGACTGGAAGGATGACATTTATTGTCTTAGGTCAGTCTGCAGCTCAGCTGATGATCATCTGTATAACCAAGGGTGAAGTATCTCAACTCTAGGCTTTGGTTCCCTCTCCTCATCACTGGGTCTACATTCCATCACTTAATTTACCTGCATGGTCTCTTTGGTGCTCAAATGGCTCTTTCTATGGCCTTGCACAAAACCCTGGTTCACCCATCCACACCAATGTGTGCTGCTGCACTGAAAAGACCAATGCTGGCACAGATGATGATGCAAACTGGGAGGAGGTGAACATCTCCTAAGCTAATGGTAGCAGTGCCAAATCTCTCATCATTTGTTCATTTGTTCTTTCCTTGCCTGGCACTTTTGTTACTCTTTAAGCAGAGTTTATCATGGTGCAATGGGCTTTTTTCCAAGTTAATGTCTGTCAGCTCCAATTTGTTCAAATGACCTTTGTAGGCTCAGGGGAATTTTAAAAATAAAGAAAGGTCTGCTGGAGTGGTCAGGGAGGGCTCTACCTGACAGCCAGTGATAGAGACACCTCAGAGCCTGCAAGCACTGAGTCCTCTGGGAGCAAGCCAAGGGAAATGAGCTGATTAGGGGGAAGACTCTTGTATTTCAGGGACACCTGCTAGGTGGCAGAGAGCATGGGGCTGAGCTGTAGAAACAAGGCTGCTGCTAGCAAGGACAGGAAAGGGAAGCATGCAGCTCTTACTTCCCTGTACCTTCCCCTTAGCCCCACAGCAGACAGAGCATTAGGTTGATGCCCTGGCATCAGGTGAACCCACAGGCATTGCAGTCCAGATGATCTTGTCCTTGCTTCTCTCTGAGACTCTTCCGAAACTTGCTGTGAGTTGAACTAACAGATCAGGTCTCCTTGGCTGGGCTGCTTGGGTTAGGCTGGTCCTGGGTCAGGGCAAACATCTCACACTGCTTCTGCCACTGGAGATGGTCCTCTTGCTCCACTTGGCCTCTGAAAAGGGCAAGGTCATTTTGCCAGAGCTGGCAAACTACCTGGGGATGTGCATGGACTTGAGCATTCAGGAACAGTGAGGGGTAAAATATCTGTGGAAAACAGGGGAAGAAAAATGGGACTGGAGTCTGGGGCCAAGAAAGAAAGTCAACACTTGGTCTGAATGAAGGAGAAAAGACACAAGAGCTTGGGATGGAAAGAGTAAGAAGGTCAAAGAAACACAATTTAATGCCAGCCTCTTTGCTCCAGCTGATGTGGGCAGACTTTGCAGGGTTATCCAACCTTCCCCAGCCAGCAAGAAGCATCCCCAAATCTGTTCAGCTAAGAGCCACAGAAAACCTGACAGAATAGGAGCCAAAAGCATTTTACTGGGGTGCCTCAGCTGGTGTTGAGTTGGGATTACAGCAGGGGCCCAAGAGGAGATCCAGTTAAATCAATTCCTGCTGGCTTCTTTGCTCCTATCACTGGTGATGTGGGAGTCAGCAGCCCTTTACATGCACAGGCTCACAGCCAGCCAAAGGGTGCAGCCTTGACTTGAAAGCTCTGCTCAAGTGCTTGAAGGTACACAGTGGCCGTCTCTGGCTTAGCAAGGAGAGCTCAGAGGTTGGCTTTCTTCTCCCAGCTCTGCCACAGATATGTTATGAAAACCCACTCAAGTCACTGTGCCTTTGTTTAGTTTCTCACAGTGCAATTGTACAGTGCTCAGCTCAATGGAGGCCTTGGGGATGGATGCTGGGAAGCAAACAATGATAATGATCCTAGTGATAGCAGTGTTGACAGTGAGGGTTGAACTGGTTGGGAACACTTCTATACCCACTGCCTTGGGAGGAAAAGTTGTCATGCAGAGTCACAATGAAAGAACAGGAAGGGTGAGGAGTTAAACAACAACAGGTGACTTTAACTCCTCCACTGACAGCTCCGAATATTTTTCTGTATCCTTCTGCACAAGTGCCCTGACAAGGCATTGCCTCCCAAAGCTCCTGGAGATGGTGGCACTTCTGCCCAACTCCTGGGACTGGGCACACAAAGAGCAAAGAGACATGTTGGTTCAGTAACTCTTTTCCTAACGTGAATATTTTGGTTTAGTGTTTCTACTGTAGAGTGAATACAATTGCAACAACAGCAATGCTGTGATTGCAGATATGCCAGCATATTTCATATCTGCTATTCTCTGTTTGTAAACGTAGGTGAGGGTGGTGAGACACTGGAACAGGTTGCCCAGCAAGGTTGAACACCTTCCTGGAAGCATTCAAAGCCAGGCTGGATGGAGCTTTGAGAAACCTGGTCTAGAAGGAGGTGTCCCTGCCTACAGAAGGGGAGTTGAAATTTGATCTAAAAGGTCCCTTCCAATCCAAACCATTCTATGATTCTATGATTTCTGGAATGTAAAAAAGTTTGATTTCACCTCAGACTTTCCATAGTTGAAGATGTGAGTACCAAGGAATTTGTAGATGAATTCTTAGAACTGAGTTATAATTATATCAACTTTCTCAACATTAAAAAAAAAAAAAGAGAGAGAGAGAAAGAAAAAAATAGAACAAATATGTTGCCCAGATGAGATATTAAAGAGGGGAATTGAACACGCACACACAGTGATGTCTACCTAAGTCCACAGACAGCCTGGATGGTAGCTGAGAAATGCGCAAGCTGCCTACACCCACCACTGTATATCAGTTCTGAAACCTAATGCTGATGCTTTAGAAATCACCACTCAAATGGCTTTCCAAGCTGGAAATTTTTGCAGATGTCTGCAACTCATTTAATTAGCCTCCAGTCCCAGGTTATTTTCTGCTTCCCTCAAGGAGGCAAAATATTTGACTATCTTTTCCCCAACAGCCAATGCAACCCTTTGTCTTTCATGTTATAGACATTTATTTTGCATTCAAAATGAGCACCACCTCAGAGCACGGGAACAGTGCAGAATAAAGACTTTACCATCAATTTCAATAAGTTTAGGAATCTTGGAACAATTCTATTGTTCATGATTCTCTTCTATTTCAAAAATTCCCCATCAGGGAGTGTGCTTACTGCTCTCAGCCTAATAAGACATGTCCAGCTCCATTTTCACCTTTCTAAATTACTCCAGCCATCCCTGTGTGTTCATTTGGTGTGTTCAGCCATCTCTACCTCTGTGCCATGCAAATCCATCTGGAGGACCATTCTCATCCACACCTATCTGCTCATCCATCCATCCATCCGTCCATCCATCCATCCATCCATCCCTCCATCCATCCATCTTCCATCCATCCATCCATCCATCCATCCATCCATCCATCCATCCATCCATCCATCCACCCATTTCCATTTCTAGCTGTCAGATTGCCTCTGAGAACCTATCCTACATTTAATTGATACTGCAAGGAGCCTCTCAAGGCTCTCTGTGAGGTGGGCACTCTTGGGAAGGATGCTCCTCTCCCAGATAGCAGCTGGGGGACATCTGTACTGACCCACTGACCTCCTCTCCCCACATCTGAAGGGGCTAAAAGTGAGGATGGCAGGGCTAGGGGCACACAGCCAGGAAACCTCTGTGCCAAGGCTTTCTCCCTTTGTGCTGGCTCCTGGGGGGCCTTTCTGGCAGAGCAGAGACTGCTGCCCTTCCTCCCACCACCCTCCCTTTCCTCACCAACAACCCCCAGCCCAGCAGAGAGACCAGGCTGGATGGAGAGCCTTTCTCTCCAGTGTGCCGCACTATGACAGATGATTGACTCGAAACAATATCTAAGGCGATCAGGATAAAGTACCGACCATTTCAAGGCTCAGCAGAATTCAAATTCTAATTAGACTTCTCACCACATTCCAAATAAAAATTGTTCCCCTGATATCCTTTTTGCCTATCAGGTGTCTCTCCCTGATCGCTGGAACAAAACGCATAAAGAAAGTGATTAAAGCCATAACAAAGGCATAAAATTGAAATTATCGCTGGTATCACATCTGGGAGCAGAGTGTGTCACCACACTGCCCCCCTCCCCTTGGAATGCTCCCTCCCCAAACAGACACATGCAAGTCCCCCCATGGTCCTTGCCGTGGGCTGGGGAATATGGGTGGAGGGGACAGGGCAGGTCTCATTCTCAATTGGAAGCTATCCACTGCCACGGCCTGGGGTGGACCTCAGCCCGCAGGCTGGGCTGCAGTTGCAGCAGGTGTAAATCACTGCTTTACATTGGCTGAGGATCTGGCCCCCACATCTGCAAACACAACGCATGCAGGCGCCTGAAGCACACGCACCCGGCGAGAGGAAAACATACATACAGGGCCCTGCTTGCTGCCGGCTGCTCGCTAATGAGCAGACAGACAAACCCTTCACTGGGGCACACATGTGTGACCGAGACCCCATGCACTACGCGGACCCCACAAGGTTCTTCCTATCCACTGGAACAGCCAGAAAAATCCCCATGCAATAGACACAGCCCAAACAAAATGTGGGTAAGCCTGTTATCTATTTTCTATGCAGAGGGCTGTCCATCAGCATCTAGTCACAGACCCCCCATGAGTCCCCCCCAGTGCATGTATATTCTCTGTGAGCATGGCAATCGATGCAAACCAAATACTGCACCCACCAATTCCCACTCTGTGTGCACCACAGTCCCAGCACACGCATGTGTACATGTGCTTGCTTTTGCCTATTCTTTTTTTTTTTACAATGTCATCCATTTGTGGCACACTGTATATAAGTGCCCATTCACACGCACCCTACAGCACTCACATGTGCCCAGCGCACCAGTGGCCAGCCGAGGGCACAAACACATGTGTGCTGCTGGGAAGGGAGGGGCACAGCCCCATCCCTGCCTCCGCACAGATGCAGCACATTGGCTCCATCCATCCCTCTCCTGCTTTACACCAGCTCTGGGATCACAGCAGGGCCGTTTCCTATGGTGGGTGCCCGCTGCCCTTTCCCCCCGCCCTGCCGCCCTGCCACAGCCCAGCCCATGTGCCCCCGCCAAAGGCTCATTTCATTCCTCAGCTGCACGAGGGGCCGCTCCAGAAGAGAGTTAAAAAGAGAGCGAGAGCGAGGGAGAAAAAGAAAGGGACTAAAGCGATATAAAATTAAAAGGTAAAAAGCAGGAACGCAAATGGGAGAGAGCTCTTTCAGCTTTCACATTATTAATGACTCTTCAAAAAATCGGCGAGTTTTCCAATCTTCTCCGAGAAGCGCTTGAAGGAGCTCACAGATGAAACTGACCTTCAAAATGTTCTTTGGTCTTTAGTTAAGAAATTCGCTCGCCATTATGGCATCATTAGGGAAACAAGGATAAAATTACTCCATGGTTAATGACCTATAGTATCTCCCCACCAAAATTTGTTTCAGATCTAATAAAACTGTGCTTAACACACTCGGATGAGTTATGAGGACTGTTCTGCAGGGTATTAAAATGTGGAAAATAGATTTTCCGAAGCTGGGGGGACTGGACTTTTCGAATCAGATAGCAGAATGGAATTTTCTGGGCAATAAATTCTTCCATGTCTCAATTTCATCTCGCTCTCGCTCTCTCTCTCTCTCCCTCTCCCTCTATCTCTTGTGCTCTCTCCCTGAAATGCTAAAGCAACACGGAAATCTTTAAAGTGCAGAAGCTTAGATAAACTTTACCCCCAGCCCCCTAAATCGGGCCCCCACCCTTTAAGGCTTTTTTTTGCCTTCCATCTGAGAAGAAGGTGCAATCCCTCCATCGGGGGAGGTTTGGTACCGTTTACGGTCTTGAGGCCTCTTTGTGTGGCAGTGCTGGTCTCTGTGCTACACCAGTAGTCCTTTCGTGCTGGCGTGCCAATGGGAATCACAGCACGAGCGCGGTGAAATGGGATCAGCTGCGGGTACGTGGTGTGGGGCACTCCTCCTACCTGCCCCACGATCCCACTCGAGGCCATAGCAGAGTACGCTGAGGATGCTCCGCTCTCTGCTCTGCTGGGAAAGAACGCCCACAGCCCACATCTTTCCAGAAAGTCCCTATCCAGCACTGAGATGGCAGCACGTGCAGGAACATGCTGCACATGCGTGCTGGCCCAAGGTGACACGCAGGTGTGCATGAGCACAACTGCGTCCTCACTGCAGTCGTCAGCCCCATCCTCACTGCTGCAGGCTGTGGGGTCGCAGCAGCTGGGCAGTGCGGGGCAGTGCAGGAGGCCCGCTCGTCGGCCGTTGCCCAAAGCGGGAGCCAGGGACTCCAATGGTGCTTTTAGGTTAGTGAGGGCTAGTTACTGCCGCTGAGAGAGGTGGCTTGCGAGGTAATGGCATTTTGCTCTCTTTAAACTTTAATCTTTCCTATTAATTCCCTGCAACTGGAGAATGTATGAGAGTTAATGTTCCATGAACGTGTTTCTCAGCCGACAGTCTCTTCGAGCTAATTACCTTCAGGTGCTAAATGGAGGGAAATTGCAATCCATTTGGATGTGAAAAAATTTCGCCTTTCCAATCCCCTGTGAAACATTCTTTTTCCTGAGTGTTGCAGAAAGAATGCACTTGGCTTCTTTCTTTTTTTTTTTTTAATGTTTTCTTCCCCTCCTCACCGCAGCCCTCCTCCATAAGCCCCCCATGATCACCATGCACCCGTTTTCCCTTGAAGACTCTGAGATCTCCAGGAGGTTCCGTGGCTGGCTCAGTGGAGGGGAGTGGCATGCTCAGCACAGTCGTATGGGACAGCATACCAGCAAGGAGAGGAGGAAAAGCATGGATATCCATAAAATCCAACCACATGATGACAACATGGAGGGGAAACAGCAAAAAAAGAGAGCAAGAGACTTCCTTTGGAGGTCTGAAGTTAAAGTGTATTTACACGCTTAATAACACGCTTATTACAGCCATTTCCCAGTTGTTGAGTTTTGAATACAGAGATAATAGAATTTTACAAGCTACATAAAGCCATTATTCTTTTGGATCCAGACCTGGGGAGGGAGTTCAGTAGGACCCACTGAGGAAAGAAGGGGGAAGGCAACCAGGACCAAATCGGGTATACATGTTCAGATGGGTCCTGGAAGTCAATGTCTTCGTGTATGCTGAAGTGGAAACAAGTCAGCATGGGTTTGTGCAAACAAGGTGTAATGGAGGCTCTGGATGAGCAGTGCTATGGGAATGAACATTCCTTCTATCTGGAAGTCCTTGTCATTCAAACCCCAGAGATGACCACCTGACACACTGGCCATCCTAAATGGAAGTCCCTGATGATACACATTTCCTTATTTCCCTTCCAACCACCAACGATTCAAGAAAAGCAGCACCAGAGAGATTCACCAGAAAAAAATCTCAATGAGAAGAGGCGCACCAAATTCAGGGGGTCCTGGGCCATGCCCATCACCAGTAGATTTAGATCTGCTCTGTCTTTAGTGTTTGTGATGGATTTATTGCTGCATTATCTGAAGGGCTCTGTGCTGTCACAGCAATTGCTGGGAGCAGAAGTCTTTTCCACAACAATGTAAATGTACTCCAACTGGAAGTGGTGTCGCTTGAGAAAACTCCTAGGAGCTTTGCTGAACCAGCAGGATGTTCTTGCAAGATCATTCAAATGCCCCGTTTTTATGGCTCTGCTCATAGTCCAGATGCCACTGAGAGATACAGCTAAACCTGCACTTTGTCAGTAGACTGAAATTGAAAACATTTATCAATCTCCGTAGACTAAAGACGTGCTGAATTCTCCCAGCGTCATTTGGACCATTAGTGACTGAAGGTGCAGATGGTTTGCTATTCATCCCACTGTTTCTCTGCAGAGTCACTTTCACACTGACACAGGTGGGAAGTTTGTCTACATGCTCCATCTAGGGAAAGCAGTCTAGAGACACGCTGTCTTCAGGCTCTTTTTGTTCAAGTGGAATTATAAACATTTGACCAACTGCTCCAGAATGTGTTTTAAACTTTCAAGTACCTGCCTGAGTCCAATTCAGAGAATCACAGACTCATTAAGGATGAAAAAGACTACTAAGATCATCTAGTCCAACCACCAACCAGTCACCACCGTGCCCACTAACCACATCCCTCAGCCACATCCACCCTTTTGTTAAATGCCTCCAGGTGACTTCACCACCTTTCTGGGCAACCTGTTCCAATGCACTGCCAGTCTTTCTGAGAATAATTTTTTCTTAATATTCCAAGCTGAGATTTACTGCTCGACTTAAGCATCTCCCAGTCTCTAAAGAATTAACTCCCCACAGCTCCAGTGAGACAGGACAGTGTCCTTATCTCCAGTGCTCAAACAAGTAGCTGAGGTGCAGAGCCAGAGATTTACCTAGGGCCACTTGAAAGGTGATGGCAGAACAAAGAGCTGAACCAGAGACTTTCTGAACTTCTAAAGCATCTTTCCTGCCTGAACACCGTCACACAAGAGTATATTTATTTCACCTACATGTTCAGCCATAGCTCCACATGCATAACACGTCTTGCCATTTACCTGCCTGTCCACCTATGCCCACCCATTTCCCACAGCCCTCTGAGCACACTGCCCTCTGCCCTTTCACACAGCACCATCCACTCTGCACTTGATATCATTTATATAATATGATATATTATATATCTTATTGTGTATTATATTAAAATTATTGAATATAAATATATTAAAAATTATATATTACATATATATTAGATATAATTATATATAATATATATCATTCATGTAATTCTCTTTATATATATAATTTTTCTTGAGATCTTTCACAAAAGTACATTTTTCTCCTATGAATTATTAATTCCTTAAAATCTTTTTTGTGATTTTATTATTATTTTTTTAATGCTGTGAGGAAGAAGATGACTGAGGAATGGCACAGGGATTTTAGCAGAGATGCAATGATTTTAACAGCATTGTCACAGAAAAGTGTTGCTTTCATCATACTTCTCATGACTACATCCAGTTATTCACTATTCATTGTGGCTGGCTGGGCTTCACTGGAAGGAAATCGAATCGCAAACTATGCACACTTTTCACTTGATGGTCAAAAAAGAAAACTGGGGAAAGAAAGAGAAAAAATAGCATGCTTTGATGCGAAAGCTCATGTGCATCTATGTACCTCAGTATAGAAAATGTGGACATGGATAAAAGAAAGATTTTGCCTAGGAATCAATGTACATAGCTAGTGGTGGCTTAAATACCATCTTTTAACTTCTTTAATCTGCTTTAAAACCCCTGTGGCGAAATCAGTATAACCCCCTCAGTCTGCAAGCAGTTATACTGCTATATGTGTACCTAATACCTGTGTAGCTTAATTTCATGCCTACAAGAGAATAAAAGTTACATTGGTATAAAGCCTATTTATATCAGTGTAAGTGCTGGAGGGAAATGTACTGTGTTTATCCTGCTGCTACAGATAGAAATTCTTGCATAGATAAAGTTGAAATGGGAATCCTGCTCGTCCACCCTTTGGGGGCAGACTCTGTACAGCACTGACAAAAGTCCTATGAGGTCTGCACTCGGCTCTTCACACCCATCCAAGGGGCAAAAAGGAAACTGCGCTTTAACAAGACATGACACAGGCCAGAGACACAGCAGCTGCGCTCAAAGGAAGAGGCTCTGCCAAAATCATCCATGAAGATACTGAAGATAGATGAGGCATCCTAACTGCCATGTCCTGTGTTCCCCATGTTAAGGAACTAAGCCATAGAGGGCCAAAAAACAACCTACTACCATGACAGAAGCAAAGGAACCTGTGGCTACACAGAAGACTCTTAAGTTAGACATGAAAGGCATCTGTCAGCCTCCTACATTCTCAAACATAAATGATTGGACTGATCCCAAGGCCACACTGTTCGGGGAATGGAGAATCAGGAGCATCGCAGAAGCCTGTGCTCTGTTTGCACCAGGTCTTGAGTGCTGTGATATCCAGGATCAGGTGATTTGCTCATTAATTTCATCTATAAATCTTGTTCCTGCTTTTAAAATGGCAAGGACAATAAAACACACAGTAAAAGGTATGAAAGACATACATGATAAGGGAAATGTTTGCAATGACAATGTTCTAGGCAGAAAATAAGGCTACTTTCTAAAACTATATAGAGGGCATGTAACAGCCTCCAAGGAACAGTCATCAAGAAGGGATCATCACAAACCTTTTGAGCTCAGGGTGTAGTAGAGGATGGGAAACTGCAGTAAAAGACCACCTACTCCACCACCAAAATACAGCCACTCCTGGGGAAGGATTTCAGCATCTTACTAAGAGCGCTCAGCAACTGAAGTTCCTCTGAGTTCCCAGTGTTTGAGTACGTGCTGAACCCCTCACAGAGGCTTAAACCCTGCTGTATTCAGGAATAATTGAGTCCACGACTGATGAAGCAAAAAGCATCACTTACAAACATACCATCCCCCTTCAGAAGGTTGGAGTTAAATAGGCAGCTCTCCTTGTAGTGTCTTTCAGTATTTAAATGCAAAAGAAACCAAAATGTTTTGACAGTGCTAAGGATTGGTGTATCTGTTCTCCCAGCATCAGTTTGCCAAAGTTTTACAGGTGAGAAAGTCTGAGCTTAATCTGATGAACAAAATAACACAATATTCATTACAATTTACAGAACACATGAACATAAACACATATCTACCTGTATATCTATAATATACAGTACCTGGTATTTAAAACATTTATTACCAAATTGAATGCTAAAAAACAAGATAAGATGACAGAAACAAAGAGCAGCCTTAGTTGGTACCCAAAGGAAGGCAAAGTTCCCAGCAGGACTCTTGCTTACCACCAACCAGATTTTGGGGTAATCAGGCAGGCAGGACACATGCCCCATACTCTGGGACATCTTGAAAGTGTTTCTATACACATTCTGGTGGGACACGAGCCCTGATTAGAGATTTGGCCTTTTTATTTTCAGAGAATGCTTCAGAACTGAACTCAATTTTGAGTGCTGAGCCTTTGGACATTTCTTTCCCTTTCTAAGAACAGAGGAGAAAGTGGGTTTCTGGCATAATGAGGGCAGGAGAGAGAGAAGCCAACTGGCTGCTGTAGACGCATGCTGCCTTGTAGTGTGAGGTCACAAACCAGAGGAAAGGGGTACATTGCAAGGCTCAAAAGTGGAGAGAGATGAAGACCTCCTCTGGGAGGGTCCAGTGTGGCCTCCATTTGCAAAGCATCCTTCAGCCCCATGGCTGGGGCTCCCTGCCCAGGGATACCTCAGGACTGCCGTCAGACAGCAGGACACAAGGAAATAGAGGGGCTTAGCTGAGCATGCACATCTAGGGACAAAAGGAAGAAGAACCTACATTAGATTGGAATAAATCATACTACAACGATTTACTTATTAGTCCTAAACAAGCAGCTGTCCTGGAATGAGCAGTGTTTTAGACTTGTGGGTTGAATTTTGCATCTTCTCTAAGACAGAGACAGCTCTGGTGCCTTGCAGGTACTCCTCTTTCCAGAGAGCAGGAGATCATCTCATAAAGATTGAAATTACAGAAGTTGGCCTGAAGAGGTACAGGAAGCTCAAATTTGAAATTCCAAGGCTTCTTGGAGCCCTGCCTCTAAACCCAGGATAATCTGTTAATTCCATGGACAGAAACACTCCATCATAAATATTTCCCAGGGAAACTCTTTGACATGAAGCCATCGGCCACTTGCTCAGCACAATTCCCACAAGCTGGGACTGCAACCTGACTTTTCCACTGATCAGTACTGCCCATCCCAGCAGAATTACCTATGCACCCTGCCCTAAACATGTCTGCAGTGCAGCACTGCCATATCTCCAAAGATCTCATAACAGTTTATAAGTATCTAATGTGCAGAAGTCAAGTTGATGGGGGCAGACTCTTTTTGACGGTGAGCAGCAACAGAACAAAGGGCAACAGGCAGAAAATGGAACTCAGCAAGTTCCATACTAACACAAGGAAGAACTTGTATACTGTCAGAGTGACAGAGCACAGGCTGCCCAGAGGGGGTGTGGAGTCCGGGGATATTCAGGACCCACCTGGATGCCAACCTGCTTTAGTAGAGGGTTGGACTCCATCTCTAGACAGCCCTTTCAACCCCTACAGTTCCGTGATTCTGTAATTCCATGAAAGGCAAATACACATCTCAGAGTAAAAAACAAAGATGTGAACCTCCTTCCACCTCAAATGGGGAGGAGGATAAGCTCCCAGGAGCCCAGTGTTGGCTTGTTCTAGTCAAAACATTGCAATCAGCCAGAGAACTTGTATTGTCCCTCTGTATAAGATCTGAACCCTCTTACATTGTGCTGAAAGCACCCTTGGAAAGGAACAGTACCTTAATCCTGGGGCACAGGTAGATGTCGGAGGGGGCCCCCAAACGCAGGCAGGAATTTGTATCACAAATAAGGCACCTTTGTCTTCTATGCCTTCAATACAAGCTGCTAAAAATGGGCTTTTCTTTCAGCTCAGAGGACAAAAACTTAAAAACGGAACAGCAAACCGAACCATCTCCCTGTGCCTGTGCTGCCACCTCCCTCTCTATCCTCTGCTTGCGGCAGGCAGCTCGGGCTTGTGAAGACCCAGTGCCAAGGTGAGTGTGTGTGTGTGTGTATTTGTGTGCGTGCATGTGTGTGCGGATGCGCACGCCTCTCGGTGCGATTCCTCCTTCCTTGCCAAAACATCTCCTGCTGTTTATTTATTTATTTCTCTCTGATAACGGAGGGGATCGCGTTTCCGGAAGAGTGCCAGCAGATGATACGAGCCCAGGACTGATACTGCCAGCAAACCCATGCCAGCCCTTTCTGCCGGAAAAATTTCATTTTTTCCAGAAGGAAGCCATGAGTGTGAAGCAGAATCCAAATCCGATTTCTCGGCATTTTTTGTTATCGCTCAGCAGCCCACCAGGTGGGGCAATGGAGGGAGCTCACTCAGCTGCAACTCAGTGCCTTAATCCAATTTACAGCTTCTCTTAGAGAGATAATTACAGCCCTGAAACCAGTTAGCACTGTACAAAGAGACTCTCGAACCAAAGCCCCGATCCTGTCTTTCAAATATTCACCTAGAGTGTCAGGGATGCTTTGGAGAGGGAGGAGGGCACTCCAGCTGAGCTGCTGTGCACACATGGCCCCTCCCTGGGACACATACCTCCCTCTTACACACACACAGGTTCCCCAGAACCCCATGTGGGGTGCCAGTGTGGGATTTTCAACCCCTGGTTTTCCAGTCCAGGAGTGGACTGAAGGTTAGATGATGACATCCCGAGGTGGACAGGGGGAGAGAACCCACTCACCCCAGCAGCCAGTGGCACCACTTGGACTCTGCAAAGACATCACAGGCTCATGGCACCTTGCACACTGAGCGTGCCACCCCCACAGTTACCTCCCTCTTCACACTTCCCAGCAGCTGGGCCTGAATTCTGCACTTCCCTTTGTCCCTCTGCCTGTCCCCTGTGTGCCTCATGCAGCCAGCCAGATTTGGCTTCTAAGCTGTGTAGCTGCAGGGCTGCCTGATGGATTCACAAACAGTGGAAAGAAGACTGGGGCACTTTGTAGGAGGGGACAATGCACGCAGGGTGCTCTGTTCTCCACACAGACCTCTGAAAACCATTCTCTCCACCAACACAGCCTTCCTCCATCACAAGATCTGATGGGTGATGCCTTTCTTCTCACTGTCACAACATTGCCTTGTGCACTAAGAAAGAAAACATTTGAGAAGATAATCAATGGTACAGCCTGAGTAGTAGATACCTTTAAGGTTTCCTTTTGTGCTCTCACCAAGATGTGAGAAAGGGAACATACATATAGCCAGCACCTTTTTGGTGACACTTGATGCCAATGTGTAAGAGATCACAGATAAACCTTGGGACTTCAGCACAGCAAGCTAAGTTGTTAGCTGTAAATCAGCCTCCTTTAGCTCAAATATCTTTATCAAGATGATGTGATTCTGGAAGATATTCATTGCAGATGATCTTTAGTCTGACTGGAATAGCCTAGCGACAAATTTAGCCCTTCGGATTTAAGTATTAAAAAGGAACAGAAAATACAGAAATGCATATTCTTGGTGGTAGGAATTGCAGCTGATGCAGAAACAATTGGAGACCAAAACGAGTAGAATGTATATAATCCACTGGGAAGTACATAGTTCCTTGTTGCCTGGTTCATAGCACAGGCCAATCTGTTACCACTAGCTGAACAGCTGGAAGTTCTGTTACAGGAACTCCTTCTCTCAGTGTGGGTCTGGAAGGTCTCCCAGGAAAGAATGGCTGTTCTGATATACCTTTAACTGCACCTGCCATGGAGCACCAGTTCAGAGACTGAGAGAAACTTTCCTTCTCTGCCTCACACAGAAGAGAAGGAGTCAGGCTGGCTCCCTGGCAGAATATCCTCTTCCAACAGGCCAGAAAAGCTATGATGTATCTGCAATGACAGAGCTCGCTCTGGGAAAAAAAATAAACTTTAGTAGTTGCTGTTCAAACATTGTCACAAATGGATAGTGTACTTGGTTGGGATCCAGGTTCAAGTGGTCACTCTTCTTTCCTCTGTATCTTTGGCCAAACCTCTCCACTCAGCATCTGCAGCTGACAGCAGGCACTGTCTCTCACTGGATGTGCCTGTGCTGGCAGGTACAGTCACAGCTGAGCTCTGGAGCATGGCAGCATGCAGGAGTGGTCAGGGTTGGCTAGATGCAAGATGCTTGTTTGTTCACACGTAGCCCTGGAAGAATGTGACTAGACATAGGGAGTTGGCACAGGGTGAGCTTCTCTTCTTGCAGATCTCTGGTTGGACTGTTTTTCAGGACAGACATGCCACAGAACGGGCACATGCCTGAATGGATTGAACAGTGGATCTTTCTTTGGTGGGAGCCTCACAACAATTATCTGGACTTTGTGGGTCAGCCATATGGAAGCCTGTGTTTGCTCCACTGGGAAAGAAAGTGGCAGAAATCAGTTTCAAAAACCAGAAACATTCAGTTTGGAAAGTCCTTGGCCTCTGAAGCATTTATAGGGACATCTCTTGTGACATAAGCCTATCTCTAGGCCTCAAAGTGCATATATGCTGTGATATGGATACTACACAACGGATAAGGTTATGAATCCCCCAGGTATTTTGGGAGGTCCTCCCTCCAATGTAGTTGCAATATGAAGGACGTAAATATATTCCATGAGAGCAGCTGCTTGTATTTCCTAGCAGTATATTAGCATCTAATCCTCTTAGCTTCTTCATCCCTTTTGCATAATATTATTGCCCAGTACTATCAAACACAGAAGGTCTATTTCAAACCACAATGTTTCCCTCCTTTGATTCAGGTCTTCTGAATCGATGCTCTAGCTGTGGAGCTTGACTTTTCCATTGACTGCTCCTGTGGCATTTCTGATCTGATAGGAATGTGGCTAAAGTGCAGCTGGAACTTTCCTTCCTAGTGAACCTAGGGCAAAGGGTGGTTCATCTGAAACACTTCCTACCACGCATGGGGATGCCACCCCTTATGCACGTGATATTCATTTGGTTTTCATAACCACATCTGTCAGAACCTGTCACCCTGCAAGGGTGTATTAATCTCATGAAGTTGAGCTCATTGTTTAGTTGCTAGCAAACACCTGGAATTTCTTGCATTTGTCATTTTATTTATTGCTCTATTGTAGAACACAAGCACCCCATTTACCCATTATACGGTTACCTGGGAGGTCTGGAGATAAATGAAGTGTATTGGTCTCAACAGGCAGCTGAGTTGAAACCATCGGATTCCTTCACTTGCATCTATTTAGCACCAGGGACATAATATTTAACTAACCTAAATTAATAAAATCACCAGGTTGATTTTGCTAAAGATCCACCTGCAACAAATCAAAGCACTAACTCAAAGGACAGAGAATGGCTTTAGTTACCCCTCTGTAAGCTCCACAGAGGGATGGTGCAACCCAAACTAGACTGTACTGGGAAAGCCCAGGAGGCACTGCACATGTCCACATTATACCATGCCTTGAAAACAGCTCCGAACAATGACATCTCCTCTGGAAGACAGAATACGAGGTCTCCATTTCAAACACAGACATTTTTCAATATATAGGCAAAATCTATAGCCATTAAAGCAAAGCTGGTAAAATCATTAGTGTTCAATTGAATGGCTATGCTTGAGCTTGCAGGTGTTTTGTTGTCAGCTTTGTTTTTGTTGACTGGTTCTCCCAAAGCTGAAGAAGCTGGGACACAAGAGGGGCTGGACCCCTGCTATGTGCAGGGACAGATATTTAATGGCTGTATATGAGGAGACTGGCTTTAACCAGGATCCAGGATCTTTAACAAATAACTGCTTTTTTTTTTTTTTTTTTTTTTTTTTTTAAGAGTTTCCTACATAAAGCCAAATTCTGGAGACCCTGTTTGTTTCAGAATGTCATTATTAGGTCTGGAGTCTTTTAGAAAAATTGTATGCTTGGATCCAGGGAGGCAAATTTGATAATCTCTTCTGGAACTATTAAAATAACTATTAAAAATACTACCATAATAGTATATAATATTATTAATACTATAATAAAATAAAATTATAATAAAATAATAAAAACTACTATTAAAAATAAATACAAGTTGTGATTAATGAAGAAGAACAGATAGAAATGCAAACAATCACCTCTGGTCAATCTAGTGACCTCAATGGGCACTGGAAGGCCCATTTGTGACATTTCAAAAGCTGTGGTTTATATGGCCTCAAACTGAGTATCTGATCCCTGTTGGAAGTTTCACTTTCACTTCCGTTCTATCTTTTTCTAAACTGAGAAAGCAACTGTGTATACGGATGGGAGACAAGCTGGGTGCTCATCAGGAGGAAACAGGTGAGGATCCCTGCTTCCTAACAACCAAGTAACAGAGCCTTATGTCCCCTTGTAATAATTATTACTTCTGGCATCTGGGAGCAGGATGAGCGATGCCACAACACTGTGTCACCACGTCACATTTTCTAGGGGCAAATGCATTTGTCAGAAGATGTGCTGCCCCAAGAATGAGCATTTCAGGAGGTGCTACGATGGTCTCGTGCTCTCTCCTGCATAGTGCACCGTATGTGATCTCTTGCATAGAAGATGATCAAGGGGCAGCATAACCCTTTTTCAAACCTCCTTTGGCTGGTGTAAAGGACAGCATAAAAGCCAATGGGGATTATTCCTCTCATTGTGATCTAAATCAGGGTTATTGCACAAAGGAGAACGGATCTGGGTTAAACAAAGCTCTGCAGTCAGAGTAGTAGCCATTGAGTGAGACCTTGTCAAGCAGCAGGGACCTGGGCTAGGACCCAACAGGTCCCTGTGGGGTCCTGACTCCTTCCATCGGGTCTGGGGTTCTCGCTGTCTCTGGCAGCAGTACAGCCCTCCCCCAGGCCTGCTGCCACCGCTGAACTGTGCGGCTGGAGAGGATGGCACACTGAAGCAATTTGCCAGGCTGCGTGACAATTACTGACACAGATGCTCCTGTGTCAATATGGGCTCTTCTCTCCATTCCAGTTACAGCAATGGGTGTGCCTGGCGGGGACTCCTCTCAACACAGGCCAGTAGGATTATGGGGTTGGGAAGGGGCCATGTCTGCCCAGGCTTGCGAGGGCAGAAGCAGCCTCAGAGGTTGTTCCTGCTCTGCCTATCCTTGAGCCTGTTTTTTAGGATCTCCAGCTAATTGCCATCTCTGTCATCACACACGTTCTCTCTGCCTCCCCTCTGCCCAAACACTGTGGCTTTCTCTCTGCAGCATCCTCACCTTGCTGCCTGTTTGGTAGCTAGTGATGATGAAAAGGAGCAGCTTCCAAGCTCACTTCTCATGCCAAAGCTTTGCATGCGTCATGCCCCCCTCTCCTTTCAGCTTCCCTTCCTCCCCATTTGAGCCAGTTGTCTAACTGCAGTATCAGTCAGTACCTATGTGACAATACATGAAATTCACCACAGACACATGAGAGAAGCGATACAGAGCAGTTTTTTGGAAAGCCAGTGCAGGTATAAGGAATTACAGAAAAATCCCTTCACCAACTACAGAGCAGTTCAGGGATCCATTTTTCCCCTTCCAATTTCTGACTGGCATCAAAGTTGGTATGGCTTTGTCTGCCAAAGCCTGAAGTGTACAGAAACTGCTCAGATCCGATATTTAAGAGTCAAACTCCATCCAGACAGACATCATCAAGATAATGTCAGGATGTCAGACAGATGCCATTAATGGTATACATGTTGCCATGACCCAGCACATCCCTTCATCCTCCTGGATGACTCCTGGTCCCTGGGATGTGAAACACCTGCTGATCAGGTCATGAACACAAGGGTGCCTCCCCTGGCTGCAGCTTTGGCACCAGGTGGGGAGATGAGCAGCCTCAGGCCATTTGCTGTTGAGTTGCTTGACTCTGCCTCTGCAGAGGAGGCCCAGAGGGTCTGTGTTTAGATATGCAGGCACAAGGTGCCCCTTCACCAGTGGCTATCCCAAATTTAGACAGGGCAGTCAATACCAAAGACTGCCTGAGGCACAAAGCACTCTGCTCAGCTTCGTCCAGCACATCTCAAGGTGGTTGTCCTTAAAGATCCCTTCCAACACAAACCATTCAATGATTGTTGCTTTCAACATCTCTTTCCTATTTACCTATTCCCAGCCTTGTGCTGCCATCACTGGAAGGAGCATGCCTCACTCTCCCCAGCCGGAGATGTAGCCACATGCAGCCCTCTGACATCTCAGTGACAGCAGGCGAGTCTCCAAGAGAGAGGCAGCAAGGCTGGAAAGCTAGGAGCAGACTTTGTCTTGACAGGCCCCACTGCCTGCAGCCCAGCACACCCCCACCAAACAGCACATGCTAGACAAAACAGGCCTTTCCTTCACTCACCAGAAAATGCCACTGTTGACACAAGTTCAAGCCAAAATCACCTTGGGATGTCTAGTGCCTTTTCCCCACTGAACAGGTGCTGCTGCTGCTGCCAGTAATGCACCCAACTGCATGGGTCTCCCACAGCCCCAAAACTACTTCCCTCTCATCTCTCCCCTGCTGAAAAAAGGATGTACTGCTCCTTTAAATGTGGTGCATGTTAAAAAAAAATTGACAAGCTTCCTCACTCTCAAAAGAGTGAGAAATTTTCATTGATTGATTTCTTCATGGCTTCTTAAACAGATAATTAATTCACCGTGAACCTGCGGACACACCGTCGTGAGTCGTTAATATTGTAAATTCACATATACTTCAATAATCGCCTGACCCCCCCGTCACCCCGAAAAACAGATAGCTGTGCAGTGAGGAGGAGGGGAATGGGGGGGAATCGATTTTCGAAGACATGAAGGGATCACCCAGCAAAGGGAAGCTATTGATTCTCTTTTATAAGACACCGCTATAATATTTATTCTTTTGTAAACAGAATTAACCCAGCATCATGGGTCATTCCTATCGAACAACTTTCCTCTCATGTGCACAGCAATGCTGATTGTATCAGATGAGGTAGAAACATCCAAACCGCACCACCCACCCTGGCCTGCACTTCAGCATCCGCTCCTCTCACGCTTGCTGGGTCTCACTGCCATGGCGCAAACCCAGCTGGCACTGGGGCCACTCCGTGCCAGCCATGCACAGGTATTAGTAGCCTGGGAAGCAGCCATGCTTTTGTGGCCATGTGCTACTGGCACCAAGATGATCCTTGGGCTGAGATGGAACCCCTGTGGCTGGAGCTGCAGACCCTGCACTCATGGAAGACTGCTGAGCTGAGGCTCCCAACAGCTGCTAACAAAGGAAATGAGAGGGAGAGCTGCAATACAACGAGGAAGTTCTGTTCATCTCATAATCACCTCCTATTTCACATGGTTGTTTCCCCTTATCAGAGCTGGAAGATCAAAAGCATCAAGGTAAAGCAGGCTTCTGGGTCACTTGTCCCAAGGAAGAGCAAACAAGACAAGATTTAGTCAGAAAAGGATCTACAAATGCTGGATGAAGTTGTTTATCTTCCTTGTGTGCATCTGTATAAACATAGCATCTCACTTCTCCATGGAAGATTAGCCACACATGGTCACTCAAGTCCCTCAGTAGGACAAGATGGATTAGCCTAAAGGGAGGTTCAGGTTGGATATTAAGAAAAACCTTTTCTCAGAAAGAGCAAAGAAGCATAGGAACAAGCTGCCCAGGGAGATGGTGGAGTCAACCTGCCTAGAGCTGTTCAAAAACCTGTAGAGATGGGGCACATATGGACATGGTTTAGTGAGCAATACTGGTGGTACGCAATATTGGTGGTAGGTAGATGGCGTGACTGGATGACGTTAGACATTGTCAGTCCTTAGAATCAGTAAAACTGCTTCTGCTAAGTTCTTTGAGGTACCAAGTAAAGCATTGTGAGCAATGTCAACAATTGTACATAGGAAAAAGATAACTCACCCAACTGGTGACAGGGTCTCTGGCTACAGAACACTCCCTCTCAGGAAGTAGCCTTCATCCAGATGTTCTCCTTCCAGAGGCTAGCCCTTAAATGAGCCCAGAGAGGGGTGGGCCCAGTACTCACCCCTTTCAGTCTTGTGGACAGCACAGGTGAATTGCTTGCACCTGTGCTTCCTGGGCTGGCCACCCCCCCTACACCAAGTGCTCAACTTTCATGATTCCATGATTTTTTCACTTAAAATTCTTAAAGATTTGAGTTTGTGAGACATCTCT
The DNA here is from genome assembly GCA_037305975.1 of Chrysolophus pictus. Taxonomy (NCBI): domain Eukaryota; kingdom Metazoa; phylum Chordata; class Aves; order Galliformes; family Phasianidae; genus Chrysolophus; species Chrysolophus pictus. The sequence goes on along the minus strand of CM074581.1, from coordinate 18,202,519 downwards.
GTGTAACACCAAACTGTGTTTTGTGTAGAAGAAGATTCAAATCTTTGCCTTGGGTACCTTCACACTTGATGTCGAGAGAAGTCTGGTGGATGTGGCTCTGAAACTCCTGGATTAAATGCCATTAACTACCACCAAGTAGTCCAAAACAAAGATTAAGACAGAAACTGCAATTAAATGTGGGCTTCCTTTCATATACCTCCCAAATGTGAAACAGCTCTTTCCAGCAACATCTTCCAAATAACATCTAATTCCAAGAGCTGCTTTTTGTACAAGTCACCAAAACATCACAAGAAGCATGGTTTAGATTACAAAACAACAACCACCAACACCACAATAAAACCACATCTTGGGCACGTTTCATGGGCCAAACCCATATCTAAGCACCCCACTGCCTGCTGCACAGAGGGAAGGCTTGGGGGAGGTTCAGCTGTGAGCGTTATCGGGTTGAACCCCTTACAAAGGCTCCAAGCCCCCTGGCCCCACTACTTGGGCTCTGGCAACACACCAGGCAGGACATGTTTGCTTTATACTGGGCTGGCAGCAGGGACAGACCTGTGCCTGCCCCTGTGGCAAAGCCCTGGATATGCCAGGCCCCTGGTGCTCCGGCTGGCTTTCCTTCGCCTTTCTCCCATCCTGGCTGAGAGCCACGGCAAGTGAGAGCGGCCCTAAATTGTGTTAAAGAATTTAAAAGCAGTGGGGGGAGGCCAAGGGAGGCCAGGCAGCAGTGGAGGGGCAGACGCGGGCAGCGGAAACCCTAATTAAAAGTGGGGCCATGGGCGGGCAGGGCTGCAATTCAGAGGGCTGACAAAGGAAAGGTCTGTGGAGCAGAACTGGAAGGCAGTGAAAGGAGAGGGCCCTGCAGTGCCCCTCGCCCACCAGCCAGCACCCCAGCTCACAGCACCCGGCTGACCACGGCCTCTCCTGCTGCCATTCTCCCTTTTCTTCCTCCCAGACTTCCCTCATCCCAATACACAGGGGAAGCTGTGAGGCACTGCCAAGCATGGAACACTCAGGGGAGGCCCGGCAGGTGGTGGGGAGAAGGAGGAGAGCGGGGAGCGCCAGCCCCCCAGGTCAACCTCCAGCTCCCTGCCGCCAGACAAGCGCCTTTCCACTCCATCAGCGCCCCTGAATGCATTAATTAGCCCCCGAGCCTGGTGCTGAGAAATGCCACACCGGTCATATGACAGCCATGAGTGGCCTGGCCCTCCCCACAGCCTTGGGTGGGACACAGTAGAGGGAAGGCTGGGCTCTGCTGGCCCCAAGGGGTGGAGGGGGCTGCCCAGCCCTGCTCTCTCTGAAAGTGGAAGCTATAAAGGACTTTGGGGAGGAAAATGAACAAGAGGCCCTGAGCTTGCAGAAGGGCAGCCTGCACATCACAATTAATTTGGTGCTCTTTTCAAAACAAAGGCTCTTTACAGCTTTAAACATGTTTTCATAGTAGTGCAGAGAAAGAGCAGCAAAGCGTCATCTGAAGGGCCCCCCATCTCCTGCCCCTTTGTCTTCCCTCCAGACTTCTCAGCATGCCCTGCCTCCTCTTGTTTTATCGCCAGCACTCTCCCCTCTTCAGCCTTTCTTGCTCTAAACTCACATTTTTCTCCTCTGTCACATTAGCTTTGCTTTCTAGGGTCTTCCCAAGACTTCACTGCAAGGCGTCAGCGCAGCCAACACAGCCCCCAACACTCCCACATCAGGTACCCAGTGTGGGAAAGCTCATGGCTACAGGACAGCTAGCACAGTGGCCACACTTTAAAAGGCTACTTCTGATGAAGAGTTCTCTGTAGCTTTGGCCTCTTTCCCCTGGATCTGAGCAACATCAGATTCGAGCCTTAGCAGAGATCACCTTGTTACATATCCCAAGGCGGAGGGTGAAAGAGGACCATACGCTTCAGGTCAAACAGGAATCCCCAGGTTCTATCAGTGGCTAAATCAGAGCTACCTCATCTTCTGCACGTGAAGAGCAAGACAGCTCAGAGACTCAACAGGCTTTGCTTGCCTAGGAGGCTGAGATAGCAGGTAGCTATATGAGACCTTGGGGACAGTGGTTGGACTAGTGAAAGAGCCAAGGAGAGAACTATGGGTAATTTTCACATGTGAAGATCAGTTCAGGACTTCCTCCCACCCCTTGTCCTGCAAACACAAAGGTGATGGCCATCAGCTTTGATCTCATCACAATTTCTGCCATGAGCCAGTCTGGGCAGAATGTATCTTGGTGCATGCCTACACCTCCATGTGATATCTTGTCTTTCTCTCCTCTGGGATCTGCAAACAGAAAGGCCATAGATCACATCCCTGCAGTAAACGTGCACTAGTCTTGCTCAGCTAATACACACCAGTTAAACCAGGCCTTTTGTTCCTGGCTTTACAAAAAGCTACATCACTTGATTTAGCTGGCTGTGCTATCGAGCTTAAGGAGTCCTCAGCTTTCTATCATGGTGCATACAACCCTCCCAGCAGAGTAGTGCCTTTCACTGGCTCTCAGGAACACACTATAAACTTGGAAGGAAGCTGACATGCTGATGGAGAAAAGGCAGCACGGTATGGTGGAATAAACAGCAGGCAGCAAGCCAGTGCCATTGATTAACCATCTCACCTTTGATTTTCCTTCCCCTTCATCTTCTCTATTCAGCTTTCAGTGGCTGCCAGATGGGGCCATTTCCCACCTGTACACCCTAGGACCCTGAAAACTACTGCAAGCTGGGAGGCCTCACACAGGAACTCAACAACCCTAGCAAGAATGTAATTGCCTTCAGAGCTAGCAGTGCCGGCATGAGTCTGCCTTCAGTAAGAACAGACTTTCCACCATCACACGCCTCACCCAGGTGCACAACTTCGTTTGCAAAGGCCCAAGGGAGTGAAACAGCTCTGCAAGGCCTTAGGAGAAGGGAAATTGCTATCAGACTCCTGTTGACTCCACAGCCCACCAAGGAGGCTGCTGGCTTCTACAGGCCATCCCCCATCTGTTGGAATAGCAGGAAGTTTTGCTTTAGCAATAAAAAATAAAAAATGCTGGAGTCCAACTGGTGACTGAAGTCTGGTGCCAGGCTCTGCTGCAGAGACATCACAGCTGCTTACAGTGCCTGCTCTGAAAGAGGTGCTCATTAAACATTTGCCTTGGGTTTATTTTCCCTGTTCACTATACCCAAGCATTCACAACAAAAAATTCATAAGGGAGAACCGCAAATCAAAAGTTTGATTTCATTAAAACAAATGCAACCAGCCATCTGACAATGAGCTCTTCTTCCTTTGCCCTCTGGTTTTTATTTAGCCTTTAGGGCTTACTTTAAAAAGCTCACAGACACATGCTTTAGAAGTGATTTTTATTTTCTAATTGAAAAAACTCAGATTTTCATGACTAAAAAAAGTCAAGCTTTTTGATAAGATCCTAAACAGTCAATATGCTCTTCTCCCAACAAAACCACCTCAAGCTGCAGAAAGGGTAATTTTCTAAGATGGATACTTTTGGTGAGATTCTTCCTTTTTGCTAGGTCTTGATACCTTCAACCAAGACACCTTCAACCAATACACTTTCAACAGCCACAAATATTTTTCATGCATGAGCCACTATCAGGAAGAGATCAAGGCTGAAGAGTCATCCTGGACTCCCAAAACCTAGAACACAGACTGTTTAGACTGCTGTGAGGAAGGCTCTCACCAGCAGGATGGTAACACTAGTGCTGTGAGCAGGACTCAGAAATGCTCACATCCAGATGTTAATAACATTTCAGATCTCCAAGAGGAGTGGGAAGTCCATGGCCCGTAAGTTAGACAGCACCTACACCTTTATGCCACATGGCTCAACAGCATGAGCTTCTTCCTCACTGGATGCCAGCGAGTTGCACCTGAAGGTGAAGGAGTTTGTAAAGCTCATTTAACGTGTTCCTCACCTTACCCTCAAGTCTGGGAAGTCTTGGCTGGTTGTAAGCCCAGCTAATGCCATACCAAAGGCTGAACCTCCTAGTACCACCCACTTGGGAAACCTGTGCTCCCTAGGCACCACTGCTCTGCCATACCCATGCCACAGCATCACCATGCAGCATCCATGGGCACCCACCATCTCCTGGTGAGGACCCTGCTCCCAGTGGTTCAGTTGTCCCCACGTTCCTCCTTCTTGGCATGGCCAGCACCAAGCCCATTTCCTCTGGCTCTCTGGGCACCTAGGGGGAACTCAGTGCAAAACCATGCTGTGAGGCACTGACGCAGATCGATCCACAAGCCGCCCCTGATGTTCTCCACTTCTGATTGCTACATTTTTTGTGACAAATTGATAAACTGCATCTCCACTCAGTTAAAGATTTGATCTCGCTCTCTTAATCCGCTATCAATAAGATATTAATCGTGCACCCGACCTGTTCTGTTCCCCGTCTGCCTGCAAATCCAATAATCATTTCAGAATTCACAGCCGAGTGGGGCACTCCCTTCAAACAATTAATTTCATGGGAGTCTCATTTATTTTCCCTGTAACCCTCTCCCCCCTCCGCTCCTCTCTGCTTGCTTGGCTGTCCCCTTCTCTCTCCCAGTCTACACACTTCCCACTGAAATTCCTGCTCGGCAGAGCCAGGAGGTGGGAGTGCAACTTACACCAAGAGCCTCATAGATCCTGCTCAACTCCCTTGCATTTGCTGCTCCACAGAGCTGATTAAACACCCCCTAACCCTGCTCCCAAACATCTCTAAAGGTGAGGGCCAAATTTAGCCCATAGCTAGCATGCTGTGCTTGCAGCCAGCCACACAGTGAGGAAGTGAGCCACATCTGCATGCTCATCAGCTGGAGCTGCTGGCAGGATGCAGGAGTGAGCCACAAACATCATCCCAGGCTGCTTTCCTCCTCCTCCGCTTCCAACATCTACACAAATGGCCCCAGTGACCCAAGGCATGCTAGACTCACCCACTCGTGGCATCATGGCAAGATCATGACAAAGAGTCAAGGGGACATCAGGGCCCTTGCACAAGCACTGCCTCCCTCCCTCCCAGGTCACGCCAGTTCACTCATTCCACAGACAGAAGGGAGAGCTTCCATGGCATCAACTGTGTGCTATGAGTGTCACTGCCATGCACTCACCACAGTGATGGGAGGAAAAGAGAGTTCCTAAAATAGGGACAGATGAACTGATGACAGTAGAGCTTTATCAACATATCCTTAATATGTTCTCCTAACAGACTGTATTCCTGCATGTGTGCTTCTTGATTTGGACTTAAACCTGGTCTAGTGGATGGCAAACATGTCCACAGCAGGGGGGCTGTAACTAGATTTTTAAGGTCCCTTCCAACCCAAGCCATTCTACGATTTAATGATTCTATGGTTTTAGAGCTTTTATCTCTTCCCTGCTATTCAGAGGGGAACCAGGCTTCTTGGCCAGTTGTGCTCTCATCACACCATCCCCGCTCTGTCCAGCTCCTTCTGGCATTGCATCTCAACCGCCAGTACATTTCACACAATGCTGATAGGAAAGTTAGTCTATGCAGGATTTATAGCCACGCTGGTATGGAGATACAAACACAGAAACCAACATCATTTGTGTGCCAGACTTGCTACCACAAGTGCTAGAGACCAAACACAGAGCCCACAGGGAGGTGAAATGTTTCAGCAAGCACCTCAGAACATTCACAGTCTTCAATTATCCACACACAAATACTAGGAGCCCAAGAGTGTTCCTGACTGCCAAAGAACTGCCTCTGATGCGTGACTTTTGCTTCATCATCTTCCTATTCCTCCTTTACTTCAAAACCACAGAGACAGAAGAGCTGTGACCAGATGAGAAGGGCTGTGAGAGCGGAGCTGTCACTGGCAATATCCGCTGTCGGCACTGGCAGGAAGGCCGGAGGAAAGAGCATCTTTGCTTCTGTGCTGGGACAAGAGCAGTGCTCTGACAAGCTCTTTAAGCTCCCCAGGCTCCAGAAAATGCTGCGCAAAGTGTTTTAGCAACAAAAGTCTTGAGAAGAACAAACACTCTAATCCCTTAATGAGCCGGCTGATCCCCCATCTTGGCTCTGGTTTCTCTAAAGAGCCACACGCTCCCCTCCTCCCCAGCCCCGGACCCCTCTGGAGCAACCCACCGCGGCCGCCTCAGAACCGATTCAAGGTGCTCTTCGGGTCCAATCCAATTACCCTGCATCCTGCTGGGCGGCCCCACAGACCGACAGCTCTTTCAGGGCCGAGTCTTATGGCCTGTTAATCCTCCCCTCATTAAGAGACCTTGTTCCTCCCTCCTTAGAAATAGGAAAGAAAAAAAAAATAAGCCCACGCTGGGAAAAGTTTATGCAACAGAGCCCCAAAACGGAGCATGAAAACTGGTCCACAAGCTCCAGGGGCACATCTGGCTTCTCCTGCCCCCAAATGCTGAGCCCTGCACAGAACCTGGCTCACAGGTGGAGAGGATGAGCATGCAGCAAGCTCTCACAGTGCTCCTGCACTGTAGCTTTATTGGCATCTTTTTAATGAGCCTGTCATTAAGCTAGAAGGAAGCTGGGTGGGAGGGTTCCCATAAAACAAAGACTCACAGCTAATGAACGCAGCATCGGGGGAAAGGACACAGGAGCGGCAGTTGTACTTGGTCATGCAGGGCTGAGCTGGCCTTCCCCAGCCTGGCAAGGACAGGGCTACTCCTCGCCGGAAGAGGACATGTTGGAGCAGCCCCCTCTGCCATCCACCCACTCCCACACAGGTGGCAGTGACTGAGGTCCCCAGCCCAGACAGTGGCCATGTGCTCCACTGCAGAGCCCTCCTCAGCACTGAGCTGAGGGATGAGTCAAAGCTCAACCAGCTGCAGCCACCTCCTAACACATGTTGTACCGCCTTCCTCTGGGTGAAGCTGCTCCTGCTTCTTCTGCTTTCATGAAACCCAGCATTTTCCCTCCAGTTGCTCATGGAGTCTGACCAGTTCTGATCTGAATCTGCCAGTCTTATTGTAACCACTACTTTTGCTGCTGCCTCAGCGTATCAGAGAGCAGAATTTCAGTCCCAAGTCCAAGAAGCATTAAAAACACTGCTGAAGATGCAGACAGACATGGGAAGTCTATATACATAGGTAGAAGATAATGAAAATAAGGCTATGTAGGATAACAACAGGGACTGTTCTTCTCTAAAGATAAAGAGATAAACATCAAGTAGAATGAAACTAAGGGAGTAACATCATGGTGGTGAGATCCACAAGGATTCTGAAGCTTGCTCTGAGGAAGCAGGCTGCAGGGAATATTTCAGTGCCAGAAGTGCCTGAGCAGATGTTGTGGCACTGTAAATAGCAAAGGGCTTGGGAAACCACAGCTTTGTTCTTGGCCCTGAGAACAGCTCACAGCACAGCATCACTGCAGACTAGCTGTGGTACATGATCAGGATGAGAGGGAATGGCCTCAGGTTGCACTAGGGGAGGTTCAGGCTGGATATTAGGATATCAGAAAGAGTGGCAATGCATTGGATTACACTGCCCAGGGAGGTGGGGGAGTTACTGTTCCCGGAAGTGTTCAAGGAGAAGGTACATGTGGCACTGAGGGACATGGTTAGGGGGCATGATGGGGATAGGCTGGGGTTGGAGTAGGTGATCCTAATGCTCTTTTCCATCCTTAATGATTCAACTAGTCTGTGACCAGATGCAGTCCCATACAGTCAGCATAAGGAAATCCTTTGCCAAATCTAGCCCAGCTAGCCAGCCCATCAGTAACAGTAAGAGGTAATACAAGCATTGTGACTTCTGTTCCCACATTAATAATTCTTCAAATTCCCCTCTGAATTTGAGGCAGCCTCACAATTCACTTGAAAGCAACCACAGCAGCAGTCAACCTCCCTCCCGGGCCACAAGGGCTCCTGGCAGCTGTAACAATGTATGGAAAGGGGACGCAACCACTAGAGGGGAATTGCTCATTTCTGTGAGGTGGGTGGCTTCTTCCTCCAGCTGGGGCTGACCCAGATGTCTGTGAGTCAGGCTCTGCTCTGGCTCTGCACTACCAGGAATGGCTATTAAAATGCACCTGCTATGAAACTGTGATGCAATGGAACTCAGGATTGCATGTGGAAGAGAAGGACTGACGTGATACCAAGGCTGACTGTGAGATCTCAAAATTTTGCCATGGAAGGAAACTGGGACACTAACTTACTGTGCATTTTCACAGTTTGTATTGGAATGTATTTTTCATGTAAGAGTCAACAGAGAGTGAACATATTAAGCTGGAAACAGCATTTTTCAGCGGGGTTTTATTTTAAGTATTTTGAGGGAAGGAAAGTTTTTCAAATTTCTTTTTTCCTTCCCAGCAGAAAAATTCCTTACCAGTTTTTCATGGGCCCCAGGGAGGAGAACTGCATGAACTAATTGGGCATTATCTCAGTCTTCTCCAATTTCTCTCCTGTCACACAGCCTGCTTTTTGACCTATGCCAAGAGAAACAACATTGGCATGCATCCTTTTTGGCTTTGACGGAGCCTGTTTCTGCTCTGCTCTCTTCTACAAATTCTTTCTAGTTGTGCCATCTCATCCGTTCACTTTGCACATGCACATTTAACACCAGAGAAGATTAGATATCAAACTCACCCTTTCCCATGTAATGCTGCTTGTTTCTTGTTCATTGTACTTCCTTCAATAGGGCCAGTGGAACTCAGCCACTCCAGATCACATTTGTTAACCAGCAGGCAGGTTCATTTTCCATCATTTCTTTCTGAACCCAGCCATCTGCAAACAACCGCTTTGCTCAAGAACTTGGTCTCTCCCTGCCCACTGGTTGTCTGATATCAGCTGATAATTCCCCATCCATTGTTTGAAATGATTTGTTAAATCAGTTCTGTGAACTAAGCTATTCAAACTATCTTCATCAGCTCTGAGTGGATTTAAGGGTCCTGCACTCCATTTTTTTCCATGTGGGTCTTCACGTTTGAAGTCAGGTATTGGGTGAAAATCTTGGATTTTTAAAAATAATACCATTTTTCTGATAATTCCCACTGAATTTTACAAAAAACGCCTTTGTCACAAATACTTTTGCTAGTAAACGTCTCTACTAGGGCATAGTCAGAAAACACACATCTAAGAGGAAAACCCCAAGGAAGTTTGTTAAAGTATTTTTATTGGATAGAACATTTATGGGAAGTGTTTTCTGTATGATAATCAAAATCATTATATGCTGAGTTCAGTAATGCTACTGCAAACACAGCCCTGGTCCTTTGACACCTCACCGAATGCTGAGAGCTCTGGGCTTGATCCAGCAAAATATTTAAGCACATGAGCAGCTTAAGAAATGAAGTGCGTGGTTAAATATCTAGCTAGATCAGGGCCAAAACATTTGGCATCTCACAGGATTGCTCCATAAAAATGCTTTTCATTTTAAAAAAAGTCCCATTTCTCATCAAAAAATAGATTAGGAATTACCAGTTTCCTTTTCAGATGCAATTTAACATGGTTGTCTAACTTAATATCATCCCTTAAACTCTTCTCTCCGTGGACATCTTTTTAGGGGATGGGTTCTTCCTATACATCGTCATTCAGTGACACTGCAAAGCTCATTTCTTGCTGAGATCTCAGCCCACGAAGCCCGTGTGGTTCTGACCAGCCCCCTCAGGTTTCTGTGAAGGCAGTATGGAGGAAAGAAATATGCAAAGACTCATTTGTTGCAAGGAACATTTTCCAAAATATTGTTTGTATTGGGAGATCATGAGCTGGGCCAGATTTGGAGGCCAGTCACACGTTTAAGCCAGACTTGCTCTCTCTCTTTGTCAAACAATTACTTGCACTGTGGATAGCACAGAAGACCATGAGATAGAGATCAGAGCCCTCTGTCCGAGCTACCAGCATGAACACAGAGTTACTGTCCCACAGAACTTCTGTCTCAATGCCACCAGGTACAGTGAGAGCCCATGGGGCAGGGAGGTATACCAGCATCTCCCAGAACAGATAAATCAGGAGGAAGTCAAGCCAAGCTAGATGGTCTTTTACTGAATCCTCCCTCCTGGGCCATAAATAGCTCTTTCTCTGGTGACCCTCCACCTCCACAGCTCTTCCCCACCTCCACCCCGCCCAGCGCAGGCTGCTCCTTGCCCTCTGCAGATCATTGTCTCCCTGCTAATTGCCATGTCTAGGAGGAGCAGGTCAGCAGCTTCGGGAGCCAGAAAGAGCTGTTAATAAGTAAATGATAATTTAAAAAAAAAAAAAAAAGTTACAGAATGAGCCTGTTTCTTGCCAGGATTTGCTTTGAAATTTGGCACCCACAAGTATCCTATTGCAAAAGGGCTCAAGCTCTTTTTCTTCCCTTGTCCCAAAATTCTGATGGTAAAATGGATCCAACCTGGGGTTCTGACTCCAAAAAGTTTGCATGCATGCATGTGTGACTATTCTGGTTCTTGCCAGTGTACAGACTGAACTTACAGCCACACAGTGGGGCTATACCTATTTCGCTAAATAAAACAAAGCCAGGAAACAGTGCACCCCCAGATCATCCGTAGCGTTTAAATTAACTCTAGGCTTCTTGACCTGGAAATAGATCAGTCTCTGAGGCTCCACCTGGCCATGATCTGGGGAACTAAGTGTCCCACTGGGTGGTATGGAGAGACTCCCAGTGCCACACCAGCATGCCACGCACCCCTGGACATTGCTGTAGGCTGCAACACCATGTCCTCAGCTTTGTGTCACAAAACACCACTCTGGGGGGCTGCTGCACACTTTTCTTGCTATTTCATTCTTTTCTAAATGTAATGTGGATATGGACAGACAATGCTGCTTGTTCTGCGAGCCGCAGAACAGCTCCTGTCTGCTACATTTGGAGAGCCAAAGCAGACTCATTCCCAACTCCAGCAACAAGCATCAGCCAGGCAGCCCAAACAACCCCCAGGACATCAGCCTGGGCTGTCACCCTGCATAAGGAGATGCTGAGGCTCCTGCCTGAGTCCCTCCTGGTCCTGCCCCATCCCAGGAGGAGGTGCTGTAGGATGATGGCCAGACTCCTCCACTCCTGCCTTTGTGAGCCTAACCCTGTGGGGTCTTGTATTCCTTTGAAACCCGAGTTGTGTTGATGGATATATTTGCTGGGTGCCTCCCGTCTCTCCTGAGCACAGCCTGCCCTGTCTGGAGGTTCTGTGAGGGAGAGGGGTCTGGAGTTTAAGAGCGTTATTGTTACCAGAGGAAGGAATTTTCAGTCCTATAAATCAGAGGCAGGCAGCAGTAGGGCCAGCATACTTGGACTGTGTGAACAAACTTCATTTCCTGGGAGACTGGCCTTCAATCACCCTCTGTCATACTCCACTGATCAGAGGTGGACATGAGAGGAGTTCATTAAGGTGGAAGAAAAATAATATAATAGGTCCTCCTCATGCATGCACTATTCCCGACCCCTGGGGGTGGCAAGGCACCCCGTGGCAGTGCTGAGATCCAAAACATACACGCACACAAGGAGGCGCTCACTCTGGGTGCGCTGGTATTCCTCTCCCTAAGAAAATTTCCTTCTAAAAAGGGACACCTTGAACATAGCTGAAGGTTTTTTCTGGCTACTTTTCAGATGAACTCAGTTCCACCGTCTGTTGACTCGCTTTGTAATTCTTGGCTGCACTCTACTGGAGAAGGATTGGGCCCAGCACTCAGCACAAAAGGAATCAACAATTTGCTGAGCAAATCAGAAAGCTCAAAGCTCTCCTTGTTGGTTTTGCTTCCTGACTTTCTAAATGGATGATTGATGTGTTGTTTTTTGTTTTTGTTTTAAATTTTACTGTTTTGTTGTTTCTCTTTGCCTTCCTTCAACCTTACTGATTTCAAAACTGATTATAATTATTGAATCATACAATCATTGAGATTGGAAAAGACCTCTCGGATCATCTAGTCCCGCCATCCAACTTCCACCAATATTGCCCACTTAACCACGTCCCTACGTACCACATCTACATGTTTTTCAAATTAGGAAAAGGGAAGAGGATGACAATAAGAGATAAATAAATAAATAAATAAATACATAAATAGATACAGTGAATGAAAGCAGAAACTTTTTTGAGTAAGAAACATGGAAAAAAAAATCCAAAGGCGATAACTGATAATGAAAAGCTTTGTGTTCTCAGGAACAAATAGTGAGTTTCTGCATGGATGCACAGAAAGGAGCTCTAGAGGACCTGGGAGCTGTTGTCTTCTGAGCTCAGCTGGGTTGAGCACATCCCATTTGTATGCTTTTTACAGAAAGCACAAATGGAAAAAAAAGAGAAAAGCTTTTTTTTTTTTTTTTTTTGCCACTTTGAAAACACTTTTCTAAACAGTTCCTATGTTGATAAACTACTTATAGAGTTTGGACCACAGGACTTAATCAACGGATACCAAACCAACTCTTGCTATTTTTGAAGTGCTGCCTCAATCCAGTTTGAGACAGGCAGAGAGCTGCTGTTCTCTCTACTCCACCTTCTTGGTAAATGGAGGCACTCATGGTTCAGTGAGCTCCTCGCATGTCGTTTGAATCGATGCCTCCTGGCTGTGCTGCTGAACTCCCCTCCTGGAGAAACTTGTGGTTGCAGCCAGGCAGGGGAGGGAGCAGGCAGAGGTTTCAGCAGTGCCACCTTTAGATCCCATGTCTTGATTCTTCACCTGACATCCATCCAGGGAACAAGAGGGGAATTTTGTACCAAGGAAATTCCTTTCCTTGTGATCTCTCTTGAGAAACATGTTTTCCAAATCGTATTTAATCATCCCAGAAAATGCTGGAGGGTATTCTCAGAAGGTTTCTGAGAACTGTCGCTGCATAGAAAGCATTTAACTATGTGGTATCAATGTCTTCTCCAGAGAGCTCCAGTGGACATTTCAGTGGCATTTGATGAATAGCTGGTGAAGAATCTCATGGGCCTCCTACATGAAAGAGGTTGTTGGAAAACAGGACTATGGGATGACTTTTCCACCTTGGCTGTTCATCACCAGGCAGGCTCTTTGCAAACCTTTTATTTAGCACATGAAATCTCTCTGACCAAACATTTTATGCTAATGTCTAAAATGACAGCTGTGCGGTTGTTAATGGATGTACATCTCTGTTGTCTTTGATGCTGTTTAGCATGTCTGCATTAAAGAAAAGTTCGCTGGGTTTGTTGATAAGTGCCTGAGAATGAGGATGAATGACCTCCAGCCTTTGCTGGGCTGAAAAGCAAAGGGAATAAAAAACTGAGCTAAAAAGCCATGGCTATTGCTGCAGCAAAAGGGTGAGGAGCACACAGTACTGGTGTTGCAGTGGGGCATACCAGCCTGGGTGAAGGGTCTGTGGCTGGAGATATCCAAGGATGCTATCAGAAGAAAGAAACTAAACAAATGAAGTGCACCCTATACCCAAACACAGCAATATGACCCAACCCACTCCCACTACATCAGAGCTCTGTTTGGGTCATTAGTGCTTGTTTTAATTTATTTAGCCAATTTTATCGCTGGAAACACACAGTGATTTACAACCTTTCCTGAGTGCACAGATTAATAAGCCTTCTCCTCACTTCCCCTAGAGACAATTAGCACATAGCCATGATGGGAAATGACTATGAGGAACACACAGGCAATATGCTGAGAGAGCGAGCCATGAGGCTGAGTCCTGCCTACAGACAAGGTCACCTGAAAGCCTCCACCCCTACTCAAATCTACACCTGGAGTAAAAAGCTCCCCCCACCATGGGGCTGGGCAGAATGTGTGACAAAATGCAGTGAACAGCTCAGATACATCTGGCTGTGGGAAACAGAGCATGAATGCAGACAGAGAGCCAGGGTCCACTAACCAGAAAGAAAGAGATGGAGACCTTAGCCTCCTGCCATTCTGTGTGTGCCCTCAAAGCCCCTTCTGCCTGCCTGGGATGCTCCTGCTCTTTGAGATAGGGAGTTCCTTACTGTGTCCTGACAATGTGCAGGCTGTGTGGGTGGACAAGCCAAACACACAGTGCAGGAGTAAATCCTAAACACTGAAGCATGCGTGGGGACAAGGAGGAATGAAGGGACCTCTCTGAAGGCCACCAAATCAAATCCTTGCCTCTCAGTACTTCTCAGGAATGACAGCAATCACTGTGACACATGGCCCTCCCTGCACTGTCAGGCAGCTCCTCCTCTGCAACTCTTGTAAAGTCCTGGATTTTAAAACTGGCACCAAATATTCAAATTCACTATTTCACAGTCTAAGGGAAGAGAGGTAACAAGACTATGCTGGCAGCTTTGTCACATTTCCATCTGTTTGGTTTTTTTTACTATACTGAAGTTTATTTTCCTCTGGTTTGACAAGTCAAAAATACTTTTGCTCTCCAAAACAAGATCCAGATCTTGAGGGAGAAAATCTTTGAAAATGTTATCCAAAATTTTAGAAAAGTTTTCCATTCTTCTTATTGCCCTCAGCAGACACTTTGCAAAGAAGGTGAAAAGAAAAACTCCGCTTTACAAGCAGGGAAACTGAGTCACGTACAGCTGTATGCCCTTTGCCTTCCCTGCAGCTGCAGCTCACGGTTCACACTACAGTGGCTTTGCACTTAGAATCACAGAATCACAGAATCATTAAGGTTGGAAAAGATCTCTAAGAGCATCTAGTCCAACCATCCACCTACTACCAGTACTGCCCACTAACTATATCCGTCAGTGCCACATCTCCTCATTTCTTGGACACCTTCAGGGACAGTGACTCCACCTCCTCCCTGGGCAGCCCATTGCAGTGCACTGCTACTCTTTCTGAAGACAAGAATTTTTTCTTAATATCCAACCCAAACCTCCCCCTAGGGCAACTTGAGGCCAAATAACTTAAATAACTCTTCTATGGTTCTCCTCTACCATTCAGGCCCAGGGACTGTGTTGTCCTGGCAGGATGTCCATGGCCATGCATGGAGCTTATTGGCACAGCAAGACCCATACGGATCCCTGTAAGGGCTGTTTCTAGGGCTCCCTTCAAGACATCAGTGAGGAAACCAATTTCCCTTCACACAGGGACCCTGTGCTTTCTTGGCAGCATCTCATCTTTCCCATTGTTCAGACAGCCCACGGTGCTTCCACCCCTGTTCTCCATGGATTCCAACTCCCTTCCCGTGCAGCTTGCGGCAATAGCAAGACATTAGCAAGTTCCTCGAGTTGGGGAGGCCGAGGGAGCAGCTCGTGTGGCACAAGTACACTGGGTTGTCCCTCCCTCCCCTCTGAACCCATCCCTGCTGATAGACATTAGCGGGTGGGAGGCTGACTCACGCCAGAGAGCCTTTGACATAAAGGGAGTTTTCACCCCACCTCTCCATCAATCAAAACTTAAACTTATTTGTGCTTATACACTACTTCTTAAGTAGAGAAAATAAAAACTGGGTTTAGGAGAGTGCAAATATTTAACAATAAAAAAACCACATTAATTTACCCTTTTTCATTTCTACAGAAGGAACCTTAATGGAGTCACATGACTCTTATTCTAAGTGATAAACCACAGGTCATAAAGCACCACTTTATCACTCTGCACAAGCAGTATAAATAACAGCTATTACCCAACCTCACTCCATCTGATAAGCTCGGAGATTTTCTAATATACATTTCTGATTTTTTAAATAATATTCATGATCATTTCCTCTTGAGCGTTATGAGTCTCTGGCTATGTGGCCCTTGAAACCAGGGCCTGCAAGCCCTTGTACCATCTTCCTGATTTATGGCCACGTTGGTTGGGACTGACGCCCTAATGAAATCTGTGACACTGCATTAATGGGGCTGTTTGTTACCACCGGAGTTCAGCAGCTGGCCGTGGGCTCAGCGCCGTGCTGAGGAAGGCATCGCAGGCTCTTATAAAACCCACCCGGTGGGCAGCAAACCTGCCCCACTTGCACGCCATGGGCACCGCTGCATGCTGCAAAAGCCCTGCAAGGGTGCAGGCGGCGGGTCACGGCTCTGCACCGTGCGCTGCAGCTGCGCAAACACCGGGAGCAGGCGGCAGGCTCAGGGTCTTCCCCGGCACCACAGCTCCGCGCACAGCCACACGTCTCTCAAGCGTGTAATTAATACCCAGCCCCCTGTGTGCAGTCATTCAGTTGCACAAGACACGGCAAATGTGCACCATCAGATTATCCACTAACAAGCACGTGCGTACGCAGTGTAACCGACACACATCCCTTTCACAGGCTGCGGCTCTGCAGCCTAACGGGACATGCGGGCGAGCAGCAGCCGCTCCGTGCCTCCCTGCCATCCTGCCTGGGCTGCTTGCTCTGCTTTTAGGCCACAGGACAGCGAGTGACATGTGCCTGCGTGCCCGTGTGCTCCCATGGCATTTGGCAGCAGGAGCTGCTCCTGTCGGCAGACATCAGCCTCAAATAGCACTCAGCTCCCACCCAAAACAGTGTCTGCTTGGAGGGCAGCTCATGTCCTCAGCTGAGAAAAACCGAGCCAGCACACATGCAGCAAAGCTCTCATGCACCCACTGCACAATAAAACATATCTGCTAGACAGTTATTTTAATAGCAATATGCCCTATATAGAGACACATTATGATGAGCTCAATCTTGGCGCTACTGTGGCAAGCAGAGAGCGCAGCCAGAAGCAGGGCAGGTCGGTACCGCTCACTGGGCTGCATGATGACCCAGAGTATTTTGAAGGAGGTACATGCTTTAGTGTGTGGACCTGTCCTCAACGGGCTGCAGCCAGCGCTTCCCTCTTTTGCACTCAGTCCCCCTCAGCACGCACCTTCTTTTGGGTTCCTGTTTACCTTTGTGCCATTTTTCCTATTTTAAAACAGTGTATGAAATCAAATACAAAAATTAATGGGTATGCAATGGAGACTCCTATGCAAAGTTAAATTAAAAAAAAAAAAAAATTGAGTATTTAGCCTTACGTCTGCCCTGGGGTGAAGCACCTAACACCACGAGCTGCCATAGCCGTGTATTCCCTCTCAAATAATGCAACACAGAATGCAGTTTCTTCCACAAGCAGGGAAGAATCTTCATTCCCGCATGCTTCAGCTTACGTTTAAAGCAGGCCCAAAATGCACATTCAAAATGTATACTCATTGAACCAAAGCCTTCTTCAAAAACGTTTTTGAGAAAAAAATGGCAACGTTACTGAGTGCACTGTTGTGTACATAAAACTCTGCCTTTTCTCAGCACTGCTTTCCTAGTGTGTTCAATAGTCACAGTGGCTTATGAAGAAATCAGTCATATGACCAATTCACATCTGCTGGAATTATTAAATAATTAAAAATAATAAAGCATTCAGCTTAAAAAATGACAATTTAAAATCAGTAATATTGATGCGGCTGAGTTTCATCTATCCTGAAAGGGAAACAGCTTTGACAAGACCATATTTTTAAATAAAATGAGTGTGGTATTATTCTATCAGGTCTCTTTAATTCCAGCATCATAAAAATGTGGTATATCTTTATTGATAGACTTTAGCTGGTGAATTCTCTCCTCTGCAGCATATATATGTTAATGATTTTCTCAGCACTGACATACAATACGTTTAACCAGATGATTTTTCCTTTCATTCAGAGTTACCTCTCTGAGCAGTAATTTAGTGGGCAGTTCTCAAATGACATCTCCGAGAAATACACACACTGCATTTTGTTAAGAGTGTATTTTAATGATATCTTGCTTGACCATGTTTCTTTTTTGTAGAATTGTAAATAATTCCTACTCTTCTCATGATCTGCAGCTAAAGGGATACAAGACTGCAGGATGCTATCAAGCCCAGCACATTTGTGATCACAAGTGACTTTGCAACAGGTTTTTAGTACAAAAGCAAGCAGAAGATCTTTTCCTTTGTGACAAACCACAGAAGAGACCCAAAATCCTGAATATATATATACATATGTATTTTCTTAAGACGTCACAGGAGAGAGCAGGCGGTACCTGGAGCCAGAGCATCCCCCACTGCCGGGAGCTGCACGGGCACAGAAGTGCAGTGCGTGAACAGTCACAGCTGATCTCAGCGCACTGCAAATGTCACTCTAGTCAGGCAGTGGATGTGCTCTCTTTAATGATATTACTGAACAGATTACATAAATGAGTGAGAATTTATGTACAGAATTTGCATGTGTTTGCAACTGATCTGAAACTTATAAATACGTTTCTGTATTTATACGCACAAGTAAATTAATATTGATTTCCAACCACCAAAATGGCATTCAAGTGCATGTTTCCAGGTGCAAAGTATTTAGCCAGAGAGCAAAGCAAGTGAATTTGCAATGAGAACAGTAAAACTGTGGATGTGGCTCTGGAAAGAATGATTTGCATTGTTTGGCAGCAGCACCGGGTGGCTGCAGACATTGCTGGTCTCTCCTGTGCAGGGCACTGTACAGACATGCTGCAGAGGGCCTTGTCCCAGCAGCCACCAGTGAAACAAGTGCCTCGGCACAGCAGCACTGGTCTGGTTCCCTAGTGGGTGCTGGTTCCCCGCCCCAGAGAGCTTTACTGTGCTGGATACACAGCTCAACTAAATGGGTAGGCCATTAAAGATTTACAAGCCATTGACACTAGCTGGCTCAGGGACACTGCAGCTACTGCAAGTGCAGTGCCCACTCCTGCGCTGCTTCATTTTCAGCCTCTGCACCTCATTACTTCCCTGGATGTATGTCATCTGCACACACTGAGCACCCCGCTCCTTCGTATCCCACCCCCAGCCCCACCATAGCCATAAAGGACCATCTCCCTGGCTTCCCACCTTCCCAGCCTGTGTCCATTCATCTCCTTACATGACCCTGAGCTGGTGTAGAGCCTGGGCTGCAGGCACCCCCCAATGCTGCCATCTCACTTCACCCCCAGCCCAGGAGTGCACATTTGCAGCCTGGTGAAGAGCTGATGGGACTGTGTGACTGGAGACCAAACCTCTCTTCTCTGCACTGGGGAAGGCAGCACTTTACCAAGGCTTTGGTTTTTAACCAAGGTTTTACTATCATCTCTCTATGGATTTACTTCCATCTCCCCTCCACCCCCAACTCTTCCCGCTGTTTGGTGCATTTTTCCTGGGTATGCTTTGTTGTTTTTGGGTTGTTTTGTTGTTATTGTTGCTTGCAGCCTCTGGAGAGTTCCCCTTCCTCTGGTTAATGGTCCATTACCCAGCTCTCGCCATGCAGGGGTAGGGCCTGGGAATTGCTGAGTTCTGGAAAATCCTCCTGAGCAGGGAGATCTTTGCCAACAACAAAATCCTCTCTTCAGAGGGGACTCTGCAAAACAGGGTGGAACAGTCCCCTGCAGGAGGGATGGGGACAGAGCCCACAGGACCGTGCGGTGAGTGTGGGAGGGAGCCTGTACCATTGCTGCCTTCTGAAAACAGGCACTGTCTGTGGCGGAAAGGGGGGAGAGGAAAGGAGAGAGCTGGATTGTTAAAGGATTCAATGAGCTGTGCCCAATGTATTCGAAAGGTGCTTAAGACAGGCAAAGCTCCTCACCAAACACGGGCCGCCAGGAAGCAGCACAGTGCACATCCAAGTGGAGGGCATGCACCGAACCCATCAGTGTGGGACAGCCCCGCTGCCTCACTCACATCACCCCACAGAAACAGGCTGTGTCACACACCAGCCATGGAGACACTGCTCCCACCCTCAATCAGAATGGTTTATTGGGCCTGCCCTTGTGTCATGTAGGGCTGACAGTATCTAAAGGGGGCTGTAAGAAAGAAAGGGACAGATTCTGCAGCAGAGTCTGTTGTGATGGGACAAGGGGAAATGGTTTCAAACTGAAAGAGGGGAGGTTTAGACTGGGTATAAGGAAGAAAGCAATGAGGCACTGGCACAGGTTGCCCGGAGATGTGGTGGGTGCCCCATCCCTGGAGACATCCAAGGTCAGGCTAGGTGAGGTTCTGAACACCTGATGGATCTGGCCCTGTTCATTGCAAGGGAGTCAGATCAGATTGTCCTTAAAAGTCCCTTCCAACTCAAACAATTCTATGATTCACAGTGTGATGCCTGCCCTGGTCCTGCTGGTAGCTTGTATCAGATCAGCTTTATACTCAGGGTGGTCTGGGACTCACATGCAGGGTGGGAAAGAGCCTTCCCTGTCTGTCTTTTGGCTCAGAGAAGGACCTAAAAAAAGGTTCAGTGGAGATTCTGATGAAAAGGATCTGCAGGCCCACCCGGACTGTCCTCCAGTCACTCCCAAGCAGAGAATTCACCTAGCTGAAACTCTGGAGAAAGTGAAAAAAAATAGATATAGAGAGACAGAAACTGCCCCACCAACGGCTTGCACTGTTTGACATTAAAAAGTGCTGACAGCAGAGAGGGAGGAGAGGGATGGAAGAAGGGCCACTTTCATCTCATACAGTCTCCTGCCAGCCCCAGCCACCGCATCTCCCTCTCACCCCCCTCTTGGCCCCTTGCTTTCCAAGGCATTTTATTAAATAGGGTCACAGCCCGCATTAGAGTCCCTCCCACAGCCCCAGCCAAAGGAAAATACCCGCCTGTCCCAGTGACCCCACCTGCCCAGATCTCCGGCTTCACAGCCGCTTCCCCTGTCAATGTGCAATCCCCACCCCACGGCAACCTTGAAGTTGCACAGCAAAATGTCAAGGCAGAGGGCTTCAGGGAGGGGAAGGTCTCCCTTGTTTCTTTTTCTCTTACATTAATTATCTCATTCAGTTGAAAGAAAAGTCCAAAAATTGAGCATTCTCCTGGCAATTTATGATGCTGGAGTGGTAATTTATGGCTCAGTACAACTTTATTTTACTCGTTCTTTACACGCACATGCAGGTACACACACGTATACGCACACTTAAGGAGACACTAACCTGAATTTATCATGCTAAGTACCTGCCTGCTACAAGTAAAGGGATGAACATAATTTACAAGGCAGGATGGGGAGGGGTGCACATGTGGGGGGAAACATTTAGAAGAGTTAATGTTTGAAAGTTGGTCTTTGAAGGCAGAGGCTCCTCTGGATAGAAAAAGAAAACCTAACTAATTAAAACTGATGTATCAGTTTCAGAAGAAGAATGTGCTGGTAACAAAACTGTGCTCGGTCAAAAACAACAGTTTTTGCAGGGTTAGCCATGGCAGCTGAGACACGGTCTGGGGAGAAGGTCCTGATTTCAGCATCAAACTGTGGGGCTTGTGATTTAACTCCCTGAGGCAGCAGCCAAAGCTTCCTCTCAAAGCATCTGGGCCCTTGTGGGACACACAACTGGGGGCAGAAGCAAATGTGGGTCATCAGTAAGACTTGAGTCATGGCCACGGCATGCCAACAATGTGACCCAGTGCAGCTCTGGTTGGAGGAGGAGGAAGGGAATGCCATGCCATGGATATGCCGCTAGTTATTTCAGGAGTAGCCAGGCACATCCAAAGGAGAGGGCATGCCTGTCCCAAATGCTGGCCAACAGGGCAGGCGGAAGAGGGAGAGAGCAGAAGCCACTTGTCTGGGCAGTTCAGTGGCCCTGCATAGCATGACTGCCATGAAGGCTTTTTTTGGGCATCACAAGTCAAGTGGAAAAGGGTTTCAAGCACATCTGGCTTGACGATGCCTGAATACCTGAATTGGTAGGTGCTTATGAACAAATCTTAGCTTTCCCAAATCCTTGCTCTTGCTGAGGCTTTCTATGGTGGCACACTGACATTTTTCCAGACTGTACCACCTCCAGTGAAAATGGAAAAGGGAATTCCAGTGGGAAAATACTGTCTTCATCGCTACCTTTTCCAGTGTATAGGTACCTGGGGGTACCTATGGGAGCTCCCTTAGGACCTCTCCAAGCCAACCCTCTTCTCCAAATCTCTGTGACCCTCTGAAGTCCAGGAGAGATGTCCTTCCACACACCACATCCAAGAAGATTAAGGCAGTAAATTCTGAGCAAATAAGTACACTGAAAGAAACATACGCAAAGCATCACAACTGCTATTTGCTTTTCTTTTGTGCTCCAGAACTTCCCCAACTTCATAAAGCATCTGTGTCTTTCAGCCACAGGACTCATCCAGTGACTTGGACCTGGGTCACATAGCAAGCAAATGCCATTAAATCGATGTCAGCCGAGTGCCAGGTGAGCCCCCTGCAGCCAGGCAATTCTGCTCTGCTCTGGGGGACCTGCAGTCGATTTGATGGGGCACTGACTTTAACCTCATCCCGTTGTCTTCGTACAGGACCACGTGAACAGGTTCCTCTGTATCACTGATTTCTTTTGCCCTTACAAACCCAAAGTACTGAAAACCATTAGGACGGGAGGTTAAGTATGAGTATGGAGGAAAATGACAATAAATGACTTTTGGTTTAAAAAATATAAATAGATTAAACAACAGTAAGAATCATTGTTAAAATGATTTGAGAAACGCTCATTACCCAGAATGTGCTTTCTGAAAACTACTCGAGAAGGGAATGCCCCTTCAAAGTGATGTAGCTCTGAACCAGGCAAAAGTACACAAGACTGTGTGTCCACCTACCCAGCAAAACAGCAAAACTCCCAGAAGGTGATCTGTGTGTGAACACAGAACACCCGCTCAGCCTAGTAGAGAAGGTGTTATTTTTCTTGCTGCTTTCTCTGTAGATATTGGCTTGTTCGCAAATCTTACAGCAACCCGCAGCTGTGGCATTAAGCAGGTGAGGAGAATAAGGTTTTTTCTTATTGATTTAGGGATGGTTTCATTTGTAAGCGAAAGGGCAGCTGTCAATAGACAGCGTGATCTACAGAAATCCTAAGCACGTGAGTGCTCCGGAGCAAGCTCGGGACTCGGGGCTGTTGAATCAGGGCCAGCAGCCCAAACCAGGCTTTATTTCACATCACATCATAACTCTATTGCATGAATCAGAGGAAAGAATTATTAAATGGGGGATAGAGAGGGAAGAAGAAGAACAAATGTCTGTTTCTTGTCCAATAATGTCAGCAATATATTTATAAAAATGAAACAAGCCTGATCTTCATTCTTCTGTGCTTCTCAGGGAGCCCTGTCTACGTTGTCTGTTTTGTTTAGGTTTTGCACAGATTATCTGTACTTTGTGTCTTGTAGAGTGCTGGGCACTTTTTATGTAATAGTAATAACCTATGAAATACACAAATAAAAAGGTTGGAGCAAGCAGTGATGATGCAGAATTGTTTCTTCCTGAACAGAACAGCAACATCCAGCAAGATAGCTGCTTATTTTGATAATAAAATACGTGTGTGCATTCACATGCAGATATATATATATATATATATATGTATACAAGTGCACACAGTCAGCAAAGTGAGCCAAGGAGGGAATAAATTGATGGCGTCTGTGTGTGTGTGGCACCTTGGCATCACATGCAGCCCCCTGGCCCAGCCAGAGCCCTCCGCCCACCACTGCAGGGGCAGCGTGCAAGAGATGAGGAGTGACAGCCCATCAGGGCGGCAGGATCAGCCCGCTGCGGAAGGGAAACTGAAGCGGGGTGTCAGCTCCAATTGTCTTTATCCCGTTCAGGGAATGGGGCTGGGTGATGCAAAGCAGAGGCAGGAAGAAAGGAGGCCGGGACATCTGGGGACTAATCCCCCATCCCCCAGGGATGCCGCACCTATGCAGGATCTGGGCTGATCCCTGCATTGCTCCTGGCCCTGTTTTCCTCCATCCTACACCCAAAGGTGACAGTTGCCCCCATTGAGGTGCCCAGAGGGAGGTCTGGAGAAAGTGGGGCGGCAGGAGGGTTGTGTTGTGTGCTGAGACCGGGCAGCACGCGGGGAGCTGGGGAGGGCAAGGCCTATAATCCCCTTGGTAAATCCACGCCTGAACTATAAAAGGATAATCCATGTGCAACCCTGGCCCCACTTACAGGATTTAGCTCTTAGTGTGGAATACTAATATTTGGCTGTTTGTTTACCCCTGTGAACTAATTTGGCAGATTCTTATGATTCTCACAGGGAGAATTTATTTCGATTTTGATATTACTCAAAGCCTTGGGTCCTGGAGTCATAGGATTATATGCAAAGCTCTGAGCAGACTTTTTTAATCCTTTTTCTTAAGAAATAACTATTTGTTGTGGATGCGGCAAAAAGCTTGAAAGCTGGCCTGCTGTTCCACAGCACAATGGCATCAGAAAAGAAGCCACTTGCTAATTCCTTTTTTCCTTTTTCTTTTTTCTTTGTTTTTTTAACATGGTGATTTTTAAGCCAGTTTTGCAACTGTGAGCGGTGAATGGGGATCAAGCCCATGATTCCAAGGAGTTAGCACGACCAAGCCAGGCTCTGTCTGAAGATTCCTACTGCTGTGGTGGCTCCCAGTGCCTCCTCCTCACACAGCAACACTGCTTGAGGACATCGGGATCATGGGCAGACACAAGGTCCTTCGCACTCAAATAACACACGGCCTTTGGGGAGTGGGGGGGGGGGAGGGTCAGGAAGAAAAACGTCATGTGTTAGGATCAGGAATTCAGCCCTCAATTAAAAAGTAACTTTCTAACCTCAGACAATGCAGAGAATGGCTTTAAAAAGTGACACACGCAGCCCCTTAAAACAGAGAAACAGTAAAAGAATCCCAGCTATGTTATTTTTATAATCTTGGTGGTTTGTGGGCTTGCTCTTTGATTTTTGAACAGTTTAATTTGAACATACGAGGGAAGATTTGTTTGTGTTTGTTTTGTTTTTAATGCAAAAAGCAGCATTTGCTGCAAAGCACAAAGAAACGAGATGAAAATCACCGTTCTCTCTGAACATCTTTGTGAGCGTTCCTCTCCCAGCACCCCGAAGGAAATTAAAGGCTGCAAGTATAATCCCAATCAGAAACAAGCCAAGCTGAGTTTCCTAAATATCTGACTTCCAATTTAGGAAAATACCGATTTTTAATTCTGTGCCCAAAATCATTTCTTCCGAGATGATTGAAGCACCTGCCTAATGGGGAAGAGCTGCAGAAGGGCTCCACAAGCTGGGGCCTCGAGGACAAAGCTGGCAGTAAAATAACAAAACTTATCACAATAAAAGAGTTCTCTCCCTTAGTGGAAACAGAGGCAGTTCTTAAAAAACAAACCTTCGTAAATCAGGCAAACAAGACAGGCAGATGAGAATCACATCAGACAGCGGAAATGAGGCAAAAATAATTTAAATTATTCACACATTTTGAAACTTCACAGGACTGAGAAGAGAGCACAAAATCTTGCTGCATAAATCAGGGACGCTGCCAAAATTTGTGCTAACAGTTTAAACTGGAAGCACCAGGTACAAACCCTGGGGGGCCGGAGGGAAAGCTTTAGAGGACGCACGTGCAGCACAGGTACCTGTTGTATTTTCCTCCTCGGCAGATCTGCCCGTATGGCTTCTTTTGGATGTTTCAGCCCCTCAGGCTGCACAGGAGATCCACAGGCTCACTCGTTCCCAGCCAGCCGTGTGCCTGTGCCAGAGCAGAGCAGTGGGGCGAGCACATGAGTATGCTGGAGCACTCTGCAATGCTCCCTTTCATTCCCACCCATACCCTGCAAACGTGCGTGTGGCTAAATGCACGCACCAGCCGTCATTTTTACTCCTCACTCAAATGCTGACAGTCAGTTCCATCTCTGCTACTTGCTGGTAATAATTAATCTGAAATGATACCGAGATTCGGAAAATAGCACCAGGGATAATTCCCCAAATTTCTTATGAAGACAATGGGAAAGGGAACAATGTATTCATACAGACAAAGGGGAAGGAGTGTGCGGCTGCCTGATTTTCCAGGGTTTTGGACTTCTGTTTCCCGCTCTTTTCTTTTCTGCTTGCCTTCTAGTGACAGGAGTGAAGAGCCCTCAATATTAACAAAAACTGGGGAAAATAGCACACCACATGCAAGATTGGAAGAGATCTGTTTGTTTGGTTTATTAACAAGGTCCAGGGGTGACTTGCTTCTGCACATGCACTTCTTCCTCGGGAAGAAATATCAGGTACTAAAGAACTCTCTAATCTCCCAGTGAAAGCCATAACAAGAACTGACGGACAAATGCTGAAACCAGACAAGTCCCAATTAAAAAATAAAGAAGGGAACTATTTTTATTTGTTTTATTTTGTTCAAGGAAGTCGGGGCAATGAAGCATTCGAGCCGGCTGTTACAGGAAGTGCCGGAGTCTCCCTGTCTCAGCCTCTTCGGATAAAGACTTGTGTTCCTTCTGGGAGCACAGCTTGACTCACACAACTTATTGTATGCAACAGAGGGGCAGCAGGGTGAATGTCTGTGGCTCACATTACACAGACAGTCTAATAAAATCATCCAAAAATGTTCTGTTTAAACTGTATAAAAACTTTTAGCCTCTGCCTGTTCTAAACTGAGGGATTAATTAAAATAAATAAATAAATCAGGAATACGAGAAGAAAAATCCCCGACAACTGAACAGTTATTAAGAAAAAAAAAAAAAAAAGGGAATAGAGAGAATATGCAGCAGCCACAATGGATGTGGGGAGGCCACAATGGCGGGTGGCAGGATGGCACGGTCAGGGCTACCCCCAGCACCACGGGCCTTCAGGGAAGGGGCTGCTCAGGCTCCATGGAGAATCCTGCCTCGCTGGTTTCCAGCTGAGCAGTTTTCCACACTCAATGACTGTCCCTGCTGCTTTCATGCAGGGATGTGCTCTAGCTCAGAAGAGACCGGTTCTGTTTAGATAGCCCCAATCCTAGCTTTACCTCATCCCTTCCAGCAGAGTCGCTGTAATTAAGATTTGTTAAGGTTTGGAAGAAATCTCATTAATCAGATAAGATCTGAACTTTATTTTCTTTTTAAAGACCCAATTTGATCTCTCTTGCTTGTGATAATTGCTCTCCTCTTCTGACATGGAAATTCATTTTCCAGGCACATAAAACACAATAGACTTCCATTGTCAAAAGCAGCAACCCCAGGAGAGTCAAAAATATTCCTCCAAAGGCTAAAAAGAGCATTGGGATCAAATCCAGAGGCAGTCAGGGAAAGGGAGCACAACAAGCTGGGGGGGGGACAACAAGCTGCTGAGGGGAAGTGGGCTGGGAGAAAGGTGTTTGCATGGTTCCCCAAGGGATACTGATGCTGCAGGGGGAGTGAGGGCAGCTGGACCTCACTGCAGTCCACAGGGTATGGGGCTGAGCCACCCTGGCCTGCTAAGGGCTGTCTGAGCTGAGGGGAAAGAGCATCCTTCTCCCGAGTGTATCAGGAACCAGTGCTTCAAAGAGCAATCAGAAACACTCCCGGATGGCTGGTATTTCACATGAGGCAGCACCAGGATAAATGACACTGTGAAATATACTCCACCACATCAAATTCTATCAATCAGTGGGATTCCTGGTTTCTAAATGTCAGGTGTGGAATATGTACTCCTTGGGAACATCTGAATCAGAGGAAGTTCCCTCTCTTCCTGTTTAAGCGATCAGCAGGTGTCGGGCTGGGAGCTCCATGATGGAGCTGAGCTGTGGCTGGGTTCAGTGAAGACAAACAGCTCGAACCACAGGGCCTGCTGTCCCCAGAAGGGATGGGGCAGCAGCACATGACATCTCCAGCTCCCTGCAACCCCTCAGCTTCAGCCCAGCTGACCTTCATCTCTGTCACATCACACCAGCCCAGTGATTGAGCACTGAGGCCAGAGCTGTGCCTATCATCTCCCTCCAGCTGCTCATGCCACCCTGCCTGGCTTGGGCCCATCTGTACCAAGAGGCCCACAGCTACAAGTGGCCTCAGTCATCCCAGAACCATCACCAAGCTGCAGTTTTCCAGGACTTCCACAGGGCCACACGTTTCTGCAGTGGCAGAAGGTTTCATCACAGCTCAGCCCAGCCACCTTCTGGAGATGCTGAAGCTTGGAGGAACAGGCAGGGGCACAAACTACTACCAGGCATTTGTGGCTTCCCAGGGACAGGCTCTCTCTGGGGTGGCCAGTGTGGCAGGCTGTGGGCAAGCAGGGTGGCGAAGCAATGCAAGCCCTCACACAGCCAGCTGCAGGCACAGCAGTGTGCTGAGGTGCTAATAGAGACCTAGGGTGAGCGTCCCAGCCCTGCCTGCCTCTCACCCTCTCTTTGCAGAGAGAATCTGCAAACATATTAATCTCATCTCACACACAAACCCTCCGTCCTGATCCCAGAATCCATATATTAGGAGATTTGCATAAATTACCAGCTATCAATGGAGCACATGAGGTGCGGGGGCTGAAAGCCAGCACCCTTGCCAAGAAAATGGTACAAGAGGACTGGAAAGGAGGGAGAGGGAGGGGGCTGCAAGCACAGCCCTGGTGAGCAGAAGGACTGCAGTGGCAGTGGCTGGCTGTGGTGTCACAGCTCCATGTTGCTCACTGCAGCTACTGTAGCCTACTCCATTCCTTCTCCTCTGCACGTCCTGTGCCGTGGTACCTTTCCTCCACAACTCCCCTGAGAAGGAAGGGTGAGCATCCTCTCTGCCCTGCATAGCTCACACCCATCGGTACTGGGAGCACCCACTGGGCCCAGGCCCACACCTCGTTGTGGTGTTGGGTACACCGCTAGCAGAGAAGACAGAAAGAGCTGGTTGGCCAACTCCATCCCCATCACATTAGGCAGAGCTCCCTTTGCCACCACAAGTCTCAGAGGTTCCAGCCTGAGGCGAGCCCTCATCCCAAGAGGGGTCAGAGACAAGGTGCTCCCCAAGGTGGGCAGCGTGCCTAGCCTCTCCTGCAGCACCTTCTGAGCCTCGCAGGCAGAAGCCTCGGAGAGCATCCCTGTCGGGAAGAGCCCCTGCTCGGGGTCCCTTTTGTCACCTCGGAGGACAGCCCGCTCCTCCCGCAGTCTGTTGCTGCCCTCTCGGGTCCGACGCCCGCACTGCAGCAGGATGGGGTGGTGGTGGGAGAGGGGGTCAGGAGCAAGCTTCCCGCACCGGAGCGTGCTTCGGGAAAGACATCTGTCCTTCCTCCTTTCCTCTAGACAGATGGACATCGCAGCTGAGCCTGATGTATTCGTAGGCTGCTGTTAGGTGCTCGATACACAAATGGAGTAGGCACAGACGTAAGCAAAACTATGTGAATGGAGGACAACACATATAACAGTACGAAAATGTGATGTACATCACGTTTGTAATAGCACGGCACCCAGCCCAACAGACACCATCCATCCTACAACATCAGCGTGCAGGTTTAGGTCCCTTTTCTCATGAACCTTCACAGCTCGTGTGCATGCGGTCCAGATGAAACAAATCCAGCCTTGGTCGAGCACCAAGGGTTTCAAAGCGGAGGCTGAAATGGAATTGAAGCTCACGCCCCGCGCCGCTGGAGCATCAGGATTCCGTGCTCCGGGGCCAGGAGCGCGCATCCCCGCGGGCAGCCCCGTGCTGCATCCCATGGGCGCTCCGCGGAGCTGCGCACGGACCGCGGGCTCCACGCTGTGGCCAACGCGGTGCAGCACAGGCGCCTCCGGGACGGGACCGGTCGCTATCAGCACCAGCCTCTCCGCATCCCTCGACTCGGATAACAGTTTTGTTTACCCCAGTGTTCCCAAAACTACAGCAAAGATGCTTCAAAACTCACCCCCTCCCTACCCTCCCCCCCTTCCTTTGAGTCCCCTCTCTTCAGCCCATAGGGCAGCAGCCCCTTTGCTTACTCAGGACTTAGTTCAGCCCAGTGACAAGGCTGTTCTTAAGCGATTTAAAAGCAAAATCATGCCCCGAGCCACCAGATCCTGAGGCTTCCACATTCCACCACAGCCACCACCTTTAATTATAACCCTCACACAGGACCATGTCCTGACAACAGGGGCTGATGTGGGAGTTTTCCCACCCAGCCCTCCTCTTTTGCTGTACTCACATGCACGGGTACTTGTGAATGTGTCCAGCATCACCTACATCATGGGTACATTTGCCCCAGGGCCTGGGAACTGCCTGTCATGGACTGGTTGTTTTCCACCCCATGTAGGAACACTGCATGGTGGCAGTAAGGTGCCTTAACAGGGCAACATCTAATGACCTAGCTATGGCAGTCCAGCCAAGCAGATGCACAAGGCAGTGCCAGCATTGGCAACCCTGCTCAAGAAGGAGTGAGAGGGTCAGGCAGAAGAAGAACCTGCAGAAGCAGTAAAACCATACCAGTCAAAACTGAGATCTGGTGATGGGTTTTCACATGAATCAAAGGGAACTTTCACCTCTGGAGCAAATTCCTCAGAGCAGCAGTGGATTTTCTTCTGTCCTAGTGCCTTCAAACTCTGACAGAAGGCCCTTTGGGGAAGAGGGTTTAGACAAAAGAAACCAGGAGAATTCCCTTAGTTACCCACAAGCTTACACAGAGTAACAAAACAGCTGCTTCTTGACTTAAAATCTCTCCCTGGCTGCGCCTGAGCTGCACAGCTCTTTCAGGTGTGACAGGCAGACCTGCCTCCAGTATCACAGCCTCCATGTGGGTGGGGACAGTGACTCAAGTGGCTTCATAGCCTGTCACAGGAACAACCCATCACGTGCCCATCAACCTTGCCAATTTCCAGTTTGCCTTAGGATCAAAACCAACTGCTGCTGTAAGCAAGAGAAACGTTTCCATTCCTGACCTGGTCACAAGCCAGAAGGAAGTCTCTGCGTTACCCTCCAGATGCCTTTCACCACAGTCAGAGCAATTGCACTGCAACTCCTGGCACAGAAGTAGTGCCAACACAGACAGGACCCATCTGCTCTTCAGGACCAGATATCAGATGTTTATAGAGAGCTATGAAGTGCTCCCTCCTCTCATCCTTCTCAGAAGTACCCCACCCTTGGAGCAGCAGATGTTTTTCCAGCTACGCCCAGTTTCCCAGCAGCTCCCCAGTGACTCTGTCAGATGTAAGCTCAGGAGCCCAGGGCCCTATTTCAGCCTTCTGTACATCCACTCACACTAGAGGACAATACCATAACTGAGAGCTCACATTGAAGTATCTTAGGACTCCATGTACTCCAGACTTCTAGTTAGGCTTCAGAGAAACATATCACAATGAGCTAAGAAAACCCATAACTCACTCATTTGTGTCAATTTTCATTAATATTCCCTCAAATCTAGAGCATAGCTCTCCTCCCATCAACTAGAGGCTTTCTGCCTACCAGTGATCCAGCTTCAGGGCAGCAGGGGACGTTGCTCACCTCTGATGTATTTGAAATCCAGGGAACGTGGAACAAATTTAGATCACTGCGGAGCATGGAGATCTACAGGTTTTGGGCTTGAGATTATGTAGGTTTACAAGAGGAGTTGAAGGATCGGAGAAGAAGAAATTATACCAGTGTACCCAGAAACAGAAAGCCTTACTGTCCTGCACTTCCCTATGGGAACTGGACATAACATCTCCCCATTGCCCCAGCTCAGATGGCAGGTAAGAACTGATGTTCTCAGCAGAGAGCTGACAGGTACAGACTGTTGCTCTGAATATGTGAAGTCTAGGAGATCTCTGCTTCCAGATCTGTGTGCAGACTGATGAGACCAAGCAGGGAAAAAGCATCATTTGCATCTTCCTTGTATGAGGAAGTGAGGCTCAAACTCCCTGGATTTAATGCTGCCATAGCACAGAAATGTCAAAAGAGAAGATGAAGCCGACAAAAAGCTATGGACCATAGGTAGCAAAGCAGAGAATGGAGTAGACAGGGAGGTAGCTCAAGCAAATGCAGAGCACTTTACAAGGCACAAATCTTGAGAAGATCTTCACATTTGAAGTTGACCATAGCAGAATATTCTGTGGGGTTTTTTTGGAGGGGCATCCTTTGAGAGTTGCTTTCATCTGAAGGTTAAGATAGAGAGGAATTTTGTAGATAAATGTTACTGTTCTCATAGAGGTAGACACGTCTTAGCTCAATTTGGTAGAGGGACAACTTCTCTGTGATACTTATGCGTCAGCAAAGACAAGCATTCTGTAGCTGCAAACATTATGATTGCCTAAACCAGCAGACACACCAAACAATAAACATAATCTAATATATCATGTTTAGGGAGATGAGATTAAAAGCAGAAATTTCTTAAATGGATAAAAACATGGAATGAAGAAAAACATAATTGAATAACAATTCATGAAAAGCTTTTCCCATCATTATCCCGACTTTATGCAAAGCTGAACACACCTTGACAAAGCATTTTGCCTTACCCAAGCCCAGCCTTTGGCAGTCTGCCATACAAAGCCAGAGACATCCATCCCAGCCTGCCTGGGATCTCACTGCAGTCACACTTTGCTAATGATCCAGGCACTTCGCTCTCAGGTTCCACAATCAGATATCACGTCCAAGATAAGGCATGTTCACATGGCTGTGGACAAGTTAGCATGGAATTGAAAGGTCCTATGGTGAAAGGCAGGAAGAACTTACTGCTCTTTCACACTAGCTTAGCTCCTTATATTCCCAAGTAACAGTTACAGATAAGAAACACTGATTTTGTCTATTTTGTTCCATTTAGACAGTTCTCACTGTCACTAGTTAGTCTGAGAAAGTTTCTCCCCAGATAGGACTGGAGTCAGCCAGGCCTTGCTGGACAGAACTGCTGATACCTCAAATCCAATGGGATTTCTCATTTTGGTGCCCTCATTCCTTCAGAAGCAATTCCCTCATCAACTGCTCAGCAGGTCTGGCCACCAGATCCAGGACTCAGGGCAGTCAGCAGGGGCATCTGGGCTGTATACCTTCTACTACTGAAGCTACTTTCCCAGGGCCCTCGGGGACCCATCACAGCCAGGTGACACTGGCAAGGTGCATTTCTCCTTTCCTCCCATCCAAAGGCAACCTTCTTTAAATGTCAGATAAAGGAAATTTGTTGTACAGAAAGAAGAGGAAAAACACCTTTCTGATACTTCTGTTACTTTCACCTGCTGCCCTTACATGCTCTTGTCCTCTTTCAATACTTATATCAAAGCAAGAGTTTTGGAGACTGACAGCAAGCTCATGGAGTGAAATCTCATGGTATTAGACAAGAAAGACTCAAGTTCAGTTCCAGTAGGTGACATCTTGGCAGGGTGAAAAACAGTTGCTCCCAGGAAGCATCTGACTGCTGCAGGCTCTGCAGAGGCTAAGAATGCACTACCCCAGACAGCAAAAGCAGATGGGAGCCTCGAGGCACAAAAAGTGACCCGGGCCCAGCGCTCCCTTTCTGGGAGGCCAAGGCAGCCGTTAACCTGCACTGACTCTGCAGCTCCCAGTCTGAGCCAGACCTGATCCACCTAGCCCATCAGTTCTGCCTCATTGACTGCACACAGCCTCTTCCAAATGCTGCTGTAAACAGCAGGCTCTTGGAGGAAGCTGGTGAGGTTCACGGGCCATCTCCTGGCTCCCCTCTCCAAGCACAGCCACTTTGCCATGGGAAGGAAACCTTTGGCAGCTGTCTTGTGCTGAGAGACAGGGCTTGCTGAGCATGGCTGAGTAATTCCAGCCTCTCCGTCACTGCAGCTGTATGCATCCTCGTTCTCCCAACCCAAGGATCGCTGCTTCGCTGAATCACCCCATTAAATTGCTAATATCTTATTGTTCTTTAAGATTTCGAAACTTGCTGCGAAACGTTTACAGATAATTTTTTTTGCCTGCAGTCACTGTGCCTAATGCCCAGTCATTGAGTGCCATATGTGTTTATATGCACTGCAATTTTCCACTTGATTACATTTTACCACAAACACTTTCATCCACTCCGCAAAGACAGCGGCAACACATCCATAATGTTCAGAGCAGCCCAGATAGACAGTGCCCAGACAGAAATATCTCCATACTGGCCAGGGCATCTCAAAATTTGGATGGTTCGAGAACAAACTCGACTTCATTCAAACTCCAGTCCCAAAGTCCCTAGAAGCACAAGCATGTCTGCCACCTAAAAGGAGCACGTGAAGTTGCCTCGTGCTCCAGCTTTCCCACTGAACACTGGATGCTCAGTGTGGGAAAGTGATAAGCATCTGCCACATGATGATTAAGAGCTCTCAGTAAAATACCATCCACCTGAGCCTGCTATAGTAACAAGCCCTGCTGACAGACACACTTAAGTTCACTGAGAAGAGTCCTCAAAACCCTGGACATATGCTAAATTCACTCGGCTCTGAGGCTGTTTCAGTGAAACGCAGAATCATTAATGTTGGAAAAGGCCACTAAGATCATCTAGCCCAACCATCATTTCACACATTGGGATGAAATACTACACATCAGGTGATGAGCTCTCTGGTATAAACCCATTGGATCTTATGATCACCTGCTTCAACTTCCTGCTTAAAGAAGGTACAATTAGATCAGGCAGCGCCTTGGCAATTCAAATTACATTTAATTCTTCAGATGGAGATATCACAGTCTCCCTGGGCAAGCAAAATTGAATTTAACAGGTCTAAGCAACAATGAAAACCCACTGGTGGACACTCTCAGCCTCCCCTTCCTAGAGTTTAGCTTCCTGAGAAGGAAAAGATGAAACCAACTTCATTGTGCTTACAGCTGATGGCTTTCTCATGTATTTTGTCACCGAAGTGCCACATGACTCAGAGCCTTGAGTGTGTGCAACAGGCAGGAACTTGTGAAAACCTAGACCCTGCTGGGGCTGCTCATGATTTAAAACAGGCTCTCTAGGATAGTCAGCATTAGCCACACTGGTCAGACTTTATTTCTGATCTCATACATTCTCTGAAAACTACAACTGAGATAAACTATTCAAGACTTTCAGCACATTCTCTTCTTATGCTACATTCAAGAAAGAAATGTTACTTCCCATACTAGTCATTAACTGTCATGGCTATCTTCTGCTGAAAAATAAAGCCCTGCTAATGAATGAGTCCCATTGCTGACTGCACACAAGGGAGAACACATAACTACTCCTTGCCAGAGAAGAGGCATTGAAGCCATCAGCAGCCACTAGCTTGGAGTCACAACGCCTGTGTTCCTCATGAGAACAAGCCTATGGAAGGCAGGTCAGGTCAATGGCCTGGCCACAGCTGCTCTGCCAAGCATTTACAGCCTTTCATTCAACAACATGCTTAGCATCACCAGCACAAAAATCAATACTTCCTTGAGAGGGCTAGTTTAGAGCAACTCAACAGCGACTTTGGCAGAAGTCACTCCTGAGACGTGGGGCAGCACGTCAGGGCTTGTTACTTGTCTGATGGGAACGCGAGACTAGAGAGGACCACCTTGGTCAGCGTATGTAGTCTCCTGCCTTACGATAGGTGACTTGACATTCACATCAAGTAGTCGGCAAGGTCTTTACAGCAGATTCCATCTGACTTATAGTTGTTCTCCTTCACTATCTCCTGTACTTCATTACATTACATCTCCACAAAAAGACCACCCCCAAAGCCATGTGCAGATTGGTCATTTGAGGGCCTCTCCTTCCTGCTGCAGACACAGTGTTTGCTTTCATGCTAAGAGGAGAAAAAGTAACTCTGGAGTTGCGGCATGCATTGATTCCACAATGGGGGGATGGAAGACGCTGTAAAACTTTATTAGAGCAGAACAGGGAATATGATGCGCCCTTTCTTCTAGGTAGGTGGGAGAGCATCTGCAATAGCATGTACACTGGCCTAAGAGCTTCCCTGACTACAGGTGAATGGAAGGCATCCTCATTATAATAGAAGTCCAGGTAAACCAAAGCACAGAGGCATTCACAATTTCATTGGGCAACCTGTTCCAGTGTGTCACCACCCTCACAGTAAAGAATTTCTTCCTAAATCAATTTTCTAGTTTAAAACCATTTCCCCTTGTCCTGTTGCTACCTGCTCTTATAAGAAATTCCTTCCCAGCTTTTCTTCTCCCACAGCCTTTCCTTCCAGCCTTTCTTTCGAAGGCTGATATTTTTCTAGCAGCCTGGTTTCTTCCTGACTGCCTTTGCCCTGAAACCAAGATATAAAGGGAAGTCTGAGAAGAGGGAGGGAGAAAAGTATGACACATTCAAGCTATAGTGAGATGATATTCATCACCGCTAACGGAGTACTTCATGGCACCCTAACTGGATGCTGCTCCACTGTCCATTTGCACAGCTAGATCTATTGGAGTTTCCTCCCCCCAGTCTCCTCACATTTCTGGCAGTGCCACTCCAGAAGAAGTGGCCAATTTGATTGGTGAGAGAGCACAAGGAGTGTCAGAGAAGGTGCTCACAGACGTTTCTTGGCTGCCTCGAGAAAATAAAGGCCATTGCCGAGCCTGTCAAAATGATTAATCGTTTACAGGGAATGAGGGGGAGGTGGAAGAGGGAGGGAGAAGGAAGGGGAGGAAGGAGGAGAGAAAGACAGATGGGACGGGGAGAGCTATGAGTGAACAGCAAAAGCAGGAGACATGTCTGCCTCTATGCTGGGGAGGAGGTAGAAGCAAGGGCTGCAGGCTGTGCTTGGAGTCAGCTGGTGGCACATGAATTGGACCTTCCAAGCCACAACTCCCACTGGACACTCACACCTCTGCTCACTCTACAGACTTGCACCACCTTGAACATAGCCACAAAGCCTTAAGGGTTGTCCTTCCAGAGCAGGGTGAGACCTGACAGACCAAGTGACACAACTCTGCAACTCCCCAGCTCCACAAAGCTCACCAAATAAGCTGACAGATCAGGAGCTCATCGCCTCACACGCCAAGGAAGGCTTACTGGCCTTACACTCTCCAGCTCCACAGCTGACCTGAACACCTACCAGCACCAGTAGCTCTCGCTGCCTGCAAAGTTGCTGCTGGACACACTCAGATTCCCACTGCAATGAGACCATTGATTCTCTCAGCTGCTTTTGTGATGAACATGGATGAAAAGCCCAGGTAGATCCTGTCCTGAGACCTGCTGCTTTCCACTTCATTTTGAGATTCTCTGATGAACAATACAAGCTACTGGGAAAATCCAGTCTATTGTTTCTTTAAAATTAAAGCCAGTTGGGAATGAAGTGAAATAGATTCAGCTCTCCCCTTCAATTTGATCTCCAGTCACAGAAAGAATATCCACCCCAACAGAGACCTCTGCCTCAAGCAAATGGCCCAACTTTGCAAAGAAAGAAGCTGTCACTGAAATCAATAAATCCAGTAAGCTCCGGTCTTGATACCCAGCAACCTTGTACGTTCCACAAATAATCTGCGAGCCTCCCTCCCAAGCCAGATCTGTTTATCTAATCAGAGGCAGTCTCTTCCTGCAAGCCACACCAAAATGTTTAGCATGACAAGACTTGGAAATACATTTACAACACATCAATTAAGTCAGAGAACTGAAAATGTGACCTATGACCTTGCACTGCAACACTAAATTCAGCTCACACGAACCCTACTGCAACATGCCTAAAGCTCCCAACGTTTGCCATAACCCCATGATGCTTTCTTGTCCTTTGATTTTAGCTAGCCACTCTCTCCTAAATACTTCCTGTGCTTAACCTTCACCCCATTGTTTGCCCATGCAACCAGCACTGCACGTGTACACCTATATGAAGCTGCTGCATACACATTTGTCCTTGCAATCACCCCAAGTAAAAGTACTTAGTCTCCTACACCCAGGCTGTAGTTACGTGCCCCTACAAGTTGCATACATTTAAGGTGATTGGCAGAGCTTCAGCTGGGACAGGGAAATGGTTGAGGAGCTATGGGGGAGGCTATGGACGGACTAATCACATAAGAAAAATCTATTTGTCTTGAGAGCTCTAAAATACTTTACCTATTTTCCCCTTTTCTCCACATATATGTTATCCAATGGATAGCAAATTCCAGACAGGGTTGGACTATTGTGATTGGCTTGATGGAACAGTCTAGACTATAAAATTGAAAGCAAACCTGTCGAATGTTGCTCTGTACCACTGGCTTACTGATGAAGCTGAGCATTTAACAAAATGGTATAAACTGATGACATCCTGCTCATAAAGCCTAGTCTGCTAAAAATAGTCAGAAGAGAACAGCTGTAACTCTTCATGACAAGGGCAGGTTCAGTGAAGAACTCCAAGCAGGAAGGAGCTTCAGGATTGGATTTTACTGCAACATAGACACCATGCTCAAATCTACTACTGCTGCATTTATTTCCACATAGGACCTTTGTGATCAATGGAATTAATTGTGGCTTGTAACGTAAAACAGTCCCTTGCTGTGTTGTATGATCCTTGTTCCATTAGGTGCTCTTTAGAAAAAAGAAAAAAGGTTAACCCACAGCCTTGTTCTCAAGCATGATTTCATGCTTGAATCAAAAATTAATGGTTAAGCAGTGAAAAGGTGGCATGGAAGGCTGAGAGCCAACAAAGCACGAGCAGCCTATTTAGGAGCACACTATTACGCCATAAGACAACGCGCAAGAATATTCTTTCCAACTCTGTTGCTCTGACTGGTTTAATAACCTCTCTGTAGACGCTGAGAAGCACAACTTTATGTCCAGTAAACAAAGAACATTACAAATTGGACTAGTATTGAGGTCTACATGCCACTCCTGTGAAAGGATGGGGTTTTACATACGTGTCTATCACTGTAGATCCGCTCAGCAAGAGCATTGCACCTCACCTATCCTATCAGCCACACCTTGTCTGGGCAAAGCTAAACCTTCACATGAGGAGTGGGATCTGCCAGCCAGTAGTAGAGAGATGCTGTTCTGTTCATTACACCTCCACTGGCGACTCCTTGCAGCAGCAGTTGCACAGGATGCTTTCAAAGATGACAGTTGTAGTACTATATGTTACCTGTTTTTCCATGAGTAGCGATACTTTGATCAAACCCCACAGAATACAAACAAATGCACGTGCTGAACTGTGCATTCTTAGATGATGAGCTAAGCCAGCAAATGACAAACACAGAGAAATAACAACTGCCTTCTTTTGTCTACCTGCCACATAGTCCAGCAGGTTCCCCCCTGCTCTTATAAGAAGCAACATTAGCAGAAGAGCTGGAACTTCTCATGTTGCTCATCCTAATCTTTCCACATACAATTCAAGGCCTGTTCCAGCTCTGCCTTACTGCAAAGTAGCATACCACACAGATGGAAAGGAGACTCAGCAAAAGTTTAACATTGATTCAGTGGTTCTACTGGCAATTTGGGGTCAGGTGCCAAGGAGAAGGAAGCAGAATGTGTTGACAGCACCAGGAGAGGGCTCCACGATAAGAATGCTCCCTTACTAAGCAGCCAGCAAAGACTTACTGGCAGCACAAGAAGGATTTTACCCTGCTGACAGCTGAGCTGAAACCCTTGCTGCCACTCCATACCTAGGCAGAGGGGGCTCTGTAGAGCAGCAGTAGCACTCAGTTATGCATCTCATGGACTTCATGTGGCTCCTGTGGCTGCCTCCATTGTTTGAGGGATATTCTCCCCCCTTTCCTCCTTCTAACAAAGATTCTGATTAATGATCGCTCATTCCTAATTGT
The DNA here is from genome assembly GCA_037305975.1 of Chrysolophus pictus. Classification (NCBI taxonomy): domain Eukaryota; kingdom Metazoa; phylum Chordata; class Aves; order Galliformes; family Phasianidae; genus Chrysolophus; species Chrysolophus pictus. The sequence continues at coordinate 18,163,563 of CM074581.1, read as the reverse complement.
CAAATTTCTTTTCCTTCATCCTGTGTCTAATCACCAGTGACAGAAGCCATTACGCAAATGAGAGCAGACGACTTCCCACAACTGTTCTCTTTGGTAAAAGCCTTGTAATTTAAAGCTCTGATTTGTAGAGGAAAGCTGCGTTTCCCCAAGGCGTCCGGGCATCTGTTCCACTTACACTCCAAGAGGCTCTACTTCCGCTCCCTCCCCCCAACAATTAGTCCTCTGCTTGCAACAAATATTTGACTTTGCAAGGCAGTAATTAGAACTTACTTTGCATGTGTTTGTCACAGTAATAGCCTCTCTTTTACTTTCCTTGAACAAGAACTCCTAGGCAGCTTCAATATAGAAAAACCACACAGTGAGGATGGCAACTTCCCATCCTGGGACACTGACAGGAGAGGTGCCGTCTCTCAGCTGGGATGAAAAGACAAAGATCATAAAACTAGCAAAGTTCAAGAAAGCCTTTCAGGCACATGCGGCAGAAGGAAGGCTTAGAGAAAAGCCGCTCTGAAAAAAAGCCACATACAAAGGCAGTACTCCCTACTGCAGCTGCTGCTATACTTCCAGGAGAGGGACAGCAGCATGGCTTGACCATGTATGAACACCAATTAAGACTGCCAAGAGACTGCCAATGCCGGAGTGCACTGTCCCCATTCAGAAACTTCAGAGTTGGGAGCAGCTTGTCTGTTAGTAAGAACTGCTGCAAAGAAAAGCAGCAGCTGCCCTAGCCAGGGCCTGCCCTTTCTCCTCCCTCCTCCCATCAAGAGCTGCTTTGAAGCTGAAGGTCTCATCCCTCATCTCCACCTGTGTTGGGCTGCCCTGGCATCACAGCCATGTCTGCACCTGATCTCATACCTTCTCAGTTCTAACTCTGATCCTGACCTGCTGGCTTCCTGGCCTCCTCCTCCAGGCACCCTGAGTGCTAGAAACCACTGAGGGGTGAAAAAGGCACACCAGCCTAAAACACTATGCTTTTATATTCTTACAGGAAAAGTTCTGCAGATATGGCCTACAAGGATTAAGACAAGTGTCACTTTTCTTCAGAAAAAAAGAATGTTTTTTCAAGAAACAGGAGAAGTGGGGAGCAAAATGAAAGAAAAATATTAAAAGATTTAAGTTAATAAAAACAAGACTAAGAATCTGACCTGTTTTTCAAATGACACAGTTCTGATACCTCAATTTCCTCTAGTTCTTTGCACAATCTGAGACGTTTCTGAGCTTTATAGTACCAGCTGTGCATATGACTCAAGAGATACACAACAGAAAGACTACAGCAACAAACAAATGCAGACAACTATGCCCAGTGGAAGAGAAGCAACTGTGTATTCAAAGAGGAGATGATCCCAGCAGGCACAGCAGGGAAGGGAGAATGCTCATGGCCACAGAAAACATACCCGCTAGTCTTTTCTACTCCCTCCACATTGAAACTGTCCCTTGAGGGTGCAAAGAAAGAATGAATGTTACAGAACCCCAGGGTCAGACAGCTGTCTCTCTCTTACCACCCTCCAACATCCCTATCCTCTGTTCAACTCTACCCTATTTTACTACATATTAGAAATTTGTTCCGATTTAGCCAAGGCTTTTTCACTGATGGCTAGATGCTGAGATCACTGTGGTGTTATTACCACCAGAAAGTAGTCCACATCTTCAGCTTATTGAGAGTAGTCCACCACCCACAGTTGTGTGCTTCTGCAAACAGGAAGCCTTTCACTAAGATTACCTTGACCAAAGTATGAATCACATAAAGAACCAAATAGAGAACAAGACACGCATAGGAGAAGCAATTGATAAAGAATTCATTAGACTGATAGTATAGTTTGCTCCTTTGGTCCCATCAGTGACCAAAGCACAGTAATACCACTCAAGTCATCAGGAAGGAAATTTGTTGCTTCCCTAGCAGTATTTGCTGTTGATAAGCGTTGGTCCTTGGAAACTACAAAATTGCTTCTGATAAATTCTTTGTGATACCAAGCAAAGCATTGTTAGCAACAATTGTATATAGGAAAAAGATAACTCACCCAACTGGTAACAGGGTCTCCAGCTACAGAACACCCCCTCTCAGGAAGCAGCCTTCATCCAGGAGACGTTCTCCCTCCAGAGGCTAGCCCTTAAATGAGCCCAGAGAGGGGTGGGCCCAGCACCTCCCCCTTTCAGTCATGTGGGCAGCACAGGTGAATTGCTTGCACCTGTGCTTCCTGGGCTAGTTACCCTCCCACACCAGGTGCTCAATCAGTTTAAGCCATGTCTTAACAGTTCCCTTACAACAATTTTTAAAGATATACCACCTTATACCCAGCTTTCCTGTCAGGCTTATGGGGACAAGCTTGGGGTAAATAATGAAAATGCAGTTGATATTGCTGTTGTGAAGTTTCTGAGACCAGCAGACTTTACCAGCTAGGAAAAAACGTGACATTATTAGACCAAAAAATAACTCCATACGCACATCCCTTTACGCAGCTTTCATATACAGTCACTCATAAAATAGAAGCCACACAGTTCTGTTGTTCAACATTGGTTGTATTTAAGAACTACACTTCAGAAGGTACCGTGTGTTTGTCACACCCCACCCCCTGCACACACACACCCCTAGCAGAGAACACACACAGCTTCCCAATACCATGGCAAGGGGCATTGAAAGCACAAGGTGAAAACGGAAGGGGAGAGTCAGTCCATCAGTGCATTGTAAATGAGCTTTCACAAAGTCAAGTGCAGCAAAAACTGTTCAGACACTTTAAAAGTTAGACCTTTGGCAAATAAAAAGGATCCTAAAGTTACATAAGTACCATTCTCTCTCCACATGGGACGTGAACTCCCACCCTGAGCTCCAAGAATTGATGGTGTCTAACAAGTAGTACTGGAGACTACTGCGTGATAAATAAATAGCACAGAGATGGGATTTCATTTGAGCATCTTTCAAGCAAGGGCAGAGACTGCATATGTGCCCAGGATTCCTGGGAAGGCCTTCTTTCGGGCCAGTCAGCAGACTAGCCTTCTTCCCCACCTGCCCAAAGGCTAAGCAGTGAGAAGCATCCAGGTGAATGACCTTCGTTTGGCAGAATCTGCAACAAGTAACATGGCAGTCAGACTATTCTGTGACATGTACATTTTCTAAACAAGGGCTCTGTAGCTGTCAATTACACTTCATTTGCTCTGACTTGCAAGCAGCCATAAACCTAGCCCCTAGAACCTCCAGTTCAAGAAGTCTATCACCTTTGTGCAAGAAAACCTCACAGCATGTGGTGCATGAGCTATCCCTGCAAAAGATGAGGCCTGAGGCCAATGCCAGAGCACTTATCGAGCAGCATCTTCTCAACGCTTATCAGAATCCTGTGTCAGAATAAGACCTGAAGAAAGGGGAAAATAATGGGAAGTCTCAACAGGAAAAAACAATCCCTCACTATTTTCTTTAATGAAATACAACAGCTTCTCCCATCTATACTCTTAGGACCCATTACAACTGCATTAGATATACAAGTCCTTGGCACTATCTCCAAATCAGGAACAGCACTGCAGTGCACCCTGGGGAATAAAAAGCCAGCCTCCATATGAGCCTAAGGTGTTTTCTGCCAGGTTTTTTTTGTTGTTGTTGGTTTTTTTTCCCCCCCCAGCAGAGATGGAGGAAAGCAAAATGATTTTTTAGGGTGACCACTGAGAACTCAACCAGAAGCTCCTCTTGTTCCTCTGCCCCGGTCTTGTCACTTCCAGCCATGCCAAGTTCCAGAATCCAAGAAGGATTAAGATAAACTTAATCACAATTAAACAGAAAGCCCTGACCTCTTTCAAGTGACTGTACAAGAAAGGGAACACCACACTGGCATGGATTAGACTGATGGACAGGAACCATACAACATCACACAAACATGCACACATGCGTGCAGCCACACACACTCGAGTTTTTGCAGGTTTGGTTAAAAAAAGGGCAAAATGTCTGAGGAGCTGGCATCCCTGATGGGGATAAAGGAGACTTTGTACTTGTCTGACACTGTGTCTCTATAGTCTCTCTCAGCACTACCACAGAATTTTTTTTTTCAAATGTGGCTTGATCAGTCAAGACTCAAAGATTGGCCTGACATTTATCTATCTCACTTCACAATGCTTCATCCCCTTTTAACACACTGCAGCTTAAGAGCGGGAGAGAAGTCTTCACTCCCCAAAGCTGCTGTCAGAATGAAGGTTTATCTAGACTCCTACAACAGACATTTGGAGAGCACAGGATTTGGTGCTCACATACTTGATTAACTCTCTTTTACCTTTCTACCCTGTACAAAGTCTCAAGCACAGATGTCTTGAGTTAGAGAAACTGAATCATTTGTCCAGTTACTCATCATACACAGATCATTTCACTTTTTCACCTCTGCTATACAAAAAGGTGCCAGAGTTGAGCATGGACAGGTCCTCTGATAACAAAGAACTGTGAATCCTGTCACTTCCCATTCCACATTCACTGCAGGCACCAACATATAAACCCAGCCAAGAGGCCCAAACCCCATGAGGCTGAGGAAACACAATCGATCCCAGTTCCCCTTCAAACTCTTCTTCAAATGCCTGAAAATCCTGAAGCAACATCTGAATGCCAGAAGCCATGCTTCTTTTTGTGGCAAATAGAGCAGAGGAAGAAAAAAAGTTAGTGAGCATGAATCCAGCTTCCAGTAAGTGCAGACTCTTTCTTGGGAGGTTCGATTAGATGACAGTGGAGGATGATCGGGGTACTAATGGTATTGCAGTTCCAGTAACCCCCTTTATTGTAGTGGGGCAGGGATAGGGATGGGCCAGGAAACCCAGTCTGTTAAGTGCTGCGTGCAATACTAGCTCTCAGTATCTTCCTTTGCTTGTGAACAAAGCAGCTGCAACATCAGTCACCTGGGCAGCCAGGCATTAGTCATACCGTCCTTTAATCATCATATTCAACAAGGGACCCACCTGTTGAAAGCAAAAACACAGTTAGACAAGATAGTTACACAGAAGAGGCAAGTGCACAGCATGCTCCTTCCACATCTAGACAGTTTAAGAGCCAAGTGCCCAAGGGCAGAGGATATCAGCACTGGGGCACCCTGAGTTCAGACAATATTCAACTTCAGATGCCACCAAAATACTACGTGCATAGTATTGGTTTGACTTTTTTTTTCCACTTCCCTGCATATGATTTCTCAGAACACGCTATTAAAAGCAGCCAACTTTCATCAGGCGTTGCTTTTTGCATGTTAGAGAAGGGATATTCTTCACCACTAAATCCACTCTGGTCATTGGAGTCACTTGGAAGGCAGGCTAGTACAGTTTTCCAGCAAGATCACTCCTATTTCTCAGCACCGCCTGATGGGAAGACCTTACGCATGCTACAGTAGCAAAATAATTGCAGGGGACAGGACTGGCCTCACATTACTGAGCTAAAGAAGAGTTCCTGCACAGTTGTAAGGGATACAGACCATGAAAGCATTTATATTCAGTATTTTCACATTCAGATCAACATGACATCTTCAAAAGCACATATCAGTACTTTAGTTCACTGTTTTGGAAATATCAGTTAATTAAAATTGGGGGGAAAAAAAGCAGAGATGACCTGGATTAAGGGGAAAGCACACAACTATGGAAGAGTTATTTCCAATTTAAGAGATATGGACTCAACAGGTAAAAATAAAACCATTTTTATTTATTTATAATACTAGATATTGTTGCTGCACGGAAGACTTATGATAGCTGGGAGCAACACTTTCTTGATACTGCCCAAAGCCAAAGTACATCTTTCTCCATAAAGCAGAGCAGTTATTCCATTGCCTGTAGTTTTCCTCTATAAAATTATAATTTAAAGAGTTTGCATTTTTCTAGCCAAGGAGAATTCTGAGGACAGCACAAAGAACCAATCACAGCAAAAGAGTAAAGCTGTGTTCTCCTATCTGTGCTGTGACAACACCTGCAGAGCCAAATAGCTTGTACCTTAAGTTTTGCATTAACCCACAACCATTTCAATAGCAGCGACTATTTGGTTCTCATTTGTACCTCTTGTGGACTTCCTAAGGCTTCTCCCAACATCTTCTCAATGTTTCTCATTATCGCCACTTTCTGATGAGCCTTTAATGGATATTCAATTCTCTTTGGGGTTGGGGCACCCTGAAATACCAAAAGTAGCTTCACTGCACGCTTACTGAATTGGCAATTTATTCAGTCTTCTCCCAGACACTCAGCTCTTCACACCACATGAAACACAAAGTAGTTTTCAACATTAAAGCACACAGTTTGTTGCAAAGAAGATCTCGCAATGACAGCACGTGCCAGTAGAGCTCTATTTGAAACAATCTTCTGCAACAGAGATATCCAAGCTGTGTAGGAAGGTGCTTGTACTCACCTTGTACCAGAAGTTCACAGTAATGGTAATTCCACCATTCAGGAGAGACTCGATGTGGTGCCACCTGCATGGAAAGATCAAAAGAGAAAAAAAAAAAAGAACTACCAAGAAGATATTTCTACAGCTTATAGGCAGATCGTTTGGCTGACTGAATTCAGACTGCACTGGACAAAATTGGCCCTATACCTCCAGCATGAAGAACTCAGAACTTCTGGAGAACTCCTTTCTTAAATACAGATCCTTTTCTTGCACGTTAGTAGAGAACACACACAACAAGGTAACATCAGGAAGAATTATCACTCCCATCTTAAAGCAAGGAAGCTGGCCCAAGATATAACAGAAAATGACACATTTGCTGGAAGAAGCAAAGCAAAATTCTCCTAAAAGTCAGCCCAAGAGTTTAAAGAAAACTTTTTAACCCCTACTTGTTGGTCACTGCGCAGTCCCACCATCTTTCTTACCAGTACATAGGTATGTATAGCACATCCCCTGGACCCACCACCGTCTCATAGCCAACCACACTCCGGAAATTCGGGAACTTCTCATAGTCGGGATTGTCAAAATCCACCTAACACAACAAAACATTAAGATACTCAGAAAAACTTCCTGCTGTGACAGTCCTTATTTGGCCACAGTATGAAATTCCTCCCTATCTTTCCTTCCTGGCTTTTAATTCCCATTTCTGTCTTAACTTCATAGTAAGCTCCTGCATATCCAGAAAGTACCACCAACTCAGTAAGAGTCCTGAAGTTTCTCTCCAAACAAATCTATCTTTGGCCAAGTGATCTATGAATCAGAATAGAGGAAGCAGCTGCTGAAGACCAGATGTTGTATCAGTGGTAGAAGTTGATAATCCTAGCGCTTGCAAGTCAGGACCACACACAAACAGAAACACCTCCTGTCCTCCCATCTTTACTCAATGTATTCAATAGTTAACAGATCTGGACACAGGTGCTGCAAAGTTCAGAAGTGCTATGCAGCTTTAATTGTAATACAGATTCTTTCCACATAGCATCTTCACAAATACCCCTGTTTTCCCATGGAGCAGAAAACAGATCTGCAACTCTCACCTGGCTCTGTCTGTCACACGGATGGTGCACAGGATAAGGGTAGAGGCATTCAAACTGATCAGGAGGAAAAAGGATACACCTCTTGTAACCTTTAATCTGAGCGAAGAAGTTCTGCTGCTCATCATAATGAGCTGGTGTCACATTCCCTATGCAGAGAGAAAAGATAATCAAGACACTTCCGTACAGTTACAAGAGACTGAAGCAAGTTCTATTCCTTGCTGGAGACTGTAAATACTCTTCCACATATCAAGAAAACTAAGAAAGGAAAATAACTCCAGGAACGTTACAATCTGATCATTTTATCAGTTGGTCATTACTGAACAGTTGTTACCCCATACACAATTTCCATGCTGAATCCATATTCAGCAATTTATGCTCTGCAGGATTAGGATTTCCAGCTTGACTCCATGAACAGCAGATGGCAAATGTTGATGGGAAGCTTTTTCATAAGATAGTCTGTTTAGCTGAGAATTTTTTATAGTCAATTCTACAACTTATTATTAATCTAGAGAAAAGGAGTCTAATAGTCCAATTCTGAAAAAAGTCCTAGTAATTCTGCAAGAAAACAAGTAAACAAACCTCCTTGTCATTGGGGCTTCATAATACAACCCTCTCCTACTGCCTCAGGCACTGACTAATGGTTATGAAGCTTGACTCTTATTACTAGATCTTAAATATTATCAAATTTTAAAATACAGTGAGTCATTTTATACACATCTGTTTTTTCCTTCAGGATAGACATTGGTCACTCCTAATAAAAATCCAGAGGGCTAACTTCGCTCATCTTACAAACTCTTAGACTGCAGACATTTTATATCTATGGTATCTGAAGTATTCCATAAAACATAAACATAAAAATTCCATAAACAATAAACAGATCTTAAAATATGATCAAAATAATCATCCTGTAGTATCAATTAGAGCCTTTCCACAAGAAGAAGGTTACCTCCAGACATTCACAATAAGCAAGCTATTCATTTTGGTTTCTTCCTTTTTATAACTCAAGTTGTGACAACAGTCCCATTCCAACTGAAAGTTTTAAATTGCTTGCTTGGAAAGAACATTTAGGAACTAGCTGAAAATCCATTTGAAAGACTTTCGGGAACTCAAACACAAAATTGCTGACCAAATCTTCTCCCTGAGTCATAGGAAGCTACTTACCTTCCATGCCAATGAGCAGCAAGTTAGAAGTCAGTTGACCCCAGCCACGTTTCCCCTGCTGCTTGTTAATCCAGTTCCAGTTGAAGCCAAGGAAATCCACCACAATCTTCCTTCCAACTGTGTCATTCAGAGTTTGCTGCAGGTAAAGTCTGTATTTCCCCAAAGACAGGCAGGAAGCAAATATTAAGCTTTATGATGAACACAGAAATGCATCTCCACATCTCTTAAGAAAGACTTCAAAGAAATGTAACTCCTAGAGATTTTGTTCTAACAGCACTATAAATGGCTGTGAAAAGGAATGGCTTCAAGAAGTCCCCACAGTTTGCCAAATGTTTCCCTGTTACACAATGAAGAACACAACTCCATAGGAACAGGGGGAAAATTGGAATTTTAAATCAAAAACACCACCTCACAGGTGCAGGAGGAAGAAGCTCTAAACAGACTGGCTCACAAAAACACTCACAAATAATCCTCAGATAAATGTTAACACTAAGTCATCTGCAATGAGCATAAAACGTGTAAAGGCTCAGAAAAATCCAGCACATTTCAGTATCAACCTGCCTTAAAGCCACACTTATATTTAGACATAGAGGATCAAAGGAATCAAACGTATGTATTAACAATCTTGGTGTTACTACTGTAGTCTACGATACCCAAAGAAAAACATGTTTCTAAGCTTAAAGACTGCCTCCTCTCTTAGAAGAAAGTACACCTAAAGCTGAGAAAGAAAGGAAAGGCACAGACAACTAGTGGACATGGATGTACAGAGCTGCCTCAGATTAAGACATAACTACACATTCATAAGGCTTTTTAGGTGGCTGGTGACAGATGAAATTAATCAGGTTTTAATGGATACGTTCTATATAGAACAGAGCTCCACTCAGTAACTTACAGATTTGTTAGTGGTAGGCAGACATCACCTACAAACACACAGTCAATTTTCCTCATTTCTGTGAGAAAGAGTTAAGACAGTTTACTTCAATATTCTGTAAAAAGATTGAGTTCTATAGCCTCTACTTTTTTATCGTTAAAGAAACTCCTCCACCAATACCACAGTTTGCCAAAGTCAAGTGATGCATAAAGCTTCCTCTGCTTAAGCCCCAGTATGGAGAGAGAAGAAAACAGTTTGCATAGTTTAATGAACTAAGGGCACATATTTCTTAAGTAAGCTAATACAGCTGCTGTCAAATGGCAGTTGTGCAGGAAATGCCTATAAAAATGAAGTTTGAAAGGTTTTATCACCAGCTCTCCCTGAAATGTACCCCATGGAGACCTGAAGAAATGATGCAATTTCTGCCTATCACTTACCTCTCAGCACTCCCTTTTTGTTGTATTTCTTGAAGTCTGTCCACAAACTCAGCAAACTTCATCTCTTCCCTACTTGACTTGGGTTTGAAATTCTTAAAATTGGCCATCTTCTTTTCATCATAGTACAAAAATTTGTGTGTGCTGGCACTGTACACTGAGAAGTCCCCATTGCCAATGTTTTCCTGGAGGTAGTCCAGGTCCCATTTCAGGGCAGGATAAACCAGATTTGTATCCGTCAGCACCACTGGCTCCTGGAGAGAAACAGGAAGTTCACCAATTCAAGGATCTTTTAAACTTGAAAATTATCACGTTTGTTACTGCAACCCTACAAACCCTCTTTTAAAACAGATAATTGAAAAGGCACTTAGAGCAATGACATACCTTGGCCTGGAGAGAAAAACACGCAAAACACGACAGGAAGTCTTAAGTAAGTGGCAGCTGCTCCCACAGCCAGCTCCTAGTAGCAACAGGACAGACTCTGCTATCTATTTAGCTAATCTCTAACATGGGAGGTTAGGCAAACAGAAACTGGGGACTGTTTCAGATTTGCTTGGTTCTGTCACGTAGCAAGGAAACAGTAAATTCTGCCTCATCATTTCCAGCTCTAACTAGTAAGGGGTAAATATTGGCAAAAAAGTAATTCTAAATCCAGACAAAGAGAAAATGCTTATCTCTTTTTTCATGGAGAATAACTATAAACTACAACTATCCAAAACCTGAGATTATACCCTCCCTTATACCCAAACAAACACTACGGAAGTAAGGCAAAGAATGTTACTTGTCTCCCTGCGTATAAATACTAAGAGACCTAAACAAGATGACACCCGCGATATCCTCAAACTACGCAAGCACAACATCCCTGCCTGCCAGACTGCTGGCCCAAAACCTGGCAATTTTAACAAACTCTGAGCTTGTCCTCCGGAACCAATGGAAGAGCAGCCACTGCAATGCAAACTTCACATTTGTGGCCACACTCACTTCAAGAATAACTGCGTGCACGCGATTTTACACAGTATTTTCACGATTTCCGCTCAAAAAACTGAAGTAAATAAAGCAAAAGCTCCTACACGTACAAAAGCCAAGGCTGCAGCGCCAAAAGGAATAATAACAAATAACGGGACCGGGAACCCAGCGGGCTACAAGTCCGCGGGAGAAGGGGGCAAGCGGGACACACAGAGCGAAGAAGCGGCAGCCCCGAGGGACGAGTCGGGAAGCGGAACGGATGGCAGCGGCGCCAGGAGAGCCTCGTAGCCCATAAGCTGCCCCGCCGTTCCGCACGGCCGGAGGAGCAGCGCCGCCCGCTCCCCCCCTCACCTCGTTCTCGATGAGCTCCTCGGCGCGGGGGTCGCTGTGGCTGAGGCGCGGGATGGGCCGCGTCTCGAAAGAGTAATGGCGGAACTGGGAGTCGCTCCAGCCAGGTCCCACCGGGCTGTCCCGGCACCCCGCTGCCGAAGAGGAAGAAGAGGAAGAGGAGGAAGAGGCCGCCGCCATCACCACCTCGGCCGGGGAACCCGGAACTAGAAAACCGGAAGCGGAAGATGCCCGCCCACAGCAACGCCGGAAGCGAAGGGAGGGGCACCATGGAGACGGGAGGAGGGAATAGAGGCTAACGGCGCCCCCCTGCGTTCTGGCGGTTCCGGCGGAGGGCCGGCCCCGGCTCTCGCTTTTCCCTCTCGTCCCTTCTGTCCCTGCCAGCCACCGTCGGCGGCGCTGCGCGGCGGGGCGATGGCGGCGGCCGGACGCGGCGGTGTCCTCTGGCGGCAGGCGGCAAGTTGGCTGCGGGCGACGCGGGCCGCCGTTGCGGCGCCCTCAGGGGCACGGGCGGGTAAGGGGCGGCCGGGAGCGGGGGGCCGCGGCGGGATGGGCGGTGGCGGCGGGATGGGCGGCGTCCTTGAGGCCTGCGGGCTGTGAGGGCGCTGCGCCCTTCCCGGCCGGGCCCGTGCCCACCGCGCCGCTCACCTCCAGCTTCGGGTCTGACCAAGGATCAGCTGCCCGGGCCATACCCACGGACGGCGGAGGAGCGGGCAGCCGCCGCCAAGAAGTACAACATGCGAGTGGAGGACTACCAGCCCTACCCTGACGACGGCTTCGGGTGAGTTGGGGGCCCCCGCCCCCTGCGGCCGGGGTCTGGCGGCAGCCTGTTGCAGTCCTCAGCGCTGCGTGTGTGCAGGCTTGGGAGGCATCGCGTGGGTATTGCGGCGGTGGGTGTGTTGGTGTAGGTGTGTGTTTAAACAGGTGTATGTGCACGTGGATCCATATATAGATATGTATACGGATATATATTATGTGCCAAACGTGCCAAAATTAATGCAGATTTCTCAAAGGTGTGTGTGGGGTTTTGTCTATTTCTCACAGGTATGGTGACTATCCCATGCTCCCTAATAAGTCCATACATGAGCGAGACCCCTGGTACCAGTGGGACCAGCCAGACGTGAGGCGCAACTGGGGAGAGCCGGTGAGAACACCTGCAACAGCATTCAGGCATCAGTGCTGCTGTTACTGAATGGCATTACCTGGGCATCCTTACTGTGCTTGCTTTGTAATTCCTTGTTCAAACACATCCACAAGCACGGGGGTGTTACACACAGCGCAGGGATTGTCAGAAGTAAAGGCTGTGACCATCAGGAGAAACCTGCTCAAATAAAGCATATACATCAACTTGCATTATCTTAAGCTCCTCAAGCTCCTGGTCAGGAGTAGCATTTCTGTTAGTATGTGGCCTTTCTGTGAAGGACTGTAATCTAGTTGTTACTATTGAGTTTGGTAGTTGACTTGAGCTCGTTTTACTAGAAGTAGAGTTTATATAAGCATGTGTATGTAATACATCATAGTATAAACATGCAAGAGCTTGCTAGCATGTGTATCACAGAGTAGAGTTTAAAGTCTGTGTTGCAGTGTCTGTAGGAGCCACCAAATAGAAAACCTTGTGGTGATTCTGTATTTTTGTGCTGGTCAGCACATGAAGGATTGTATAGGTAATGCTGCCCTTAAGATGCGCAAGATTTTTATTTGTAAGAACTGTCTCTTGCTACTACTTGAGGTGGCTTCCTGCTGCCCTTACTCTTATGGAGTAGCAGCGGGTGCTTTACCTGCTTTGAGGAACCAGCTTCCAAATAGCAGGTGGTTGCTTCTTTGTTTGGAATACAGCTGCTAATTCTGTTCGGATGTATGACTGATCTTTCATAAAAAAAGGGTCCCAGTTTCTACCATGACTTCTCAACAGTGCTGGGGAATAAATCTAAGGTGGAGTGATTATGCATATAAATAAACAGTGCTCCTGTCTTATAATTAAGCATGATTGCCAGGTATGAACATAGGATGGAACTTGGAGCCTTGTTTTACCGTAAGCAATTACTGCCTCTGTGGCTTTATCTCCACTTGTGTGGTGGAGATTAAAGGTAACTTCTAGCAGTTTTGTGATTGAGAATGTTGTAAATAGTTCTAGGTAAGAGCAACTTGAGTACTGCTGGTAAATCTGTATCCTTCTTTGTTGTTGTTATTCTTTAGATGCACTGGGACTTTGACATGTATATTCGGAATCGTGTTGATACATCCCCCACTCCAGTTCCATGGCATACTATGCGCAACCACTTCCTGATTTTTTTGGGTACCATGCTGGTCATGTTTGCTCTTGGAGAGATCTATCCATCTTACAGGCCTGTGGTGAGTGATACTCTTGGGTAGAGGGAGGAAAAATAGCTGTGCTGCTTGTCACTGCTGATGGCCAAAAGAGTATTTTCTGCTGCAATTGGGTGAGTGTGGATGTGAAACCCTGCTAGCAACAAGAGGCGCTTCATTCAACCTAAGTTACTCTGTTGGCTGGCTCAGTTCAGTTCACAGGTTGTTTCATAATGAGCAGTTCTCATTTTCAGGGAATTAATTTTTGATTTTCTTACAAGATCCCTCCTTTGGTCTAGGCTTTCTCCTGTCTGTGTGCCCCTGCGCATGAGAAATGCTTTTTTTCTCTTCTCTAGCCCCGTGTTTTTCATTCTCTCCAAAGATCTGCATCATTTTGAATACTACCGATAAATGTGTCTGAACACAGACAAGCAAACAGTTCTTGCAATGTGTTATCCTCACACTATGAAATGAACTGTTGGTTGTTTAAATATTTCCCTGTTGAAGGGCTTGGGTTTTTGCAAAAAACAACCCGACCTCTAATGTCTGAATTTCCTGATCTGATATTTCTACTGAAGCAGTTACATTGAAATTTAAGGAGTGGCTGACATGCCTTCTTTTTTAAGGGGGAAAGGTTAGGGATCTTAGAGGAGGGGGGAAGTTGAATGAGATGTTTTCTCTTTACTTCTTAAGTTGCTTGTTTGAGTATGGTGTATTTGCTGCTGTTTTTGTCTTTGTAGGGACCGAAGCAGTATCCCTTCAATGATCTGTATCTGGAGAAAGGAGGGGACCCCGATAAAGAGCCACCAGTTGTGACGCACTACAAAATCTGAAAGCTGCTGGAGGTGCTTTTTATCCTGCACCAGCTCTGCTGGGGTTGGCATCTTCTTTAGTTTTCACTGCAGCATAAGTTAATGCTTGTTCTTCAACAATGAACCACTAACTGCAGTGAAATATATCAATGATACCTGTTGTGCTAGTTGTCTTCTGTTGTTTTGAAAAGGTGAAGCAATGGCCAATGGAATTAAATGTTATTTGCCATTTTTCTAGATAGGCTATGATGTGGGGCAAGCTTCTGGCTTATAAATATTTTTGTAGAAGGTATATTTGCTAAATCTGCGTATGTAGGAGATATTGCCTGTTACTAAGCGGCTTATTGGAGGCACAGCTTGGAATTGAACTAGAGCATATCGCTTGATGTGAAATGTCTGGTCTGGAACCAGACTAAGTGCCAGTTTTTGGGAGTCTCATTCCATGTGAATAACTGTCCTTCCTCAGTGGGATTTGACTTTGATTTTTTCTGCTCTAGATGACTTCTGTGAAACCTGCCAAAAAAAGCTAGCAAACAAACCCAGCTCTGGCCTGGACTTCAGGTCTGAGAGTACACGTGCTCAAGCTGTGTGCTACGCAGCCTGAGCTCAGGTGCAGGGCCTTCTGTGGTGTTATTCCCTGTTTGACTGGGAAAGTTATGCATAGTTTAATTAAGCTCCTTTATTTTCTAGCTCCACCCTTTGCCATAAGCTTTTCCCTCTGTTGCTGAAGGGGGCAATACTTTCCGCACAGGTGTGTGATAGAAGTTCCATTTCCCTGCTCTGCTGTCAGCACCCTGCTGTCACTCAGTGGCGTCCATTAAGGGAATTGGACATTTACAGGAAACGATTCACAATTAGCACTGTGAGAAAACACCTCATAACGGCAGATTCTAAAGGGCAGTTTTGTCTCTGTGTCATTTCTGTAGGGATGTGTGTGTAAAGAAATGAGGTGACCAAGTCCTAGGACACACAAGCGTTTGTAAATAAGGCTGATCTCTCGGGCAGCGCTGAGCAACCCACGCACTGCCTGGCTCCTGTTTTTAAGCTGGAAACAACGGTGCTTTACTTCAGCAGGGTTTGGGTTTTTCGGGTAACTTTTCGAGCTGCAGGGACCACAAAAGAACGCGTCGTGCGCAGGAAGGCGCTCCTGGGGACGCTCAGCTCTCCCCACGCTCCACCTGCGGCCGCGCCGCGGGGAGGCGCCGCAGGCGCATGCGCGGTGCAGCGGGCGGGGCGCGTTCCTCGGAGGCGGCGCCTTTTGGGCTCCCGGCGGCCACCGTCGTAGGGCTCAGCTGCGGGACCGAGCGGCGGGACAGCCGGCAGCCGGTAAGGGCCGCGGCCTCTCTTCCCCGTCCCGCCTCGCCCCACCCGGGCCGGCACCGCTCAGCCCCGGCAGCCGCCCTCGGGCCGACCCCGCGGCCTCGGAGCCGGCCGCCTCCGCCGCTCGGTTCGGCGTTACCGGGGCTCTGTCGCCGCCCCTCTCTCCCGGCGGCACGGCGCGTGTCAGCTGGGTGCGCCGGGCCGGCCCCGCGCCCGTGCCCTCGGAGAGGCCCTGTGCCTGGCAGCCTCCGCCGCCCCGGTACGTGTGCGCGCTGCCGTGCGCAGAGCGTGCCTGGCGATAGCTGGAGTGTGCTCGCAGCGTGAGAAGTTCCTTTAGGCGTGGGGTTGGAGCGCACGAAACTCAGAAGTTTCTTTCCGTGCCGTGACGGTGTCATGGAGGAGTGCCGAGCCCTGCCCTGCTGCCACCCCGCCTCGGCAGCGCCGGCGATTAGCCGCGATTAGTGCCTGTGCCTCCTGTAATCTGCGGCTATAATAGGCACCTGGGAGAGCTGCAGGCTGCGGTGCCGGAGAGCTGCGGAAAGGGAGGAGTGGTGCGAGGGCTGGGGATTGATCCTGGGATGTGGAGCGTCACGCAGTTTGCATCTCAGCTCCTGTGTCGTGGCCCTATGGCCTCTGTCAGTTCCGGGGGGTTGCTTTGCTGCCAGGTGACCTTGGCTGAGTGGTTGTTCTGCTGTGTGCTTGGTTCCAGCGGGTCAGACTGGCAGCTTCCTTCTTGTGCTGTGCACGAGGGCGGCGTCGGTGGGAGCTGTTGAAAGGAGCGGGGTGCCCGGGGGGTGTGGTGTCACCATCCCTGGAGGTGTTCAAGAACCGTGCAGGTGTGGCACTGGGGGATATGGCTGGTGGGCACGGTGGTGGTGATGGGATGGTTGGACTCAGTGATCTTAGAGGTCTTTTCTAACCTTAGTGATTCTATGAAGGGGGAATGGTTTGATGCCCAGTGGTGTGGAGGACTGGAGAAGTAAGTAGGGCCATACTGACAGTCCTGGGTGGGGAGGCAGAGAGAAGGCCTTGCAAGAGTGGCACGGGGTTGGTTATTGTGGTAGCTCTGAGATTCAACCAGAAAATAGAAGGTCAGCTTGGTCTTTTACAAGTGTTTCAGGCTACTGTAGATAAGGAATTCTGCCCCTGTCAGCACTGCGTGTAATCCATCGCGGTGTTAGAGCATGTGCTCCTACCCGTGCCCTCCATTTCCCAGCAGTGAGCGGTGCCCGGCAGTGCCGGGTTTGGCTTTGCAGGCGGCGTTACCATTTAAGGACACTGTGCAGGAAAGCAAGGCTGGGGGAGGCTTTGGGGGAGCGCTGCTTCTGTCCTGCTACTGCCACTGGGGCTGAGATCTGCTGATGCATTGTGTCTGTAATCGGATGTTCTTCTGGAGGAGGGAGAGGTGGAATTGTCATGGCTAATTAATTAGAGGTCGTAAGAAAAGCATGAGCTTTCTCAGAAGTCGTAGGTGCTATTTTGGGAGATGACAGCAGGTGGCAATCTCTCCTTAAAAATTATGCTGTGGAAGAGTTCGCTACTTGTGAGTTTTTCTCAGACAACCACAAGAGGTTGCTAAAGAGCCTTTTCTTTCTTTAAGGATCGTGGAAGACTCAAGGCAGGGCTTCTTTCCTTACGGACTTGGAGCCCGGGGATTTAAGGGAGCGTTGCTGCACAGACTGCTGCAATGGAGCTGAAATAGTAGAATTTGCTTTAGGGCGTGATACTGCGATCTTCTGGCTTCTTGCGTGTCTGTTGTGGGCCCTCAAATCTGTTGGCCCTGCTGCTGCATTGCCTTGATGGCTGGGGACATAGAAGCTGTCCAGTTCCTGTTGTCTAACACTCCTGCAGTTGTTCTGTTGATGTTGAGCCAATCTATTAGGCAAGCCACTTGTTTGCTTTCCTGTATCTGAGTTACCATGGGCAAGATGTTTTACCTTCCAGTTTTGTTCTAACATAATTTTATGAAAAGAGAACAATAATGCTGACTTTCTTATGCAAAATGTTTAGTGCTTTATTGACAAAAAGAGCTGGGCAATCGGTCAGTAAGGTTTTGCATGATTTTATGAGTTTGTCTTTGAGTTTGCCTGTTAAATACAGATTGTGGCAGCCATCCCTGCAGCCTATCCAGCACACAATGTAAACGGTGGGAGGAGGCCTGTAACATTCACCTAGCCAGGAGTTTGGTGGTTATACTCTTTCTTGTTTTACTTACCAGAAGGAGGGGGTCTCTTGGCCATACTCTAATAATGTTAATGGCTCAGTAAGAGGTTGTCATCTCAAAAGTGAAACAGTGAGGCTTGTGTCCGCATCTGGCTCCTGCAGCTAATGGAGCTCAAGTAGAGGAGGGAGAGGCAGGGAGGGGACTGATAGGAAACACACTGGCTGTCTGACACCCTTGTTCCAATGGAGTCAGGATGTTTTTGCATTAGGCCCTTGCTAGCAGGTTCCTGAGGCTCCTTCTGGGAATGTTTTCATTCCCCACTGCTGAAAAGGGGAGCAAGCCAGGACAGTGTTCCTCTGTGAGTGTGCTCCCTAAAAAATGAATACTATAAAGCATTCAGTCACTTCTAATCAAACAGCATGTCCTGACATGACATGAGGAAGTGGAAATATGTCCTTACCCTTCTGACTGACGACAGAGAATACCCTGAGACGGGTCTGGAGTTACTAGACATGAGGTCTGAGTCCTAGAAATGCTGCTGGCCAAATGTCTCTGCAGGGGGAAACTGTCAATTGGAGGCCGTGGCTTCACATAAGCCTCAAGATGATGGAAAACTTTCAAAGCTTTTTTTAATATACTTTGGCCAGGCAGTGGGTTGGGCACAGCAAGCTACATTTATGAAGAAGGTCAGGAAGAAGCATCCACGTTCTGGTCTACAGCCAAACTCTGTATGATTGACATTCGTTATCCTGCATCTGGACAGAGGGACCACATGGATTCAGGATGTGACTGAACTAACAGCCTGGCTAATGATTATGTGCCTGAAAGGCCTAGAATTGATTGGTGCTGGCTGCTTTCTACCCAGTAGTAATGAGATGCTACCTGGAACAGCAGTTTGTTTAAATTTGTACTCAATGTTGCAGCCTCCTGGCTGTGCACTGTTGATCTTTGTCTTTCAATTATCTCACCACGTTATTGCCCAACTGTCTCTGCAGTGACATGGGCAGGTTGTGTTGCTCTTGTATAGGTGTGGGTCTGTCTACTCAGTCTCAGTAAAAAGAATTACAGTCAGAGCTGGGCTTGAAACCCAGTGGATACTTCTGGATCACTTCCTCTCACCTTCCTGCTACCATTTGCAAACTGAAGCAGAAGGTCAAATGATTTTTCCTTCGGCTTCTCTGAGGCATGAGAACAAAGTACATTAATTAAATTGGCACGTGGTAGCATTGCACTTTGTTTTCTGTTGCCACATCACTTTGCTGTTTGGAATTTACCCTGTCCTTAGATTCCATCTGCTCTGTTTTTGCCGATGTGTACTGACACCAGCGTGTTCAGAGAGAGCAACTGGTGCTTTACAAATACATTTAAGTGAATTTCGGTAACTAATTTAAACCAGCCTGGGCTGAAGGCTTGAATATGTTGTTTAATTCAGATCCCCTCTCTTACATTGAAATTCTCCTGTAACTGGGGTATATGAAAAAGAGCCATGCAGTAAGGAAAATCTGAGCTCAGACAGCAGGAACTGTTTTTTTCATTAATTCGTACCAGTAAAACTGTACTAACTCAGGAAGCAGCAAATAATTACTCTCAGCAGAGAGAAAGCTTTTTTTCTTGATACTACTGTAAGGAGTGTGTTTTGTTACTGTTGTGGTTATTTTCATGTTGGCTTTGTCTAGCTATTCTAACTGCTGTGTGAAATTTCTTCTAGAGTCTAGAAAATGAAGCTAAAGGAAATTGAGCGAACCGCTGTAGAAGCGTGGAGTCCTGCAAACAACCACCCCATTTATCTAGCAACAGGTAAAGTTCTTCACAATTCAATAAACTCAGAGTATGAATCATAGAGAGACTTTATATAGAGCTGTATTGGTAAAAAGGAAAAAAAAAAAAAACAGACTTTCAGGAATTCCCACTTCAATTATCTCTTGAAAGCTTGCAAATAATATGCTGAAAACATGATCACTTTTTTTAAGTGACATCCCCATGGAGGTTATTTTTTATGCCTGGCATTAACACCTTAAAGAGTAGTCATTTTTTCAGAGGGTGAATACATTGCTTTTTTGATCTAGCTTCTAATGAAGTTTGTATGAACTCCAGTGCCTGCTTGCTATAAAAAATTAAACGAAGTTACTTAGTATAGCTGGGGAACTAAGTTCACCCTAATCGTGTTCGCTTAAGCTCATTTTCAGTTTGTTGGTTTTCAGTCATTATCAAGTAGCTTGACAATCAAAGAATAAAATTATTTTCTTCCTAATGTCGCTTGTTTTGGTTTACGTTTAGTTCTCAATGCTTCTGCAGAACCATCATTTACAATTTCTATAACCATATTATTTCCTGAAGCACAAAATCATCATCTTAACTATGTTGGAAATAGGTGAATTTAGCGTCTGTATGGATCTAACAGCTTGTGTTGTCTACCCAACATGGGAAGTAATCAGGTCTGTCTGCTGTCTGTCTGGGTTGTGTAGGGTTGACATATTTTCCTGCTTTTTTTTTTTTTTTTTTTTTTTTTTTTTTTTTTTCAGGAATGGCTGTGAAGAGAAACTGACTAAAATTTGGCTTTTGCCTTAAAAGCAGCATTACTGTTTTTGGGGTAGATTTTCTATTTTGAGTTTGTCTACTAAGGCCAGAGATTTGATTGGACCAAAGGCCTTGGCTTCAAACTGCTTTAGATCAGAAGCTGCAGTTTATTGTTTGTACTGCTTTTTTATGGTCCCTTGGGCTCTTCTCTTGCCATAGGCAGTTGCAAAGCATCCCTGTTGTAGCTGGGTAATTATTTGCATGGCAGTGTCTCATTAGGCGATGTTAAATCTATTTTTAACTTTTATTCCCTAAATTGAGGAGAAGGAAGCCATCACTGAGTGACTACTTCTCTGTGTGGGTTGCTAAGGAATGCTTTGTTGGCTTAAGACTGGAGAACTTTTGCTGTAGGCTAAGTATAGAAGTTATGATCATGACTTCTGGTCAAAGTTGAGTAGTATACAGAAATATTTAAGAGCATAATTTGGAAAAGCAACTCTATTTGTAACTTCGATTACAACTTAATATCAGGAACTGTGGTAGTTTAGAGAAGGTATATGAATTATATCTTATCTAAAAGAGAGGAAAATACTTGCATAGCAGTGATCCTGGTGCCCAGAATTTCTTGAAGAGTTTTTAAGTCTTTGTTGTACTATTCCTGTTTCTGAGGTACTTGCCTATGTCCTCTCCCTGAATAGGCACAGCACTGATGATGTGTTGACTACTAAGTTTACCAGTGCCTTGTTTATATATTGTGATCTTGAAAAAGTGGTCAATTTTAAGTACTACCCTTGTACTTCTGCTAGGAACATCTGCCCAGCAACTGGATGCATCCTTCAGTACAAATGCCACCTTGGAAATATTTGAGGTTGACTTCAGGGATCCCTCTCTGGACATGAAGCAGAAAGGAACGCTTCCTGCCTCAAACAGGTATCAGTGTCTCATGCTATCGCCCAGTGGAACTGAAGAGGGTTTTTCTGCTACAAAAAAGGAGAGGGGATTTGTTTTCAAGGTATAAAGTGATCTTTTGAATCGCTTCATTTCTGTCATTGAGGACTAAATATTTTTTGACTTAACACAAATCGTGTTGGACGTTTGGTAATGCAGAATGTCTTGACTTCCACCAAGTACTGTAGCCTATGCTGACTTTTTCTTCTTTAGGTTTCATAAGCTGATCTGGGGTAACTTTGGAAATGGGTCCCCAGAGTCCTCTGGAGTGATCATTGGTGGAGGGGAAAATGGTGTACTGACAATGTACAGTGCACACCGGATCTTGGCTTCAAAGAGTGATCCTGTAATTGGGCAGACAGAGAAGCATTCAGGGCCTGTTCGAGCTCTTGACTTCAATCCTTTCCAGGTATGTCACATAAAGATACTTATAAACAAATGTGTTTTTTTTTCCCTTGTGTATACAGATTTATTAACTGTTGGAACAACAGTTAACATGAAAGAGACGTGCTAGTTGTGCCACAAGATTGATTTGGAACTTTGATTAGGGCACTGCTCACAGCTTTGTCACTGTATTACACCGTTTTTACCTCAGAACAAAACTGATCTTGTAATGCTGTTACAAGCTGGACCATTACCCATCTGAAGGCAGGACATCTTTTTTTTTCCAATTAGTGTTGGGGTTCTGATCCCCAATTCAGTGGGGTTCTGATCATGCTTGAAGAGGCTGCAAAATAAGCAAAAACTGGACAGAACACGAGTTCTTATGGCAGCACAACGGCAAATTGGCCTATGAACACAAACCCTTTTGGGAAGCCTGCACTTTCTGAGAAGGAATGTCCCTGATGCCTGGAGCAAAGGCTCAGCTGGCCAGAGGCAGTAGCTTCCAGGCCTGTGGCAAAGTTTCATGATCAACTCTATTCAACTGCAAATCTAGCTGCTTGCTAGGACAAACTTTAAATAAGTTTCTATCATGGCACAGCTGAAGACATAAACTGAGCATGTTTCTGGCCTTTATAATCTTAGAGGCATCTGTTAAATGCAGCTCTTATCTGGCTGTGGAAGTTTTGAGTTTTTTTGTTTATGCTTATTCTTAGGAAATCTGTCCTCCTTCCCCATAAGCAAGAAATTCAGATGACCTTTTCTTTTTTCCTGCAGAGCAATCTTTTGGCTTCTGGAGCCAATGATTCTGAAATTTTCATCTGGGACTTGAATAACTTCAGTGTGCCTATGACTCCAGGGACTAAATCACAGGTAAACGAGTTTTCCTCTAGGCAATAGCACTGCAGTCTTATATCTCAGTAGTGAAGGCAAAAGGTGTGACTGTATGGAATCATCTTGGTGTAGTTACTCTGTGAAGGAGGAGTGAGCTTGACCTTTGTCAGGGGAAAGATGAATCATAATTGATAGGCTTCATTTTAAGGGGGTGGAAAGAATGCTGTAAGGAAGGTGAGGTAGGCTAATAAATTGTGGAACAATGTACTTTGTATGGACGAGTAAGCTCTTTGTGAATTTGCATCAGGTACCTGATCAGTTTGTCTTAAGATCCAGCTGGGGCGTGTGTTTTGGATTAATGATGCTTTATTGTGCCTTCTCTGAGGAATCAATTTACTTCAGGCTTCATGTGAAGCTCTTCATATCTCATGAAGGCAAAATATACCCAGCGTGGCCAGTGAGCCATTCAGTGCTTCTCAGCTGCTGTTCCTAGACAATTTTTCCTGAGTTTGAAGGGGAATAAGCTAATTATGATCATGTTATTCAGGACAACTGTAGTAAACTTGTCTAAAAGCAGATTAGCTTTTTCTCCAATAAGCCTTGCATTTGTGTCCTTTCCTATCTATCTCCTGCATTGCAGGAGACACAGTAACATCAATTAGCCTTGAGTGCTGTACCATTTTCCATCTTGTTGCACTCCAGAAATGTTGCACAAGGTCATTTTTCCATTTATATTTCTCATGGGAGTCAGAGTAGAAACATTAATATTCTCTCAGCTGTAGTTTTCTCTAGTCTGCAGCCTGATCTTACATGTTTTGCAGGTTCTAGTTAGTCTAGTGTCAGAATCCTGTGATTAGTGCTTTCTCAGCACAGAGATAATAGACCTATGGCCATTTCTATCTTTGCAGCCTCACGAAGATATCAGTGTGGTGTCTTGGAATCGGCAGGTGCAGCATATTCTGTCCTCCGCTCACCCCAGTGGCAAGGCAGTGGTTTGGGACCTCAGGAAGAATGAACCTATCATCAAAGTCAGTGACCACAGTAACAGAGTGAGTGAAGACTGATTCTGACTTGCTTATGACATGGCACCACAGTGACAGCAAAGCAGTAGCACAGCTCCTGGGTTCAAGTGCTTGTATTGTGGGAGCTGTTGTGACTGGTTCTCTTGGAGCTACAGCATAAAAACACATCTCTCTCTCTTCCTAACAAACTGCAAAAACAAGCCTCCTATCTATTCCTGAAGTACAGAGTGCTTCACAGTGTTCTACATTTGTGTTCATGTCTCATTTCTGAGAAGCCTCCTTCATTTTTATCCTAGCTGTCTTCCTCAGTCAACTTTTACCTAGTCCTCCAACTTCATTGGTTAGTTTTTTGGCTGTATGGAGAAAGTAGAAACTCTTGCGTCTCATAGTA
This sequence comes from Chrysolophus pictus, assembly GCA_037305975.1. Lineage (NCBI taxonomy): Eukaryota > Metazoa > Chordata > Aves > Galliformes > Phasianidae > Chrysolophus > Chrysolophus pictus. The sequence continues at coordinate 18,139,677 of CM074581.1, read as the reverse complement.
AGATATTGCTAGACTTGCTCTATGCCAAGCATTCTAGGCAACTTACTTGCAGAAAGAAGTGGCTCTTGGCCATTTGTGCTATTGCCAGCTTGCACTGCTGAATTTTCATCCTGTGCTGTTTTTGTTCCGAGATGCATTGCTCAGGAATGGCCTGGCACCCAGAAGTTGCAACGCAGCTAGTTCTTTCCTCTGAGGACGACCGCTTGCCAGTGATCCAAATATGGGACTTACGTTTTGCTACCTCACCTTTGAGCCAGCTGGAAGGACATACTAGGTGAGGGCCTGCTTGTCATGTTGCCTTTTCAGGGATCTCCATCTTTCAGAGGCCAGCATCTGCAAGACCGGCTTTGGAGAAGTGAGGTTATTTATTTTAGGTTGTTTTGTTTCACAGATGAGTCTGGTTGAAGCAAATGTGAAAACTGGTTTTTCTGAACTTAAACCAACATGCACCAGCACTTACTGACAGAGTGAGAGAGAGGGCTGATTATGAAGTACCACTGATTTCTTTATGGTCTGTTTTAGGGGAGTTCTGTCTGTCTCCTGGTGCCAGGCTGACCCTGAATTGCTGTTGAGTAGCGCCAAAGACAACCGGATCTTGTGCTGGAACCCAAGTACAGGAGAGGTACTTAACAGCTATACGTACACCTTATCTTCTTCATACAAACCCATGTGCTATACTATGTGTTTGACCCTTTTTTGTATTTGTGTGGAGTGCCAATGTCTTTTCCTCCAGTATGTCTTCTGCACTGTTCTTTTTTGGATAAAATGACAATACTGTCCATATCCTGACTAAAAACAACAGGCAGAGATTTCCTCTGATGTATCTGTGTCCAGAGGTTGTGCATGGAAGAAATCTTTGTCTAAAACTTTATTTAAGCAAATCAAGACTACTCTGTGTTAACACTCGGTGTTCTCTGTGTCCATTTGTTTCTTTCTCCAAGAGTACTAGAAGATGGGTGGAACTTGAATGGGAGCAAGGATCATTTGTTATAGTCATTGAGAAGGGAACAATATAATTAAATATGCTTGCAAACTTTACTCAGAGCACAGTGGCTTCACATGTAGTTGCTTACCTAGTCGTGTATCTCAGAATTAACATTTTTGAAAAAATTATGCTTCACACTAAATTTAAACATTTTAAATAAATCTGTGTGGAAAAAATTCTCAACGTGCCTCCTCACTCTCAGTGCTGAGTTTCTGGATAAAACTGAAATTTGAACTTTGAACAAAATTTGCTGGGTGGATATGGTGATAGCGCAGGGAAAGTACTTTTACAATACTGAGCAAAGTACATCTGTGAGCTTCAGAGTGGATTCATTTCACTTGATATCTGACCACTTGCCTTGGAGGCATGAAAAAAGGTTGCCCCTTTTGTAAAAGACATTACATGTGCTGTTGCGATTTCATGGGCTTTGGAGCTCATTCCATACAGATAGCTGATGATTGGAAGAGAATCAGACTCTGAAATGTCTATTTCTTACTCAAGTCTTTTCACTTTGTTTTAGAGGAAGAACTTAAAGCAATTTTAGTGCAGCTGGCTTGTCTTTATGCATCTAGATGTAGATTTGCAGAGTCTAAATTCAAGTTAAGGCATTAATGCAGTTTATTTTTAGGGTGCTTGTCTGACTTAGTGCCAACGATCAGAAAATTTTCAAATGATACCAGAACTGGGAGTTTTCAGTAGTAAGGACAGGGCATTTACATAGAATGCTGGTCTGGTAATTTTGGGGGAAGCGTTGGTTTCTTTTGTTTTTTTTTGGGGGGGGGGTGGGGGGGGGGGCGGGGATTTATTCTTTTACTTTAGAGCAGTCTGCATTTTAATATAAGTAAATGCAAGGTTTTATACCTGGGAACAGAGAACACAAATAATCATCACACAGAACAAAACTGGGACTCTTTATGCTGGAAGGTCTTCTACCTGTGAGGCACAAAGCAGATACCTTCACTTTCAAAACTTGGAGGTTTGAGGTCAAGGATGAGTTAGTGAGTTGCCCCAAGGTAGGCAAGAAATCTATGAATGGGCCATTAATTGAATTTTGGATTTTTGATTGCTGGACCAGAAATTCATTGGCTGTAATATCCTTTGTAGTTTGTCTGCAGCCTCTTCTCTTGTTCTACTTTTTTCTTCGATAAGCTTTTTTTTCTATCATTTCTGCCCACATGTTCTTGCTTGTTACACCTCCTTCCTTATTGACTTCTGGTTTTCTTGCATGGTTTTCTGATGTTTCTCCCTTGTTTAACAGCAGTTGCAACAATGTTATTGTGTTCTGATACTTAGCAGAACAAAATCCCAAAGTAGCAAGTCAGTTGTGCTCTACCATTAGATTCCCATTGTTAACAGCCTTCTGTTGTTTGGGCTCGGTGTGCTACAGTTCTGATCTTGCAAATGCATTCTTCAAGAAGCAAAAATAAAATACTTGTCATACTTTTATTCAATAGTGATATGTAAATTGAGAGTGGGCTAGTAATTTGGGGAAAGCAAATTATGTTATATGCTTCTGCCTTCTCTGTTTATGTGATAGGTGGTTTATGAGTTGCCCATTCGTAGTCAGTGGTGCTTTGATGTCCAGTGGTGTCCTAGGAACCCTTCAGTCTTCTCTGCTGCCACTTTTGATGGATGGATTAACATTTACTCTGTTATGGGCGGGAACTTAGAAGCTCAGCAGAGGACACAGGCTGACAAGGTAAAGGGCGCAGAAGTTAATACTGCTGGTACCTCCGTAGTGTGGTGGTATGATTTGTTTGTGTATTTTAAGATTCAGGGTAACCAATCTATTAAATTTTAGCTGTTCCTTTAGGAAATGGTCTTTCTTTGGAATAAGCTTCCTTTCAAGTGACTGAGCGACTTGAAAAATAAAACATACAAATCTTACCTGTGAACCTCTGGCAGCCTTACCTTGTTGAGGCTTGTGTTGCTTCCTTTCAGACATTCTAGTCAGCTGCATTTTGGAGCTATGTCCTATGATCCAGTCAAGCTTATCCTTAGCAAACACCAAATCTATTCCAATAATTTTAAAAATAAGGAATGCTTGTAAACAGCATTGTATATATTCTCACCAACTTCCTAAATGTCAGAAATCCAGATCAGAGGTCAATTTTGACATACTCTCGTCTAGGCAATAAAGTCTGGAGAAATTATTTCACCAGCTTTGTCAAAGTGTTATATAAGCTTGAGAAAGTCTTTAAAACTAACTCATTTGAAAGACACAGCAATGAGCAATACAGGAAACAGACTGACAACTTTTGACCATGTTTTGTCACTGTCTTGCATAAAACAATTTTGTAACCTCTATTTTTTTATTAGCTGGGTGCTACATCAAGCAGTATTTGTTGGGGACTTTTGTCTTGCTAAGGAAAACTTTAAAAAGTCTCTGAAGGTGAAGCTTTGAGAAATTATTTTGAGGACTATTTGGAAATACCATTTGTCTTACAAAGGGCTTGGTTGTATTTCAGAAAGATGTTCTGTCATTGTCTCTCTTCTTGCTGATGAAGAAAGTAATTAATTATTAGCAGTATTTTTTTTGTGTGTGTGCTTAGGGCATTACAGAGAGAAATTGAATTATATCTTATCCCTTTCTTCATCTGATTCTAGATCTCTTCCTCCTTCAACAACCTGGATCCATTTGGCACAGGACAGACCCTTCCTCCTTTGCAGGTGCCAGAGCAGGTAGCTCAAACCACCTTGATTCCACCATTAAAAAAGCCACCCAAGTGGATTCGCAGGCCTGTGGGTGTTTCATTTGCAGTAAGTAAATGGAGTATCCTTCACTGAAAATGCTTCTGGTGTCTTCTAGTATATAACCCCTTTCTTTAGCAAAACCTTCTGATCTTCCTGCTGCTAGTTTTAATGTTTGTTTAATGTTTTAAGGAACAGTGTGTTTTCCCATCTGGGTAAGCTCTTTTGCTCAATATTTGGGTGTATTTCTAACAAGAAAGTGTCCTGGGGCAGAGAAAAGGAGTCTAAGTAGAAGTTAACAGAGCTAAGAAAGTCTCACAAATCCTGTCTTTGTAAGCTGTGATATGCATTTCTATTCTGTCTTTCTCCTCTCTATTCAGTATTTAATTTTTTTCCCCCTCTTTTCCTCCTAAATCAAAACTCTTTATTCCTTCAGCCTGTCTTGACTTGTTCTGTCTGTCTAGTGCCTACTATTTGCGTGATGGTTTTCATCACTGCAGCCTGCCTCTCAGAAAAGAACAAACAGTTCCAAGTGGTACTTCTTCCTTTGTGCCTCTCTGACATTTGCAGTTAGCAATGCCTGGCAACGCATACATGAGTGACGTGCTTACCAGCAGGAATTACTGATCCTTCATCTGAAGGACTCCCTCTGTGTTCTTGCTGTACATGTACATGAAACTTTGGGTTCTTACTGGTCACAGCTGGAGCTTGAGTCAGCCTTGCTAAATAAAGAGTTAAGTAAAGTTGGTTAAATGTAAAAATGCTTACTTTGTCTCTTTCTGTCTTTCTCAGTTTGGGGGAAAACTGATTACCTTTGGTCTTACCAAAGCTCCTGGGCAGCAAATACAGCAGACTTACCCTCACCAAGTTTTCATCAGTCAAGTCACTACTGAAACCGAATTTCTGCTTCGGTCCAGAGAACTGCAGATGGCTCTGCAGTCAGGAAACCTCCTTGATTACTGCAAGGGCAAGATTCAGACAGCCAAGTTGAAGTACGAGGAGAACCTGTGGAAATTCCTAAAGGTAGGATGCCACTGGTGAAGCACAGGGATCAATTCTGTTATGTGTTTGTGTATGGGAAAATATTGGGACCTTTTCAACTGTACAGCATTTGCATAGTAAATTTGATCTCTTGAGTGAATAAGGTGACCAATTGCTGTCTTAAGTTGTGACAAGAGTCTCCGTTGCAAGGATCACTGCAACCATGTAGCACTGGATGAGATATCTCGAACTGTCACTCTACTGAGTTTTTATAATCCAGCTAGCCTACGGTCCTGTGAAACCACTCCAAGGCAGGCAAGATTCATTATTGCTATCTTAAACTACAAACCAAGCATCTTAATTCTGTTCAAAAGAATATTCTGCATGATCATTTCTGCGTCTGCAGGAACAGTTTCTGACTGTTTACAAGTATATGTACAGATTGTTCAGTCTGGTAGTAGGAATGGCCTCAAAGAGTTATTGAAATAGCTGGATCTCCTTGCAAGGTACTAATCGGTCATCAAATTGTACAAGTAGCACATAAGCTGGGCTGTGTACAGCCTGAGGAAATTTGAGTCTGTCTGAAATCCCTACTCAGAAAGCTTTTCTAACAACTAGTTTGCTACTTCTTCTGTTGAAGCTAGCTAGGAGCTCATGCAATCATACTTTTGTTTTCATCCAAGCTCAGGTCGGTCATTGTCTCTGTGCAGAGATTATATCAGCAAATTCTGGGCCACCCAGGGAATTAATGGCCAAGTGCACTAAATGTGCACCTGCATAGACCTCATGCTTGGTTCCCACTTACTTGCAACTTCATAACAAGCTTGAATGTTACCACAAGCTTTTATTGTTACCACAATTCAAATTCTATAGATTTTCCCACTGTGTACTGGGTGTACTTGTCATAGTTATTTATCTGTAAACTGAGCTCTATACTTTGTTGCTGCTAGAAGTAGCTAGCTATTGGCAGTATGTAGGATTTTATACGTTTTCTTGTCTTTTTCAATGTCCTCTGGGACTCAGGTGAACCTGGAGCAGGAATCTAGGACTAAACTCCTCAAGCTGCTGGGCTACAGCAAAGAAGACCTGCAAAAAAAGGTAAGGAGACTTTTGTTAGAGACCTTTACAGGGCTAAAGCTTCTGCTCGAACATTATAGGATTCCTACTGGAAACAAATGCTTGTCCTCGTGGTACACGAAGGACTGAACTGTATGATATTTCAGTTGAAGGGGGCTTGAAGTATCCCTCAGACTGAAACCTGCTGCAATGGGTAGGGAACGTAAGCAAGAGTTATTCTGTGGCTTCTTTTAGAACTGCACTAGGAATGCTGGATCAGCCCAGATTCATTCCTCCTGACCTGAAGACCTCCTTGTCCTCCATTGCACTCAGCAATTCTCTATTTAGATCTTAAATGGTAAAGCTGACCAAGCTGACATGTGTAACAAGAATAGCTAAACCTCTACAGAGAGTCCTTATCCTCAGAGCTCAAAGATGAACTGCTTATCACACAGAGGTGCTTTGAATAGAGGGATGATGGAAAGAAAGTCCAAAATTACCATTCAGATCTCTTTTTCTGAATGTGCTGGTCAACTGGACCCAAGTTTCCAGAGTTAAAACGAATATATAGACACTAATAAGAGTGTAGCAGTAGTTTTACTGGATCAGACAAAAATGGTCTTGAGCCCTATTATCTTACTGCCAGTTGATGCTCAAAGAGGTGTATAACAGCAGCACAGCTGTGAGAGCTTCTAGCATCGAGCTCTGCATCTCGGGCAGTTCCTCAGCCAGGAAGGTGACAGATAAAGATATTACACTAGTTGGAACTGCAACAGCACGAACAAGTGTCTGAAAAGGCTAAATAATGTCTGCTGTGTGGCCAGCCAGGAATAGGGAGATAGAACTTTTCACACTGGTGGAAAAGCCAAAGAATTGTCTAGCAATTGTTAGTTGCTCGGTGGCTGTGCTGCTATCATGGTTAACCTTTACCTTGTGAATATCTCTTTCTTTTCTAGATCACTTCATGTTTGAGTAATGGAATCCCAGATAAACAGCCTCTTCCTGAGACAGATGATACAAACGCTGCACAGCCAGATCAGGTATGTTCTGTACATCTTACCAGTCTAGGAGAAAAAAGGTAGAATGAACAAAAAGGTTTAGTTCCAACCACAAGTTGTTGGGCTCAATGCAGTAATCACATAGTCTGACAGGCCTGTGAACTGCCCTCTCACAAGGTCAGACTGTCCTAACTGTCCCTTCTGGCTTTAAAACAAATCAGCGAATGATGAAGATGGACTCCTGGCTATTAACAATGCAAGAGGGCTTGCTTTGCCAGCGTTGATTTCTTCAGTGATAGACCTAGCCTTACCCTGGCTTAACTTCATGCTACAGTTGTGGATTTCCTCTGTGAAGTTTCTGTTGTGGTATTTCTTTTGCATTTCTTTCTTTTCACTTCTATCCTTTGAAGTGTATTTTCACATGATTTTGAGAAGGCTGTCTTCAGATGCCTCCCAATGCCTGGTTCAGCATCCTTTGTAAGTTGTGTTCTTCTGAGGAATCTAAAGCTGCTATCCTCAATGTAGTAATTTTGAACACTTGTTGAGATACTCTAGGGATAGCAGTTGTGTCCTGCATTCCTATCGAGCACCAAACATGTATGTGATCCTGCCTGTTAATTATATGCATCTCCTGCTGGGCTTATCTCTATTCCATGCAAAATTGTTCAGCTTGCTTACAGGCTGACCATTGAATGCAGGAAAACTAGACAACAGTATTGTTGTCAACGCATGTCTTACGCTGTCATTCTCCTAAGCATTGTCAATAGCAGCACTGCTCTTCTTGGTGCCTCAGTAAAACTACGCACACTGGTAGAGCAGTGACAGGAGGCACAAAGGGTTTCCAAGCTGAAATTCAGACACATGTGAGCATTCTCAACCGAATGCAGAGCAGTCCCATCCCACTCTGCAAACCATCAAACTGCTCTGGGCAGTATCTGTGTGCTCAATGAATAAATTAACCTCTTGCACTCTTTGCACAGCTTTTGATAAATTCCAGTGATGATGTAGCTGCTGTTTCCTCCTCTTCAGCCTTTTTTGACAACCTCATCCCACAGAATATGGGCGTGTTGGAGATTCCTGTCACAGAAGGTATGTTACCTGAAATGTATTTTTGCCATCTTAGAGAAAGGGACGAAGGTAACACAAAATTCTACAGAGACCAGGAAGAATCTGATCCACTCCAGCAAATGGTTATCTTTAAAATACAAGGCCCACTCTGCAGTCATGCAACATTTATATGTATTTTGTAAGTAAATTCTCTTCACAGACAAGAGACCTATTTAAAGTGTAGGATAATCACATAGATGATGGAAGACTTACTACTGAGTCAGTGGAGATTTTTGTTTGATTGTTTTGGTTTTTAAGTGCAAAACCTGATTTGTGTTTCCAAATCTTCCTTTATTTGGGCTTTATATGTTACTGTTTCTTACTGTCTGCTCTTTAGAACAGTCATGATCATGCATCTGGATGACGCCCCTGTAGGTTGACTCTGGCTTTCTCACCTCTATAGATACTGATGGACTGATCAGCCAAGCTCTTTTGTTGGGAAATTTTGAGGGTGCTGTGGATCTGTGCATGCGGGCAGAGCGATTTGCTGATGCCATCATCTTAGCTATAGCTGGTGGGGAGAACCTCCTAAAGGAGACTCAGAAGCGCTACTTTGCCAAGCGGAAGACAAAACTCTCCCTGGTTAGTGACAGTTTTTTGTGCCCATTAAGCAGGATACGATGTGTGATATCATGGCAGATGTTTGTCTGAGTATATGTTGAAATGCTTAGGCGGGAAGTGAAATGTCCTCTTGGCTAGACTTTACATTGTATCTCTTGATAGTTTTATAATGACATCATATTACTCACCTAGAATGTCTGTTCTCTGATCCTTTTCATTTGACAGTTTGTGCCTTAGCTCCCTATACTTGTAACCTGTTGAATATACAGCCCCTTTCTAGCTCCACTAGGAGAATCCTAGCTTATTAATTGCTATATGGCAGAGTGTAAAAGGGAATGGGAAAGCCCGGCACTATATTCACAATCATCAGTGCTCTGAAGCAGTATACGTGTTAGATTTTTTCAGTCTTCCCTAGTGCAGCTACTTTCATTTCTTAAATGCTTTGGGCTTTTTCCTTAGAAATATAAGGTACCAATTACTGTTAACATTAGAACACTGGGATTGGTGAACCCTCATGTGCAGTGAGGTGGTTACTACATACTGGGAAGTATCACTGAAAGTGAGCTGTTCCTGCGGATGCACTTGTTTGAGCAGTCACTCTTAGACTACAGTGATTGATTGGTCTTCTTTTTCCACTTACAGCTAGTTTCCTCCATTGTGCAGCAGAAGTGGCAAGATATTGTTTGCACATGTGATCTACAGAGCTGGAAGGAGGCACTGGCCATCTTGTTAACATACTCAAAGCATGAGGACTACACTCAGCTCTGTGGTATGCAGTGTATTGTGTATATTCCACCTGAAAGGGATTTTTCCCCCCCCCCTTTTAAATTCAGAGATGGATTGTTGACTGTTTGACTTCAGTAGTTTCCTCCATCTTGTTAAAAAGCCAAACATGCTCAGCAACTGGTTGTTTTGAGAAGGCAGAGTTAAGGGGCAATCTAGTGACTGAATCTCAGTCACAGAATCACAGGGGTTGGAAGAGACCTCAAGAAATCATTAAGTCCAAACCCCAGGTAAGCAATGCTGCTTAGCTGGTGAATAGCACCTGGCAAACAGAAATGACTCAGCATTGTTGGGGAGGTTCCATCACTTCATACATGTGAGATGACATCTTGAAATGCAAGAGAACACAGCATCTAATACAGACCAAATGCTAGGGCTGGAAAGTTACCATGACAGTGGTAGTAAGGTCAGTCCAGCTTACCTTTTATCTCCTAGCTTTTGATAAATATGGTTAACTACCAGGCTATTTGCTGTCTCTACCACCAGACACTACTGTTGCCTGGAGATATCCACATGTTTTTGGAAAAAAGAGCATTGAAGTTTATTGTCACATTCATTATTTGTAAGGGTTTTTCCTTCTTTTATATGACCAGACAGACATACAAAAAAATGATAGATGTGTAAGAAAGACTTCTCTTTTCAATCAAATTGACTTTGCAATTCCTTAATGCCTGTTTTTCTGCGTTATCCTAGAACTGAATGCAGATTCAAAGCTGTCATTACCTTTTTATGCCTTTTTATTGCTAAGAGGACTGTGAGGGTTAATGAACTCTTCAAAATATAAGGTTAAACATCAGCTGTGTTTCTTCCTTTTAGACATGCTAGGTTCCCGCCTAGAGTTGGAGGGAGATGCAGCCCTGTCCAATGATGCCTGCCTCTGTTATATCTCGTCAGGCAATGTGGAGAGGTTGGTGGAATGCTGGGTAAAAAACCATGAGACTTCATCACCCCTTGCCTTGCAGGTACCAGTGTTATTATGTGGATTTGACTCTCTCTAGGCCAGTTTGGTAACATTAATCTGTTTGCATCATCACATCAAATCATAGAATGAATCATGGAATGGTTTGGGTTGGAAAAGACCGTTAAGATCTAGTTCCAACCTCCCTCTAGACCGGGTTGCTCAAAGCCCCGTCCAGACTGGCCTTGAATGCTCCTGGGGAGAGGGCATTCACAACCTCACTGTACAACCTGTTCCAGTGTCTCACCACCTTCACAGTAAAGAATTTGTTCCTAACATCTAGTCTAAATCTATCCTCTTCCAGTTTAAAACCATTTCCCCTTGTCCTTTAGCTACCTGCCCGTAGAAAGTAGACTAGCTGCTGGCTTCCAAAAGACAGTGAAGAGCTGTTCACAGTCACCAAGGTATCTCCTTATAGCCTGGACTATGGGCTTACATCTGGAGGTGACTTACACTCTTAAAACTTATGAGTCTGCGTGTTTGCAGAATACTGATTATACTATGCATAAATACAGCTATGGATGGGAGTTATGGCTTGCATGCCTGTCTTTGTACACTGGTGGTGCATCTCAGCTTCTTTACACTAAATCTATTATCTGACTGGTAGTTACCTGGTAGTATATTTGCTGCTGAACTGATCAACTGTATAGCTGTAATGCTAAGGTTATCAAGCTCTTACTTCATCCAGAACAGTCTGGCAAAATGAAGTCTAGTTTGTGTTCTTTGCACTGCAGGTAGGGTAACCTTGTATGGGCAGTCAGACCTTGAAGATGAATCAGGGTTTCTAAGTCCTAAGTCAGCGTTGTTGCCTGTTACACTTAAACCAGTCCTTGTTAAGCTGCTAACTTGTGTTGTGTCTATCAGTCACTAGAATGAACTAGTCAAGTCTTCAACTCTGACTCTATCTGCTGATAACACCCTCTGCTATAGAATTCCCTGCTAGTAAATAACAGCAACAAAAAGGCCTCTTTAGCATTTCTGATTGAAACTGGCCTCCTCCCAGTCATAATGATGCATACATCATTAAATACATGCAAACTTTGCTTTGATTTGTAGGAGTTGAAGGGGCTTTGAATAACCAAAAAATTTCTGGTCTGTTTGTCAGTAGTAGTAGTAGTTTGTCCTAGTGAATTTCTCCTGGTATGGTTATAATCCTTTTCTCTTCCAAGCTGATACCTTGGACTCCTAGACTTACAGGAATAATTACTTAGTAAAAAGATCTGATGGTAATCTGATGGTAATAGCTGATGGTAACATTCTTCTGGTTTCTCATTTTCTTTTTCCTTTACTGTAAAAGTAACTTGTGTCAGGATGTCAACGGTTTACAGGCTGGTTGGGCCCGGTTCCGTGAGTAGCAGGGCGGAGGGATTTCGCAAAATCCGCGCCTCCGGGAAAAAAAGGGAACAGGGGACCCCAAAATAATTAAAAACAGCAGCAATGATCTGGGGAGAAACAACCTAATTTACTAAATATATTATTGGAATGCAAGATAACACACTATAATACAATATAATTAAAATTGAAGCTAATAAATCAAATATAATGAGAGAGGGAATGTCTGAAAGGTGGATAAGTCTCACCACAGTGCTGAGGTGAGATGTGCAGTCCAGTTGAGCAGCAGGGAGAAAAAGGAGAAGACGAAAAGCAGGCGAAGAAGAGCGCATCAGGTGACCTTGCCAGGAGTTATATCTCGAGACTCTCTGTGACTGCAAAGTCTGTGGGGAATGTAGTTCTTCTTCTCTTCCAGGCAGGTATCCAGAGCTTGAGCATTAACAGTTAAACTCCCACTGCCCTACATGATGTTATGATGTGGAATACCGAAAACCAAAAATCACAAAACCGTGACACAGGATATGCTTCCTGGTTCCTGATTTTTCTGCACAAAGTGCACCTTAGGAAATAGTTATCAGCGGTAGTATGTGGTGCCAAGTGGAATAACTTCTGTTCACATTGGACCCAATGACAGTTGAAAGGGAGGAGCCATCTGGTGCTTCTCAGTGTGAGATGGGCCAGTAGAAGAAATTGGATTCTAAATGGTCCATTTCTCCCCCTCTCCCTGCCTATTCAGGATCTCATAGAGAAAGTGATGGTGCTGAGCAGTTCTATTGAGATGCTCCGAGGCACAGCAGAACCAGCGCCAGGCCCCGTCTTGGCAGAACAAATCACCCAATATGCCAGTCTTCTGGCATCACAAGGATGCTTGGCAGCTGCAATGAATTACCTACCCAACAGCTCTAAAGAGGTGAGTGAGAAATAGGTTTTTGTAGGAAAGAGTACTATATGGGGAAAATGATACTTCTTACAAGTGAGCTTGGAGTTTTACTTGTGTCAGGACTTAAGGTTTAACATTAATTATGGTAATTCAGGAGTAGAGATGTTTTCTTTTTCTAAGATATAGCATCTGTATTTGTTTTTTCCTTTGTAGCCCCTTTGATTTGGGAAAAAGGAGGGAAACTACAGAACTGTAAAACGGTTCCTGGGGAGCGTCAAGGGAAGATAGTTTTCCAGTGTAGGGAAACTACATCTAATCCTGAAACTACCTGATAGAAGAAGGGAATGGGGAGGTTACTTTATAGTTTAAAGTAAATCTGCCCAGTGCCAAAATGAAAGTGGGGCCTGGAGAAGGTATACTGTAGAGATTGGAGGAAGGATTGGTGAGACTTCATCTGCAAGGAAATATGTCCTATATTCTGTCACCTACAGGTTCTTTCTTTTTTGTTGGCTATTATGTAAGTGGCCTATTTTGCAAATTGATGCCCACTGCTCTGGATCAGTCTGCCTTGAATGCCTCCCCAGTATCATTCATTTGAGGCTCTTGAGGCAATTCTAATGCATGGTTTGTTTCAGCTCCTGATCGAACAGCTCCGAGACCGGCTCTACCACGCTCAAGGAGAGAATGTGGGAGATCAGCCACCACCACCTTTCCCCTTCACTCGTGTTAATGTAGGTGTCATGAAGCACACATCTCCAGCAGCCCAGAGAGACTCCACCCCTGAAGGAGCGGCACACAGAACAAATCGCAGACATCCAGAGAAGGTAAGCCTGAAATTAAAGTGCTTGTGGGAGAAGGAGGAAGACTACTGGGTTGGGGAAAATGTATGGAGAATTATGAGATAATTCAGACTGCAGACACTGAGGAACTCTTCAGTGTTGTCCGTTCCTGGATTAAGCACAAGTGCTTTGATAATGCAAAAATGGGCTGGATGGCTTCTCTTCATAAAGTCCTTACCCACATGAAAGGGATTGCTCTTCTCCACTTCACCCTTGGATCTCAGTAAAACTAGTGTACTTCATCTTCATCTCAGTTCTTGCACAAGAAATTTGCATTCAAAAGGTTTTGCTTTCATTATTTCATTATTTCTTCATTGTTTTCTCTGGTTGTGCTTTTAGGAAGTCACAGCATGGGAACTGGTTTCTAAAGGCTAATCCTTCTGAAAGCCTGAGAATATTATCAAGTGTGTGGTTCCCAGCTTCATGAACAAGCTATGTGGTGTGAAAGGAAGGGTCATCAAGTCTTGTACTAGCAGGGAAGACAGCACCCAGCCTTCTGCTCTTTGCCTTTTCCTGCCAACCACATTTAGGGGTGGAAGGAGGTCCACTGTGCTCCTGATAGCAGATCCAATCCGTCCAGAGCACTGATAAAATCAGCATCTTCTCTTACCTGAAAAGTGACAGAGATAGAAAGTGAGGCTGTTTTGTGTGTATGTGTGTGTCCTGTATGACTCTGACCATTTCAAATTTCTTTGTTTTTTTTAATTGCAGCCCAACTATCAGTCATCGTTTGCCCCTTCAGCACCCTCTCAGCCTTCAGTGCCTTCCTTCTTCCCACCTCAGCCAGTGCCAGCAATGTCTGCACCTCACCAGGTTGTCCCTCCCCAGACCAGCACTAGTCCACAAACAAGTGTCTATTCCAGAGGATCGCCATACCCACAGTACAACATGGGCATGGTTCCAGCAACAGCTTCAGGGCCAGGTAAGCATTGTCTGATAGCTGGTTCCATTATCCAGAAATTCCTTAGATTTTCTTAGTTGCTTATGCCTATGGCTTTAGTCTGCTTTGCCTCTTTCTCACAGGTCTGTTTTACTTGCAAAAAAACAAATTAGCAGTCAGAGAAGATTCTCAGCACTTCTGCTTTATCTAGTTCTAGAAACTGTTGCTGTCCTTCTACTGTTGTTGAGCACGTATAGGAATGGAGAAGCCCCTGCTAACTTTGTGGCACTATTTGACTGATGTCGCTTGGGCTATGGGGAATACTCATGGTGTGGATTACCGAGGGCACGACTTGAAGAAGAAAAGGCTTACTGGCATGAAGGAGAGTATCAGTAATAGTTTAGACATAGAACAAGTGATGCAGATGCACTCTCTTTCTTGTTTATAGCTCTGTCACAATCTCAACCATTCAGCCCAGTAGGAGTCAGACCTGGTGGTCCTGCTCCCTTCCCCAACCAGCCACCTCTGTCAGGACAGTCCATGCCCATGACATCTCCTGGTGTTCTACCATCTGGACCTGCTCTGCTCACTCCGGCCTCGATCCCATCATCTCAGCTTCTTGCAGCCTGTCCTCTCCCAGTGGCAAGCCAGTCTCCTCTAGGTTTTTCATCAGCACCATTCAGCAGCCCCATGAATGTGGGTTACCCACAGGGAGGTCCTGGAGCTCCATCTACTAGACCTCTACCAGCAGCCAGCCTTCCTCCTCCTCCCATAGGTAAGTGCTGCCTGTGTGACCTGTGTGTACAGGATGCTTGTGGATACAGTTTGCTGTAAGTAGTGGACATGGGCCTTCTGAGTTCTGGTCTGCCACCGTAAGGGCTGGATTTGATATTATCTGAGGCCAACCTAATAGGCACATAGTACTGAGTCCTGCTGTGGTGATGAAATACAGCAGTGATTATGGTTTTATTCAGGCTGTTCAGCCACTCTGTCCCTCAAGCTGTGGTTACAAGATGCTGTCTTTTCAGGTTCCCAGTGCAACTTGAAGCAGTGGTTCACTCCAGAGGCATCTGGTCTGACTGAAAGGGTGGTAGTTCCCAGGGAATGCATGATGGAAGGCTTGCTGATCTTATCCCTGCTTCTGTAACTTAAATGAGAAGTGCAGTTGAAATGCTGGGACAGCAAGGTGGTTCTTTTGTACATGGGATACCCCTTGCCTAGCTTCAAGATAAAATTCTTGTGTACCGTGCTACAATTCTCACTGTTTCCTGTTGCCGTAATTCCTTGCCCGGGAATTCTCTTTTGGTTTCCTCTATGCAGTGCACTAAATATGAAATCTGTCCTCTCTGGATTTGTGGATTATGTCCAGCCTAGCCTGCGAGTTGTGTGAAGTCCTTACAAGCACGATGAAGAAGCAGCACAGTGTTAGTCCTAGTTCCCAGTGAATGGGCATTCACACTTTCTGTTTCTCACAACATCATCTCAGCTGGTGCTTGATAGTTCTTTGCTTGCTATCTAAAGGTGTGGGTTTAGCCAGTCTGAGACCCCTAACAACAAAGCTGACAATCCTTCGATCTTTGAGCAGATGCTTTTCCAAGCTATACATATTCTGTGAAATGAAGGAACTGTGGCTTTGAGGTTTGCCTCCACCTGGAATCATTTGCTGGTTTAACCAAAGATAGCAAATCCCACTCTGTACAGCCTACGGGGACTAAATGCAAAGAGTCTAAAGCTGTTCAAATTTCTTCTGAAAAGCTAATGGATGGTAGTCTAGGGACATTACTTGCTGAGTAAAAGCTGTTGGTGATGATGACTGTCCCACCCTGCCTTGATTTTCAGGTTTCTTCCCTTGGCTAGATCCCCACGTGGATCATGCAGGTAGTACACAGAGAAGTTTCTAGACCTGTTGGGGAGGCAGTGTTGCTGCTTCCTGTGAAACGTGGGGGGTGTGCATGTTTAGTGTGTGTGCATGCATGCATGCTCACTGCTATTCGTTGCATGTCTGGGGAGCTGTACAACCAGGGTAAAGCATATACTTGTCCAGGGGACTGGTAAGTGGCAACTGTGAGTGTTGCAAGTAAAATGAAAGAACTACTGTTACTCATGATCCTGAGTACAGAAGACAGGGACTTCTCTATTTGCCTCCAGTTTTGGAAGAATTCTCAGTCTATGTCCCTTCTGTTAGCTACTGGGCTAGTGGGGCATGGCCTGCTCCTTTCTTGGTTCTCCAGGCAATGAACAGTCCAGTGGTTGTAACTCACCTCATTTTTTCTCCCTGTTACACTCTCAGACTCATGCATGGCTTTGCTTGTGCTTTCCCTGGTAAGGCTGAAAGAAAGGAAGTCCAACAGACAATGATGAAGTAGAGCTTCCCAAGCACAGTCTGGGAACTCTCTTCCAAGGGAAATCGAAAAGTCCTCTTGCTTTTAGTTACAGGATGAAGCTGGGGTTTGAATCTTCATCTTCTGGGGGGAAAGTTGAACTGCAAAGCTTTTTTAGACTGGTGCTTTGTACAAATTAAACTCTTTTGGAATTCACTGATGACAGAAAATAGATATCTCCCAATCTATACTAAGGGCTAGAATCAATAGTAGGGTAAGAATCAATGTCTTATTGGGGTGGCTCTGCACAGTGGCTGATTGTACTAGAGACCATCTGCCAGACACAAAAGATTATCCAGAGAGTCTCAGCTTTGTGTAGGAAATCTGAATACCGAGTACATACTTATACCACCCAGCAATCCTCACTATCCTTGCTGTGTAGAACAGAGTCCAGAAAGAGTTGTCCTTCCAACAGGGAAACAAAGGGCTTGATGATTCCTTGTTAAAGAAAAGATGGTTCCAAGGCAAGGACATCAAACACTTCCTCAGGCTGAAGATGCCCTCTGATAATTCACTGCTAAGAAGTTCCCTTCTCCTACCAGCATTTAGCCCCAGTAAGCACGGGACCGTATGGCATGTCTGGATGAGCAGTGCAAATAAGTTTCCTAGAGTGTACTTTCTTGCCTGCTGCTGTCCTGGTTTTGATAGGTTTTTTTTTTTCTTCAACCTGAAAAAGAACTCTAAGATCTTGCAATCTAGCCAAACTTCCTGCTTTGTAAACTCATGAATACGGGCTCGTGGAGAAATTTTCTCTAGTATGCTGAAGAAAGTTCTTCACTTGTAGAAATCCTGTGCTTTCAGAGAGCATCAAGGATAGGGTAAAGGATAATAATTTATGTTAGCTGATCTCATTTCTGGCTGGCATAATCCCTGACTCCATCCTGTGACAGTTGTGGGTTTTCTAGCATAAGCATTCCTGGAGACTGCTGCCATGGAGCATTCCATTCAGAGTTGATGAGAAATTGTCTTTCACAAGTAGCATAGACAAGGTAGTCAGGGTTTTATCCCAGCAAAATGCAGCAAAGCCCTGTCGTCTCGTGTCTGCTGATTAAGTGCCTGGCTTAAAGACTATAATTTAAATAGCTGTTTCCTCTGAGGATTCAAAGTGCCACTGGACTGGAAGAGTGCCAGGGACTGCTAGGCCACAAGCTTGGTGGGGGCACGCAGAATTCTAGGGCACAGAATCCCCAAGCTACAAATAAGTGCCAATTTAATTAAACTGCTGATCCAAGCGCATCAGAGAGTGAGTCTTGAAATCATGGGAAAGGGGAAGGCAAAAAGAGGCTGCCAGAATTTTAATAATAAAGGTAATTAAAGTAATGAAGCACCTTTAGCATCTTTCCTCTGTGATTTTTAAAGCCCAGTTGAGGATCAGTGGCTCATTAAGTGTGGCGCTGAGCTCCAGGAATTTTGATATTGCCCCTTAGAAATATGTTGCTTTCTCACAGATTCTTCCCATCTCATGGACCTAAGGTTATTAAGATCAACATGACAAAAGAAGCACTGAGGTTTTCTGTAGAGATCCAGATACTCTTACAAGACAGCAGCAGA
Organism: Chrysolophus pictus; assembly: GCA_037305975.1. Taxonomy (NCBI): domain Eukaryota; kingdom Metazoa; phylum Chordata; class Aves; order Galliformes; family Phasianidae; genus Chrysolophus; species Chrysolophus pictus. The sequence continues at coordinate 18,121,694 of CM074581.1, read as the reverse complement.
CAAGGTAGTTGGAATTTGACCTTAGCAGAATGAAGTGTGGTTGCAGATCTTTTGATGTCATGTGATCTGATAGATTTTTAATTACCTGGAGTGAGGTTTGAGGCTATGTACCACAAAAATGTCTGCTGAGAAACCTCTCTGATCCCAAGGTAGTAATTGGCCAAGTCTGTTCCTTTCTAGGTAGGAAGCCAGCAAATTTTCCTAAGCTTTGGTCCTGAACATCCTTTTGAAAGGGGAAGAATTCAACTCACCTCTGAACTCTTTGTCTTTCTATCATGGCAACCTGTACCACATTGAAATTCCACAGTGAGGCACTTGTGCAAGCATTAGCAAGAAAACTTCTCACCCATAGCATAGCTTTTCCTGCAGTATCACAGCACTAGACTTTTCTGTCTAGGAAACCCCAGGAAGTCCCTGAACATACGTGCGTGCAGAATTCCACACTGACTCTGAGACTGACTTCTGCAGCCTGTGTAGATTGTGGAAGGCCTCAGGTAGTTGCAGAAAAGGCTTTCTGTGTGAGTGAGGGTGTGCCAGGACAGTCTGATCAGACATCACCTCATGAAGCATGTGTATGTACTCAGCTGCTAAGAATATAATTAAGAAAGAAAAGCAAGAACAGTTTTCTGGTCTGCCAAGTGGATCTTAAATTCCTCAGCTGAAACGGTCTGAAGGTACAGTGGTGGGGGAATTGGAGCCAAGAGCCCTTTAGCTAAGTGGAATTCCAAGACATGAATTGCTGCTGTGGCCATCTTCTCAAAGCCTGACATCTTGTTCGCTCTCTTGACAGCTCAGGAATCTTGGACTGATCCCTCTGCTGCAAGAGGAGGCCTTCAGAAGAAAAAGGTAAGCTTTGGACTGGAATATGTGCTGGTTGTCTTTTAGATAGGGAACTCCATGCAAGAGATATGTTCCTTTAAATGCTTATTGTCACGCTGAGCCGCTCTCATGTTGACCTGTCCAGTTCTACATGATGTGCAACACTGGAACTGCAATCTGAATCATCTCAACTCTTTGCCATCCAAACTTGATATACCGTTATCCAAGGTTATTATAACATTGTTATCATCTGTGATGTAACATACTCATTCATTACTTCCCAGACTGACTATAGTCACCTATTGCTAGAAATACTGATTTAACCTTATCCCTGTGCACATACATCTTTTTTTGGTTTGGATTGGAAGATCATGGTCAATTCACACCTGACAGCTGGGGGCAGCATTTCCTCTCAGCACAGTGAGACCTACAGTGATTTTCCTCAGAAGCTTGACACCGGCTGATACAGCCCCATGTTGGCCTTGCTGTCCCTGCGTTGTAGTGATTGCATTGGAGGGCCTGTAAGCTGAGCAGTTCTGCAACAAATGCTCTCAATACCCCATTTCTGTTACTGCTGCCTGCTTGCAGGTGTGACAAGAAGCTTCTTTGGCACCATTCCCACCCCCCACTCCTCTTCTTTAGCTTGGAAGAGACTTCTCACCCTTTTTCTGGCAGCATAGCTGGGAACCTGCTTCAGGCTGTGCTCACTACAACAGGATTAGCCTCTTGTTAAAGCCATCTCCTTTTGATCTAGTCCTGTCAAAGTGAATCTATCCTGACTCTCTGGCTTAGCAGGGGCATGATGAAGTGTTTGCAAGAGGATTCTCGCCCCATGTCGTGGGATTTTCCCCAGCTCTTGCTCTGCTGGACACTTTACTGCTGCTAATCTCTACATTCAGGACTCGTGCCATTGCAGAGCCAAGGCGGCTTTCTGAGGACCAGTGCTTTCAGGGGCAACGGATCTCTTTGACTGAACAATTCCAGAGTGGTTTTCTTGCTGTTGCTTTGACTGTTCATCTAGGATGCAAGAGGAAGGGCCCCATGCTCTTAAGGGGGCTTGAAAGAACAGAGATGTGTTACACGTCTTGAACTAAGCTCTCTGAAAGTTAGAAAGGAAGTGGAATTTGATTGTGGAGAGAGTAACCAGCCCTCTTTCCTTGGACTTGTATTTTTGTTTTCAGCACAGATTTCTTTTCTTTCGTCTTTAATCTCTCTTATTTTTCTGACAGCTGCCTGAGAAATTTGCTCCTCTAGCTCCCATCACAGCTCCAGTAATGAGCCTGCCCACTGAACCCCAAGGGATCCATCCTCAGCTCTCTAGATTGCAAGAATCTGGCCAGTCACCCCCAGGAGCACCCAAGGAAAGCAGCCTGCAGGTATCAAGGGGAAGTGTGATGTTTCCCAGCTCCTTGTCAAGTACAAAAACGTCTTGGCTTTTGAGATGCTTACTTCTTGGCAGCTGCAGGGCTTATGTGCCTGCTTCTCAGCCCTTATAAAACATTTCTGCCTGAGTGCTAGAGGAATTGCTAGAATTGCTACCATGGTTGAAAATGACACCTGTCTGTGACTAGAAGGGAGGCAGGCTAAGACAGGCTGTCAGCCTTCTGAAAGGTAGGAATCCACAGAGGCCTGAAACTATGCTGTAGTCTGTGCTTCCAGATATTCTCTGAATTTGCCAGAGGTGAAATTCTTCCTGTTCATAGTCGCAGGAGAGGAGTTTCCCTACTTCCTGCCTCTTGTGCTCCTGTTGTATTTATTCATCTGTTTCTCTCTGTCAGTATCACCAGCTACCTGCAGAGAGAGTTGAGAAGAAGGAGGTGCCCCCTGAACACCAGGGTCTGAAGACAACACTTGAAGGGTTGGTGCAGCGCTGTTCTGCTGTTGCCACTGATCCAGTAAGTCCTCTCTTCTCTGGTCTTTGGCTTCTTTGTTCTCACTGATGTTTGACTGATGTTTCTGTCAGCCTAAGAGAGGAAGAGGCTTCTTTACATAACCAGCTTATTTTCCATTTGCTTCACTCCTTTAGGCCATGGTCTTGTCCATCTCATGGGATCTGAGATGTGCTCTCTTAACAGTTATCCCCTACCTCTTTTTGCCTCTCTGAAGCAATGGTTCTGTACGCCTAGCTCTTTGAGGAAAGCAGAAGAAATGACCCAGCTAATTTAGCTTCCTTTTCCATGGTTTTGATGCATAGGTAGTTACTGCAGAATGGCTGTCAGTACAAGCTCTCAGAGCTCAGAGGGAAAGGCTAAGATACACTGAAAGAGAAAGCCATACAAGCATTGTGTTTGAGTCACTGTAACTTCTCCAGCTCATCTCCTGGAAAGTGTTCCCTCTAGGGATGGAAAAACCTATGGTTTGGACTTAATAGTCTGAAGCTCTTAAGCTGACATTGAATTTGAGTGGCTGGATTGTTAGAGCAATGCAATACACCTGAGTTCCTAAGCTTGCCAGCCCTGTCCCAGTGTTGACCAGAGCTAAGCATTTCTATCCACAGTGTACCTTTGTACCTTTGAGTGGATTATCCAAGGTGGAGCAACCAGGTCTTCAATACTCAGACCCTTTTCTTGGTGGTTACCTAGAGTAGGAAGAATGTTTCCTCCCTTCCTCAAGGGGACTGGGGTTTCTGCTTCTAAGCTTCTGCTTAGGTAAAGCATGGTGAGGTTATCTGAATGTCCAGTGGGTCAGTTAATGAACATCTCCCCAGCTTTGGAAGTAGTTGCTCTGTTATGTAGTCTGAAGGCACTGTTAGAAGGGACAAATGTCTTGGCTGTGAGGCAGAAAATGGGACAAATCTAGCCTCCTGTTTTGGAGAGGATGCATGCACGTATATGTGCATAGCAAGGATATGGCCAGTTTGTATCACAGTCTCTGGCTGTAAACTGTCTGGTAGAGGTTGAGATGCCACTGAAATTGCAGGGTGCTGAGGTGAGACCTGAGCAAGAGCAACCTGATACAGGGAATAGTGTGTTTGAAACCCTGTCTGAGCTAGCAATGTCTGTTTTACTTTAGAAAACTCGAAGGAAGCTAGAGGATGCATTGCAACGGCTGGAGACCTTGTATGACAAACTCCGTGAGCAGGCGGTAAGTGTATGCCTGCATTTGTTATCAAGCTGGTTTCTTGATCCCATTTCTGAACTGTACTGTGGGCCCTGGTGTCTGTTCCAGTATTTCTACTGCATACCCTCTTAAGAAAGCAAAGGGATTGCAAAACCTTATAATGCTCTTTGATTCCAGCCAAATTTAGCTGTTCTTCTTCCTTAACCTTGGCCCAGAAATAGAGTAAGGAAGAGCTGTGAGGGACTATTTGTAGGGTGGTTTTCCTCCCAGGAAGTACACTTGGGAGGTGTCTATGTGTATGTATAGGTTCTAGATGGGGAGGAACATTTGTAAAGGAATGTTCTGGGGGTAGTTATGAACCTAATGTATCCTCCATCTAAGAGGATACTGCTGATGCTAATTGCTGGAGGGTTATCAATCAAGGGAAGAACTTTTATAACATATATCTTTTCTGTGATATCTTTTCTGTCCATTTTATGCCTGAATAGAGATGAGATTCTGTGCTAGATGGACTGTTGATCTCCTCAAATACATCAGATATTCATTTAATGTTGAAGTGTCATTACATAGGACCTGTGTTAACTATAACTTAACCTAGGTATTGGATTAATGTTTGCTATGGGCTAGGAAACTGAGGGATGGAGTGGGCTGTCCCTCCTGTCAATGCCTGGCTTTGTAGGTGTTGCATTTGGTGAGGATCAGGTAGAGAGCAGGAGGGAGTGTTGTGCAGAGAACTGGGGTTTTGTGTCACAGCACTAAGGATGCTGACTTACTTCTGCTTCTCCCCACAGCTCTCTCCAGCTATCCTCATGGGTCTCCATGAAATTGCCCGCTGCATTGAAGCTAGGAACTACCAACAAGGTCTCATGGTTCACACCCAAGTGGTGAGCAGCAGCAGTTTCAGTGAAGTGTCTGGTTTCATGCCTGTCCTGAAAGTCCTCATGACCATTGCTGGCAAGCTGAATGTGTAACATGTGGAACAGCTGGTGCAGTGCACATACTGAGCTGCTGGACTCTCACCTGTCGATGCGCTGCAGGTTGTGGACTCTCCTTCTGACTCTGGAGAAATAAGTCGGCGTCTGGAACCGTGCTGGACCAGCATGCCTGGCCCCATCTACTCTCCAGACAGCCAGGAGTCTGGATATCCTGGAGTCTGCTCTCTGTCTCCCTTCCTCTCTCTTTCTCTATCCCCACACATACCTCTCAAGTCCACTTCCCAGCCTAGGGCTCTCAGTTTCAGGTGTTCAGGTAGCACAGAGATCCCCAAGGACTGCTCTGTGTTAGACTCCTTTTCCCTGTCTCCCAAGCACAAAGGGGAAACTCCTTCCAGGTTGATACTTCTTTTGAATAGGAGACAAACAACTGACACCTCAGGCTCTGCTCCCTGCTGCCTCAGTGACAGCTGCTCTTTTGGGACCTAAGCTGGGGTGCCTCTGCTCCATTGGGCTGCAGTCAGGATCTCTCCTCTGGTTCCTCTTTTATCTTCATTCTAATCTTCAACTCATCTCTTGCTCCTCTGCTCCGACATGTGCTACGGCTAAAGTTATCTGCCAGCCTACTCTGGGCTAGCTTTGGTTCTCTCTTTCTTCTTCACCCAGTCCTCTTTTCATAGAAAGTAAACAGAAGACAGCTTCCTCCAGTATCCTTTTTCCCCTCCCATAAGCTGAAGGCTTGAGCCTTTGTTTTAGCCCCCCTCACACCCCCCTTCTGGTTCCTGGGACTCTCCCATACAGGAATGCAAGCAGATTGGGATGCTCTGTATACTCCTCCCCAGAGCCAGCAGCCTTGTTTGGGCTAAAAGCTGCGCTGGCTGGCCTTTTTCATTTCCTCTGTGTTAGCACAGTGGGCTTATTGCCAACTGATGTTGTTTAAAGGTTTCCTAACTAGGGATTTCCAGGCAGTCTTAGGGCTTTAGAAGCAACAGAGATTGCAGGTCCCTTAAAGACCAGCCCAGACTTGAGCAGAAGGAGAAGCCTCCTGACACGATTGTAGAAATGTGCTGCAGTAGGTGGCATTGTTAGATCCCGAGGACATGGCTGTACTGACACTTTCCGTTACTGTGGCATTTCCTCTGGAGTAAAATAAGTGAATGAAGCGTGCCTGTCCTGTGGAAGAAGCCTGGGAAAGCAGATGGGATTTTAGGGCACTTCCATGTGCATCTTTCCTTCTTTTCCTCCTTCCTCGCCCTCCTCTCTTTCACGCTAACCAGGCAGTGCAGTCCTTGGACCCTAGCTGGAAGCGAAGCTTCTTCTCAGTGTTTGGCTGCAGCCAGCCCCTGCTTCCTCTGCTTGCAGCTTGAGTGATAATGTCATCATGGGTCTGTGGTTCAGTGACTTACACAGTTCAGCCTGTGCTACCATGAGACTTAGGAGGGAGAGGGATCAGAGAAGGGAGGGAGAGGCTAAATCTCATTCTCTCCTTTCCAGGTCAAAGTGCCTCCTTGTTGCTGCTTTGTTCTGTTTCTATTACTGCAGTTTGATGCACTGAGAGATTACAGAACAGTGAAATAAAAGCTGTGTTTTGTGATACTGCTAGTTTTTTTCATAGCGTTGATCTGAAGGCAGTTGCCTGTCGTCTGGCTAAAGGGTTGTTCCTCTCAGTTTTCAGGGTCACCCACAGAGTTCTCAGCTTGGGTTGGGGGAGCAGATTTTGAATGGTATGGGGCAAACCAGATCATGGGCTCTGCTGGTATGGGCAGCAAACATCCTGGTGTGGTGAAACTTCAGGCCTTACCTGCTCCTGGGGCTGCAGGGCCAGAGATCTGTTCTTCAGTGACCGTCCTCAGCTGTGACTATCCATCTGTGTCAAGCACAGGAGGGTCTGTGAGATGGCTGGAGTTGCCCTAGAGTTTTACAGTGGTGTTGGAGATTTTATACTTCACTTTAGGAGTTGAAAAGACATCAGTAAGTAAAGAGCCCTTGATGAGATCCTCTCCTGTTGGAAGTCACTGTTATGCCACTGAAGCAGTTATGCTTAAATTAGTATGCTGATCTGACCTGATTTGCAGAAATCAAATGTATGCCGCTGAACTGTCAATCCTTGCCTCTAGTTAATAACTTCTAAATCTGTTGGCTGATTTCAGGTAATCTTTTTAAGGATGTAAGAAGGCTGAAGTGAAACAGCAGTATTGAGATAAAGTGGAGAGAATGCTGTAATCTGTATATATGCTGCTAGGTGGTTAGCTAGTATGCTTGTACAGGCCAGCCATCAGGAGGCAGAAAACCAAAACATTCAGGGCTGTATTACACAGCTTGTGGCTGGAGGGCTTGTAAGTAGTAAAGGTTGAAAAAGATTGGATGGGAAAATTTGAAGACCCATTGCAGGGAAGGGAGCAGAGCTTATGAGGATGTTAGGGTATTAGAGTAACAGTACATGCATTCAGGGAAAAACAGCCTTTGTTATTTCTGCTCCCAGTGTCAGGGAGACTTGCAGAGGTGCAGCAGCCAAGTGGGAGCAGTTAGCAGCCAGTGTTGCCTCCCAGCTCTCCCCTGACAGAGAGGTGCAGGCTGATGATTAAGGACTGCACCTATGTTGTGACCCTTCTCTTGCTGATCAAGCAAGCAGGTAGCCAGTGACATCCATTTGCTTAGTGAGTATACAAGGAATGTTCTTAAGCATTTTGAGGTAATTTAACAAACCTGGTAGTTGGTAGACTCTGCCATTCTGGACTTTATTGTAGCACCTGTGCAGCCCAGCCCTTTTGCTTCTTGTGGGGCTGCTTGTAACACTAAGAAGTAAGGATTTTTTTTTTTTCCATGTGTTTCTTGGATGCATTGGACTTCAGTCTCCTCCCGCACACACTGCTCCTGCTGCTCATGGGTTCATGCAGAGGCCGGCTCTTTATCCTTCCTTTGCTGTGAGTCCTTTCTTGTCCCCTCTGTCCCACTGTTGCTCAGTTCTCCTTCAGGTGAGCTCCATCCCTAAGATTTGTTAGGGAAACCAGGCAGCGAGGTGACCAGAGGGGAGGCTGGTGGGAGACCTCCATCTCTCTGGCCGTGGGGCTTTCTGCTGCCTCACAGGTGCCACTGGAAAGCACTGCTTCAGTTGCAACACTATGGCAGGTACTACTGTGCAGCCATGCTTCCCCCCATGCGTGCACATGCTGCCGCAGCATCCCTGTGCGGCTCAGCATGGAAAAAACGTTTTCTGTTGGGTGATGAGAAGGCCTTGGGGTTGACAAAGAATGGGGAGGCAGGAGGAAGGGATCCCTGGGCATGGAGAACAGGACTCTAATCCTGTTGCAGATAACATCATGTCTGCGGGCTAGGTTTGTGTGTGTTTGGGGGAGCTGCAGGGGCAGAGATTGTTAGGCAGTATTTGTTTGTAAAGCCACTTGCTCTGAAGATAATGCTTGCACTAACTTCTATTGAGGGAGCAGTGTGAGTCCCTACAAAGTCCTTTCCCAAAGTGTCTTTGAAGCCAAGAACCCATTGAAAGGAAGAAAGGCCAAGAGAGGGGATTAGTTTGTTCAGCAGCTGTGAATTTCAGTGGGAGGCTGATGAACTCCAAAGTCTTTGTTGGGATTTTTTTTGTATGGAGCCCTGCTGGAGGGAGAGACCCACACGGGGGCCGCGGCCTTAGACAAGAAGGAATCTGAAGCGGCAGGGAGCTGTAAGCGGGCCACAAGGACTTTTCCCAAACACTTTTCGGAAAAGGTGTTGTGAAGAGAGCGGAGGGGGATTAGCATGTGAAATGACACTTTCCATTGACTCCGCAGAGGGGAGGGGAAAAGGGCCGGCTGGCTGATTTATTAGCATTTTGTTCCCTTTTCTGTTCTGCTCCCCAGCAGCCCCCCTCCTCCTGGAGACCTCTAAAGAGGTTTGGATTGGAAAAGGGAGCGGGGGGTGCCTGTTTGTGTGTCATCTGGGCGAAGGTGACCACCTGGGAAGCTGAATGTAAATATTTCTCCTCTGAGGAATGCGCCTTCATTAAACCGAAATGAATACATGGAAGCATCCAATCCCACCGCACAATGGCCGCAGTGCCTTTACTGCTGAGGGCTGCTCTCGCTGGGGAGGGGGACCTCTGCGGGCCCCGACCCGCTGCTGAGGTCAGCACATTTTGCAGCTGCGCCGTCGCCATTTTGTCCTGCAGGAAGCGATGCGTGCTGGTGGGGCCCTGCTTGCAGCGCTCCCTGCGTGCTCCTCGCTCCAGGAATGTGGGGATGGGGGCCGTTCCCGCATCGCTGCGTCCAGTGGGTGCGTCCCAGCCTAGTCCCCAGCCTGCACGGGGTACTTGTGTGGGGTATGGCAGAGAGCAAGGAGTGGAAGCTCTGCCCTGTGCCTTGCAGCTGTCCCCGGGCCAGCTCTGTCAGGCAGGAAGCCCTCTGTGGCTCTTCGCCCTCCTGCCCCAGGATGCAGCCCCAGCACGGGGAAGCAGAGGACAGGGCAGTGGGCCACATGTTAACAGGAACCTTCGTGCACACAGCTGGGGTTGTGTGTGGAGCAGGAGTGTTTCAGCTTTCCTGAGAACGGGCTGAGATGGTTTCTTGAAATTTGCCGGATTCCTGCAAATCTCTTTCTCTGGTGAGACCTCAGGTTGCCCTGGGTCTGAATGCCCCTCCCCAACAACGTAGCCCAGAGATGAAGGGGATAGTTGATAACTGAGATTCATACAAACTGCTGAGTGTCTTCCATGTGTCTGAAATGGGCAACTGGGCCCCTCTGCCTCCCTCCTGCCCCCTTTTCCTCTAGGCCCGGATATGTTCCAGGAGAGAGCAAGCCCTCTCTTATGGTGGTAGGGGCCGAGGTGGGGCAACTGATCAGCTCTTTCTGTGCTGAACAGATGAGGAGGTGGCTCAGTTATAGTCTCCAGAGCTGTAGCTGCACGCATCCACACATGCAATTGGACAGACAAAACACACAGCTAATCGGACACGACAGAATTTTGCAAGCACTTGGCTACTGATTTATTGCATTGGCTATTCCTTTACAAATATTAGCTACAAGACAGGTCTAATGGCCAGTAACTTAACTTTGCTGGCTTCTCATATGTCTAAAGATACTTCAAACAGCAAAGTAGAATATAAATTTACAGCCCCAAGGAGATCACTGAGGGTGCAGTGAGCTTCCCTTGGGTCTGCAGCTGACAGCATCCTCCCTCCCTGCCTCAGCCACGGCAAGGGAAGAGAGATGTATCAACTAAGTCTTCCTGCTGCTTGCTTAGCCTATAGAATATATACAGTAAGTTGCAGAGGAAAAACTGTTATGTATACATCACAGTAACTGTGCAATAAATTAAACTTCAAAGTGCTTCACTTTCCTATTTACAACACCATTAAATAGTAACTGACTTTTTCTCAGAGTAGGAGGAAGTATATAGTTGGTTAGCTGACAGGTGAGTGCTCAGCAAGTACACCAGGAGGGGAATGGGCTCAGCTGCGAGTTCCTCTCGGAGAGATTGGGGAGGGAAGGTGGACTGTACAAGTGTGAGAGTGTTGGTATGGCATCAGTCAGGGTCACTGGGGTGAGAAGAGGAGGCAGGACTGAAGGCTTAGAAGATTCAAAATAAGCATGTAAAAAAGCAAGTGACATGATCCCTCCCTAGCATATATATTTAATGTGCTGGAATCTTGCTGCACTGAAGAGCTCAATTAAGCTGTAACAGATGGGAGGTGATGCCGAAGTAGCTGGCTCACTGCGGGAAACAGTTGCATACATCTTCCTCATAGCACAGGGTTTAATAAAAGGCAGTACTATTTTTCTTAGAGGGATTCAATTTTTTTATGGCATGAGAAGCCTCTTTTTAGAAACTTCCACCCTGAGTGGTCTGGTGATTCCATTTAAGCTGCCTTGTGCTTTCCTAAGTGTTGATCTTACTTGCTGAAAGGACTGGAGCAGTGTGAACTGTTCTTGTCTGGGGAGCAGGCAAGCTGAAAAGAGCAGGAGCTACGAGAGGGCAGCTGCTTTTTCACCTGTAGAACTATAGTCACTGGATAGAGTGACCCTGGGCTGAAGGGACCAAATCTCACCTGGTTATGCTAACACTTAAGTGCCTTCCCAGAAGTCCTCAGCCACTGCACTACCAGGAAATGTGCTGCATGGCTGAGGGATTGCAGCTCTTCTGCCTTGTCCAAGCCCCACAGTGAGGTGATGTTGGGTGAAGGGGCCTCGCTTGGAAATGAGATAAAACTAACCCAGAAGGAAATAGTGCCGGGGGAGGTAGGAAGGGAAGAAGAAGAGAGGAGGGGCAGACAGGACCATGGGGGAGCAGGGGGCAGTTAGAGCTTCCTCTTGAGCTTGCGGCTGGCCCCACCGCTCCGCTCCCGCTTCTCTTTGCGGACACAGAAGTATTTGGTGACCCGTTTGCGGCACTGCTCACACCGCACAGCGCAGCACCAGTGGAACTTGCAGTTGCAGCTGGACACCATCTCGGCCCGTCTCTCCTCCACGGCCAGCCCACAGTCCCCACACAGCCGCCGGCAGCTCCGCTTCTCCCACTTGCTGAGTGCCTTGCCTCTCTTCAGACACTCCCGGCCCTCTGTGCCCAGCAGCCCCAGCGTCTTGTTCTCCAGGCAGTAGTCAGGAGAGTCTTCTAAATGGACCAGCTCCTTCTTGGAGATAGAGCTGAAGGTCTCGGCAATGGCCCCCCGGCTGGCAGCGCTGTTCCCCACCCCCTGCAGCAGGTCCACCTTCAAGGCCTTGTGGTACCTCTCCTTGAGGTAAGTGCCCACCTCGCGGAACTCGGGCAGCTGCAGCCAGCAGGTCTGTGTGGTACAACTTCCTGACACGCCGTGGCATTTGCAAGTCCGCTTCATGGTCCCTTTGACAGCCTGTGAGATGAGGAAAGAGAGGGGATGTAGGAAGAAGCCCAGAGGGGTCACTAGGGTCATTTCTGTGATGCAGCTTATGGATAAGTCTGACTTATAATTGTGGAGGGGTCTGCTGTGGCCCCTCCTTGTACAATAGACCTGCCCAGGGAGGGTTGGTTGAAGGTCTACATTGGTTTCTCCAAGGTGTTCTACTTCTTGAAGAGGGAGAAAAAGGGCAGCAGGAAGGAGTTAGCAGGGTAAGCACGGAAGGTTTGCTACATTAGGACAAATGCTATCATTATTGCTACCTTGCTCCCCCTCTCCTCAGCAAAATAATTGCTTCTACTCTGCACATGCTCTTAGCCAGGGCAAGTAGTGAGACTCCATAGTGAATGGCCAGAACACATCAGATATGTGCTTCCAGGTCTGGAAGGAGGAAGGGGGCTCACCTTTCTTCCTGCCTCATTGTTGTGCAGGTTCATAGCAGCTCTGGCATCTTGTCCAGTCTCCAGGGCATCCACAAACTGCTTGGAGATGGCTTCCCCAAAGCCCACGTTATCGCTGCAGCCTCCCCACAGCCAGCCTTGCCCACCTAGGAAAGGAGATAAGAGGTGTGCTGCTAGGGACCCAACTCCTCTCTGTGCTGTGTCCCCCAGGGAGGGAAAGGGTGATTGCCAGCAGTGATGGAAGGAATGAAGGCTGGGGGACGAAGCCAGCCCTTTGCCTAGTGGTACTTCCAGATTCCCTCTCTTGGGCTTGTGCCATTACTACTCAGGCTTAGGCAATAAGTGGTCCATGTGGGCAGTGAAGGATTTGCCAAGGGTTTTCAGGTTTACTATAGAGTAAGATTCAGAATTCATGCGATAGCACTCCTACAGAGATGAAACTTTGAATCTTTAATCACCTTCCCTCCAACCATGACTTTAACTGGATCAGTCTGAGTTGCAGGGACAACTTGCCTGTTCAGAACAGGTTCCTGAGATAGATTAACCAACTTGTGTGCATAGAATCAGAGAAGAATCCTTAGAGCTGGAAGGGATGCCCTAAGTGCATATCCTGATTAATGAGAACAGAGTCCCCTCCACCAGAAAAACTGCCCAGCCGTGGTACACCTATGTGAAGGAGGCCCTACACATACACAAAATCCCGGGCTGATGTTGGGCATCTCAGAAGGCTCTGATTTTCCAGTTATCATAAAGGAACAAGGGAGTCAGCACAGATTGGGAAACTATACAGGAAATTGTGGAAAGTACTTTTTCTAACCTAGTGTAGGCTTGATAATTTAGCACAGCTGCCTGGAAACACATCACGCGGTTTCTTCTTTTTTTCCTAGAGAAAAATACCAAATGCTCTGGGAAGAATTGAAATCTGAAATATTCTGACCCTTGTGTGCCTTGGTGGTGCATCATGGGCATTGTGGTTTAATTGGTCCTGTGCCTTTTGTCCCTGCAAGGCCATGCCATTGCCTTGGTTCTTTCTTGCAGGGAAAGGCAGCGGTGCTTCTGATTGGAAGGTGGGTGATTGCAGTGGATACCAAAGGGAGAATAGAAATGCGTACCCAGTGCGGCTACAGCAGCTTAGAGTCAGCACAGTGATATTTGGAATTGAACCATAATGTTTTGGACATACACAAGTTTCCTTTGCCCGTCAAGGCTTTAAGTTCACACTGGAAAATTTTCATGAAAAACAAATATGTTATGAAGAAAGAAATTGTAGCATGACTAGCTCAAATAAAATTTGGTGTGTCCTAAAGTCTTGGTCTGAGAGATGGTCCGTCCCAGGCCTCAGACACCTATAAAGCAGTGGCTGTTGTAAAAACTGTTAGCCAATAAGCAAATTACACAATACTGGGCGCTCCAGTGGAATTTGTGACAAATTGACACCTACAGCCTGCCAAGTACAGCTGAGCAAGGAGAGGCTTTTAAAAGATTTTAATAATTTGAAATTTGAATTTTTCCTTCCAAAACACCCACGCTTCACTATTGCATGAGCTCTGAGGGGAGAGTCAAAGTGGTGAAGCCCTGGAATTCCCCACCAAGGCTGTCCAGTGGCTGCAGGGATGGGGTGAGATGAATGCTGGGCACTGCCACAGCAGTTCTCATAACTGTGCTTTTGTGTGCCCAACACACTGATGAATACTCAAAAGGTCTATAGATGCCATCCTGCTTTTCCTAACAGTAATCCTGGTGGAATAAGGGAGGAGAGCTTCCTTCAGCAGCCCAGGGTTTGACAGTGGGACAACCGCTTGTCTCTCCTTACCAAGCTGCCCATTGCGGGAGTCATCACAGCCACAGTTGTCAAAATCCCCCAGGCTGCAGTTCCGAGTCAGTGTGTACATGACACCTGCAGAGCTGATGGCATGGACAAAGGCAGTTTCTCGGTTCGCTGTCAAGCGGAAGCACAAGAAGAGCAAACATGTTAAAGATTTCATGGCAAGACTGGTGTTAAGAATGCATGAGACTGAGTCAGATGATGTTTGCAATGAGCAGGGTTGTGTTGGATGGAAAAGAGGTCCTACAGGTCAGATGAGCTTAGTTTTGGCTTGAACTGCATGAAAATGGAAGTTCCCAGATTTGATCCAGACCAATCAGTGCCATTTCTAAAGGTGAGGATGAGTTTTGCACCTGGCTATCGTGCTCACCAGTGGTTATACAGCACAGATGCACAAATGTCCCCACATCTCACTGATACATACCAGGGAGGAAGAAGCCCTCTCCAAGGGTCAAAGGTCTTCCCCACATCCCCCTCGAGCCTTGCCTTCTGCCAGGCCACAGCCCAGCCTGCCCCAGAAGAGGAACAGCCCAGGTGGAAGGGAGGCACTTGGCAAGAGAGGAAGGGCTGCTGGGCTCTAACCTGCAGCAAGTGGGTCCTGGTAGTGGTATCCAATGCTTTCCTTACCGCTGCGCAGCCCGCCATGGCTGGAGAGCTGCAGTGCCCGCTCGGGGCAGTTCCAGCGATCCCAGGCAAACTGGAATTTGCACTCCTCAATGCCACTCTGTGCCCCAGCAGCCACACTGCTGGAGTAGATAAGATAGGCCTAGGAGAAAGCAAAGCAGTGGATCAAGATGGGGATAGCATTAGCCTGACACTGAGGGTCCTGCTGTCTTAGGGTCTAGGTGTGCTGAGAAGCGTGGCTCCAGTCTTGCTAGGAGGCTGGCAGTCAGCTGCAAAAGGACTCACGTACCATCTATGGAGACAAGATGTGCGCAGCTGAGGGGGCTGCCTGAGCTTAGCTCTGTGAGGTCTACTGGTTGCCAACAGCAGCAGAAAGTGCATTTTCTGCTGTGCTGCCTCAGAGGTGAGCCTCCTGGAGGGAGAAGGCCAAGTGGACCTGTGGGCTGCTAGCCATGTGAGGAGCTGTGTGGTAGCCAGCCCTGCAGTGAGGGAACCCCTTGTCTCTACAGTGTAAGAGGATTTGTTTTTTGAAAATGTTTTTTTCAAGACAAACAAAAATATGAGGTAAATTTTGCAGCTGGTCCTACTTAGGAAATAAAGGCTCTGAAAAAGGGGTGCAAGGAGGAGAGGAATCAAAACCACTGAATGAAGCCCTGGCAGTTCTAGCTGTGCTCCTTGGGAAAGTGTGTTCTGCAGGGCCTGCAGCAAATGCTCCTCCAGCTGGATGAATGTGGGTCCTAATGCTGAGCTGGTCAGCAGGAGGCAATGGATGACAGGTGAGATTGGCAGTTGGGGTCAGTAGACACATTTCCACAGTCTGACTCAGTCAGTTTAGAAGAGTCCCAGGCCCCTTTGCTGAGGGCTGCAGCAGCCTGCAGAGCTCTCAAGAGGACATCCCTGGCCCTCCCCTGCCTTGTTGCTGTGTGCATGGCGTTGAGGGGAGCTCTGGCCAAAGCTGGTTGGAGAGGAGTGGGAAGGAGGAGCCCCCCTTCCCTCCCCTGGGATCAAGGACAGAGATCAAAGAGATTTCTCTTACCTTGGGGCCCGTCATCAGGAAATTATTCACTGACCTGGAAGACAGAGACAGTGTCAGCAGGGAGGGGGTGATGGTGGAGGGGCCTGGGGAATGCTTGGCATCCCAGGGCTCTCCTATCACCCTGCCTGGCTCCTGGCTGCAGGCACCTCTGGTCCCTCAGCACCTTCCCCTGCCCATACCTATTGGGGTTCTGTCTGCCTGCCCTGCCCCAAGGCCCCCTGTTCCCCATGGCTGTGCTCTCCATCTTCTCCACAGCTGTTCCTAGCACCCCTTCTTCCATCCCATTTCCCTCACTCATTGCTCCTTCCTTTTGCTCTTCTCATAGCTACTAGTTACATCGATTCCCCCATCTTCTCTGCTTCCCCAGATTTGCTTTTTACTAAACCCATCTGCTGCTCAGCTGACTCAGGGTAGTGTTGCCCCCAGCCCCAAGAGATGGGCCATGTCCCTTAGAGAGAGGATGTCGCACCACAGCTTGGTCATGGTGCATGTCTCAGTGACATCCACCTGCCTTGCGGTTCCTTGTTTTCCTGTAATGCCAGATCTGGCTGACCACGCTCTCTTCTTGCTGTGCCAAAGTGAAATTTTCTGATGTTTTCCAAGTGAAATATGAAAAAGTTAGATGAACTGTTTCCAAAGGTGCCTGTTTGCATTCTTGCAAAATACTTAATATTCTTATTACTAAAAGAAAATAATTTTTCTACTGAGAATGTGCTAGGCCTGTTTTAGTACCCAGAGCCTTCAGCTCTGCAAGTTTCATTATTTCCTCTACTCTGTAGATCAGCAACTTCTATTTCTTATACAGAGGAGGAAAAACTTCAAAACATGGGCCCTCTTTCTAAATATACATGAAAGCAAATGAAAGGAACTCTCATTTATTTTTGAATCACGAGATTTTTGCTTGCTGTGGCATGACAACATCTTTAACTCATTCCTCACACTTGGCAGTGGGAGGGGAGGAAAAAGCAAATCTCTTCTCATTGCTCCCACCTGAGAGCTCCATGACCAGAAGGCCCTGCCATCCCTACTGAGATCTTCCATCTGTGGATGACAGAGCTCAGCTTCTCCCTTTGTTTGGGCAGTGGCTGCCAGCTGGGATGGGCGGTGGCCTGACAGTAAGTTGTTCTCACCTGGAAACTAGGAGTGTCCTGTGCATTCTGCTTGGGAGGTACCAGGCCAATCGCACATCAGCACAGGCTGTTTTTGAAAGATGGGTTTCAAAGAGTATTTTGAAATCTGTGCTGAATGGTGTTCAGTCTGTGCTATGTTCTATGGTACCTACAGCCTGAGAGCCTGCTGTCCATATAGCTTCTCTATCTTTGCTGCCTGGCCATGGGCTTGTCCAGCCACGCCTGGTCACAGGCTAGCATCCAGCTCAGTATTTCTCAACTGGAAAAAATCCCCATGAGCCTTTCCCACTGCTAAGTCTTGAGCTGCAACATCACAACCATACGCAGGATTGAGCTGCAAGTTAGGATCACTGAGACCACTGAGTTTCTTTTTCTAGCCAAAGGGCTTATTTCAGTGCAAGTGATCACCAGTTTCAGGACTGCGAGTGGTGCTGCGATTATCACTCGGGATCTAGGGAATGAATTCAGGTTAGCTGTGCTTGGCAGAAAGGACGGAGAGCAAATCCCCACAGTCCCTAGCCAGAAATGAAGCAAGAGAAGGGAGGTTTATCCTACAGTCAGCTCATTCCAAATCTCCAGATTTGCAAAATAACCATCATGACTGTTTCTGGTGACCCTGGGGAGTGCCTGTCCCATGGGCACCTGGCAACTCTGGGGAGGTGGCTGAGTGCTCTGGGGAGGACACTGAGAGTACACACTGCAATGAGTAATAGGGCAAAAGTTAGGGCATTTACTGAGAGAAATTAGGCTCTGTAGCTTCTGCTTAAGGTGATCTTCTGCTCTCTTTGCTGGTCATATCCCAGCAGAGGATGCCTTTGCTTCTCAGCCAACCCTAGCCCAGCCTTGGTGCTGGGGCACACTAGGGCTGGCTCCGGCATCCCAGCAGTGCAGACCACAGCAGGCATTACTATCCCATGCCAGGGGACACAGCAGAGCAATGCCACAGTCCCCTCAGTTAGAACAGCCCTAACGGAGATCTCAGAGGTACACCACAAAAAGGAGGGCTGGCTATTCCAGCTTGTTCAAAACCACAATAAACCTGACCTTTGTGATTACTCACAACTGAGGAGTTCAGAGAACTGCTTTGCAAAGTTCTTCTTTGGCAAGTCCACCAAGTATCTACTGATACAGCTTATGATAGGAAAGGCTCCTCTGGGCCTTAGTGGGAGGGAGGGGGCCATGTCCAGGGCACAGTGTGAGAGCAGCACACCCTTCCCCTTTGTTTTGGGCCCAGAATTCAGCCCCAGCTGTCCTTCAGCCCCACTGGGTGCTTTCACATGGAGCTGGTGGCTGTTTTGCAGAGAAATTTTCCTCTGGGAGCCACTTCTGCATTGTATAACTAATTAAATATTTCCTGGGAACTGGTGAGACGGCATCTGCAGCTGAGTGATTGGAGCAACAGTAACCCAAATCACACAGGGGCATGAGCCGGGGCTTTTCAGACTGTGTGAGCTCTGCGGGTCCCCATCCTAGCACAACTGGGTAGCAGCACGAACAAGTTATTTTCCGTCTGGTTTCCCTCCTGCCCCTTGCCTTGTTCTTAAGAGCTTTGCCGTGGAGACCATGCTAACTTAAGTGCTCACGGTGATAATGTGAATCTAAGGCACTGGTAGCAGCTTTGAGGAAATTCTACTGAAATGGCCTTGTTGGAAAGATCTAGGGAATTACAAGTCATCTTATGTAGCTTTTCTGACCAGAACAACAAATACATCCAATCTGCACTGATTTTCACTTCATTAATAGGAAAAGGTAAATTCATCACGTGCAAAAAGTATTTATTTTAAAGTGGCCTCATTTTGGACTGGGAAATGTGAGAAGATGCAGGAGTGGCTTTAGGAGGGGACAGTAATGCACAATTCAGGGTTAACCAAAAACCAGTCTGCTAGCAGGCGCTGGGTGCCATAACTGCACTGAAGCAATATATCTGTTCCTCCCAGGATAAACCTTCAGCTTCACAAAAAGGCCAAGTTCAGGATACACCAATTCCTGATCTGCAGCTGAGCAAATGGTACGGTAGCAATTTCCCAGCAGGATATTCTCAGTGTTTTTATTAAGTCAGAGAGACAGAAGGCGCTTTCCCGGAGCCCTCCGATCAGGCAGTCATGCTGCTGGGTGGCTTGTAGGGCTTAGAGGAGCAAAGAGTTCATTCAGACCGGTAAGCTTAGCCCCTCCATTTAACTCTTGCAGCTACAAGTGGATTCAAGAGAAGAGACAGTGGGGCAGTTTGAATACCTGTTGCAAAATGGGCCACTGTATATCTGGAAAGCAGCTGGCAGTTTTCTTATTTATATTGAAATGGAACTAAATGTGGTAATGGAGACAGACTGTGCATTTCATCCCTGTGCCTATGGTCTAGCTAAGAAAAATGTGTCTCTTTCCTGAATACAATCTCTAGTGGGACAGGGAGCAATTAAGCCACTTGTTCCACAGAAGTAGCACGATGTTGGAAATGCCACTAGAGCAATTTCTGCAAAGAAAATCACTGTGAAAAAGAATCTCTCTTCATCTTTGTCTCTGCAATGTAATTTTTTTTTTAACAATTATTTATATCATCAAATGAAGCAGAATGTAATCCAAGGCTCTGTAGCTAGCTGCATCCACACCCAGCCCACTTCCCACAGCTTCACTGTTAGCGCACAGATTTACGAGTTGCTGAAATCACACACCCAACAGGAAACTCCTGAAATGATTCTCTTCTTCTGCACAGTGTACAGCTTCTAGCTACCTGATGCTCTTTCCCTGCACTTTCAGACTGCAGGACAGCGTGACATGAGCAGCAGTGGAACAGAAGCAGACTCGGCAGGCAGGGAGAGCAGTTCTGAGTGCCACAGCTTCCCTGGGCCCATGCAGTGCCCTGGCCATGGTGTGATCCCTTCCACTGCTCTGCTCATCTGGGAAAAGCAGTCACGGGGCAAAGCAGGCTTCACTGAGTCAAGTACTAGGAAATTATTTCAAAGCTAATGCATAGCTATAGCAGGGGTTCTCTATTGCATCCTATTGAACCCAACAGCAAACAACTCTGCCAAGCAGCTGTTCCATTATATTTTATACATATCAAATGCTACTCATGCACAACTTTATCCAATAACAGCACCCTGCTCCTCAGTTCTATATCAAGTCTCCCATTAAGGAACTTAAGATACCCAATCACCCACTCATACTACCGTGCTGCTGATTCAGTTTTCTCTCTCTGGAGCTGTGTTTAGATTATTATCTTACACTTCTGTATTTCACTACAATTTCCCTTTGGATCTGAATTTCATCCTCAAGTTATTAGAAAACCAGTGACATCAGAAACCAGAGACAATCCCACAGATGTAGTAAAAAAAAAAAAAAAAAAACAACCAAAAACATTTAGAAGCAAGTTTCTAAAATAGAGGTTGTTATATCATTCCCATAAGCGAGGAAACTGGGAGGCAACTCGTTAAGGAGGGCTTTACATTTTTTTACTTAATTTTTCTCTGTTTTGTTATATTTATTAATTTTATTTTTAGTTCTTAAATACAACTCTGATACTTTGGCAGTCTACAAGCATGCTGATATGGAAGAATCTAATCCCCTAATTTTCCCGAGAAGGAAAGCAGTTACATATATAAAAAGCATTTTATTGCTGATCTAAATACCTCCCCCTGGTCTGCTCTCTGTTTTATGGTGAAATCACAGGAAAAAAAAATACATCTATATATAAAGTTGCATTTTAAGCAGCTGGATCAGATAATGATAAACAGCAAAAAATGCAAACAGGATTATTGCATGATTCCCATGAACTTTTTTTTTTTTTTTAGTCTGTGAGAGTTAAGGGACAGGATCTGAAATATGATAATTTCAAATGAAGTGTGCAGTTTTCCTTTCTCTTGGGAAACTCTGACCTAGGAGATGGACACTATCTTGAGCTATAAACTTTTCCCCGAGAAAAAAACTTCTGAAAGGCAAGCGGGGCATTTAAATATCCCATTCCCAGTGAAAATGTCTGAGATTTTTGCATTTAACATCACTTTGGTGCTCTGAAAATCCACACCCTTTGAACTTTTTCTAACAAATGTTGATTTATTTTCTCTTTTAATGTATTTTAAGTCTATTTAAGTTGAGGAAAGCAAGGGATATATACAGGCAGAAGGCAAAAAATGACATAAATCGTGCATGAGTTTATGCCATGCCCAGCCTCTCTGCATAACAGATATCCTCCTCCCTCAGGAAGGAAAATTTATCTCGAGTTTGCTATTGTATAATATTTTAAATACACAGGGGAGGAGAAGACCTCTGAGAGAACAGAGATTTCACTCCCACCGCAGGAATGAGTTCCCATTTAGTCTTGAGTTTCTGTAATTTTGGTTATCCCATCCACAGTAAGAATGCCATAGAACTGCTATGGGAGATGCAGGGAATTTTTGTAATTGAATGGGAAAAGCCTTTCCTTGAGATAAGTCTGTGACCCACTGAGCAAATTCCCCAGGGCATCACAGGAGGGGAGAATAAAGTTTGGGTACTCAATAGAAATCACACATGAAAAAAATATCTACAGAAACAAATCATTTGAGTCCATCTCCACTTGAGCATCAGCTAGATACACTAAATGAGGGATGACAGTAGAATTGATGCAAACATAATCTCTTTCTTTTCACCCTATAATAGATTTCTGGTGATAAAGTAAAGCAACTCTGAGGATGAGCAGTAGGGCGCTGGGAGTGCAGATTTGTACAGATTGCTCTGCCGAGACCCAGCTGGTTGGAAACCAAACTGTAGCAAAAGCTTCTCCCCGGCAAACCATAAAACATGAATTTCAGACGTATGTAATCCTGACCCTGTGCCTGCTGGGGAGTCGGGTCTCAGGCTGCTCTCATGGAGTGATGCTCACACACATCCAGCTTATCCCTGCTGTCTCTGAGCTCTTAATCGGGGACTGTCCTCTCCTGGGAGAATGAGAGAAGCCCCATTTGATTTGATTAAGACAAGACTCACGCAGACAGCGAGCCTTCGGAAAAGCAGAAATCTCTGCCTGTCCCAATGGGTACCTTCCCAAGGGGTAGGTCTTCTACATCTGCTCTAGAGGCATCTGCTGTAATTTACCCCAGATTAGGATTTGTCCCATAGAAGGGGGAATAAGGGGAAATCTCTGCTTAGATTGAGCCTTTTTGCCAATGGTTCTCTTGGAACTTAGCTAAGTGTCTGGTCCCACAAAAGAGCAGAATTGAGCTAATGGAAAGAGAAATATTTAGGAAGGTGAGGAAGAATAGCCTTAGGGTCTCCAGAAAGGGCACCTGCCTGCCACACAGACTGGGGTGCTCCCAATACTCACCAGGCACAGCAGGGCTGGAAGAAGGGAGTGAGAAGGAAGATGCCCAGATAAGGGTCCATGTGAAACATAAAATCCAAATAAAGAGGGAGAAAGGACATCCTAAAAAAAAAAAAAAAAAAATCAACCAAAAAACAAAACAAAAATAACCACCAACCAACAAAATTGGGTACCAACACTGAGGGGGAAAAAAAAAGGATAAAAAAAAAACACAATAAAATTAGGAAACGGATGGAGTTATTTTCCACCAGTGCTCCTGGTGTGATGAAGAAGCGTATGCTCCCTGAATCCCAACTTCTGCGAAGGTTAACCAATCCTAAAGTAAGAGCTAAAGGGGGTTGGTGAAATGAAGCCGCAGAACTTCCTAAGAAGAGATTATCTACTTAATTAAAGATTTTTTTTTTCCTAAGACCTTCAGCCAATCAGAACTCAAGTGCCAGAGAGAGATTGAACTGATGAAAAGAACACCCCAGGTTCCTCGAAGACAAATGCACCAAGAAAGGGATAAGAGGGAGGGAAAAGGGGGGAAAAAGGAGAGAGAAAGAAAAAGAGAGAGAGGGAGAAAGAAAGAGACAGCAAATCCCTTAAAGCAATCACTAGACTCAATCTCCATCGCACTGCCCTGCCTCTCCATCCCCCCCAGGACAGCGGGAAGGGCTGCTTGGGTGCCTTCACCTCCTCCTGTCAACATCTGGGTGCTCCCAGCTGGGGTTGGGACCAGCCCATCCGTGCCCCATGTTTGGAGACAGATCAACAAATACCATCCCTGCCTCAGTCTCCCCCAGAAGCTTAAGGGGAATCAGTGCCTATTCCCACTTCCATCTGCATCTCCCTCATCACGGTGACCTATCTCAAACCAAGACCCAAGCCATTCTGTAGTTCTACAATCCTATGAATTTCAGCAGGGCACCCAGCCCATCCCTCCTGGCCGTAGAGGACATGTTACTGCCACAGCCACACTACAGCCACTCTTACTGGTCCCAGGCCAGTGGGACCACTTATTCATCACCTTTTCCTGGAGCCCTAGGAGCATCCTCTTCACTAGCTCATGTTCACATCCCAATGCCCTATGGGATGGATCTGTTAGGGAGGTCAGTTAGCTTCCATAAGGACACTAGCAGACAGCTCCATGCTCTTCTCTTCCCTGTGCCCATGACAGAACTAGCAACATTGCCATGCAGCCTGCCCTCAAGCCCTTTCCTGCCTTGAGCCACATGCTTTCTCCTGAATGTGAGCTGCACGTTCTCCATGTTTCACAACTGATCTTATGCTGTGGACATGGTCAGCCAAACCATGTACTGAGAACCATCCAACTTGTTTCACCCAGGGAACAGCTG
Source organism: Chrysolophus pictus (assembly GCA_037305975.1). Taxonomy (NCBI): domain Eukaryota; kingdom Metazoa; phylum Chordata; class Aves; order Galliformes; family Phasianidae; genus Chrysolophus; species Chrysolophus pictus. The sequence continues at coordinate 18,098,374 of CM074581.1, read as the reverse complement.
CAAGGCAGAAGAACTGGACCAGCGTAGGGTGAGGATGTTTGCCAAGCTCCCAAAATGAGAAGATCCCCCTGGCTGGTGGCTCTGTCCATGTGGCCAGCAGAGATGTGTGCTCAGCCAGACCTTGGACACAGTATATGGCCTGCAGGCAGAGCACTACCTTTGCCCCTAGCACTGCCAGGGTAGCCTGACTGCAAGCACCCAGGTGAGACAAAAATGCAGCCACCATCAGCCTATTCCAGGATCAGCTGTGCCTGCCAGCTCCTCCTAGAACTGCCAGGATGGCAGTATTTGCACTAATTAAAGCCCCACCAGTTCCTGAAGCTATGAGCATTTTAAAAGGTAAGGTGTTACATCCACTAAGAAAAAATCTGAAAGTATGTCTTGTAGAGGCTTAAGCCCTAGAAACTGAAAAGTAAGGGTGATAAGCTCAATTATTATTTCGATGCTGTAATGTTGTGCACAGTGCGTTGGTTTTGAAGGTTTGATTTATGATTCTGAAGGGGTCTGCTTCTTCAGGGGAAAAGAAAATACTGTCACCATCAGTTTTCAAAATGTGCTTTGTACTTGGCAAGCATTTCTGATGGCAGGTACTTCTTATGAGTGTTCAAATGCTAGTTTCTGTGCTCTTGAACAGGATTTTCTCATTCCTTGGGTCCAGCAGCAACAGTGTTTTGAAATCAGGTTAAACTTTAGTTACATCTTAACCAACTGGAAAGGAGTGTCTGCTGGGGTGAGCTATTGTTATTTACTTCACGGCAAGTTAAGTAAGGGGATTGCAAAAAGGAGGAAAAAAACAAACTGGTAAATGCAAAACAAAGATCATATTTTTATGATCAGGCTGTCCCAAGAAGCAGGCAGGCTTTCCCCCAAGTTCACATAAACACAAGGAGCACAGGGTTCTTCAGAGCCAGTAGCCTTCCTGGTCTGTTTCTGATTTCCATTAAATGCAATAGTAACTTTCCCATAAATAAGCATTTTCTTCAAGCCAAAGAGACTGAAGGCAACACCTGACGCAAAACAGACCCAAACATGTTTCAAAGCACTTAATTACAGTTCTCAAAGGCTGTATAATGGAACCTATGAAGTACTCACTAAAGAAATGGAATTTGAAATTGTTTTATAATGTTCTCAAAATGTTGTTGTTGTTACCAACAAAAGCTCTATAAATTTTCTAAAATGGGCTCAGATAGCATTAAAATACATTTTATAACCAGAGGGACTGGTGGTGTGTCACCCCATCTGACCCTTTGGCTTGTGCAGATCCCATGGAACCTTTGCATGGAGTTCTGAAATATCTGTTTGACTGTTTGCTCTCCTTTAAGAAAGGCAGGTGGGATTTGGGAGTAAGAAGAGGTAGAAGAGCTGCAACCATCTCTGGTTTTTGTTGTTTCAAAAAAACAAAAAACAAAAACAAACAAACAAACAAAAAAAAAAAACAAAAAAAACCCCATGAGTATAAGATGTTTTAATTTACAGAGCCCAGAGAAGATCTCTTTAAAGACCTTGTAAAAGTAACCACTGAAAAAGTCTTTAATGCTCTGCCTTCTACCTTGATAACAGTGCAAATGAATGAAATGGACATGAAGTTAAGAAGTGTAGGGTAAATATTTCAAGTCCAGCCCACTGGTATCTCATTAAAAAGGTCAGGAAGAAATAAAAGAAATTACCAGTGTGCCAGAACTGTGAGATGAAAATGCAGAGTTCAGCCCTGAAAGAGAGAGAAGACACCTCAGGAAGGTCTGCTATCCCACAGCAGTAAACAGGCTTTTACTGACCTGACTGCACTTTGCCTTTTAAAACAGCCAAATCTGGCTTCAGCAGGATTTGGTCCTTGTCAAAGCATCCCCTAAGGGTCCCAAAAAGTGCGAGTATCGCTTGCAATCCACTACTGAAAGTGCCCTGTGTTATTCTGCTCCTGCAGTCAAGTGGCTCTGGAAACAAAGCTGGGGAAATGTAATACCTTTTATTAGAAGGATTGATACACAATAGAAAAAGCTGATTTGTTTTTTCAAGTATTTCAACTCTGAAAAGGCAGGAAAGGTGCCAGTGTGCCCAGAAGCCTATTTGTTTATATATTAATCAAGTTGAACCTGAAATAATGTCGGTATCAGTAGTGTTGATGCACCTGAACGTGTAAATAGCTGCTTGACCTCATCACTGTAAGCCTAACTCTGTAGCATTCACGTTCTCTGTTGCTGTTCCCTGCATTGTTGACACACGCTGAGTTGACACATGACCTCCCATGAGGTCTGCTTCTGTTTTACCGGTATTAAATCTGTCCCTACAGTTAATGCATGGACAGTTCAGGGTACCCTATTGCCGTGACCAGGCTGGAAGGAGGATCACATAGGTGAAACCCAAAGCCAAACATGAAGTCTTCAGTAAGATTCATTGGGGTCTGAGCAAAAAGAAGACGGGGGACTTTGCAGGCTTTTTTTTTCTGCATCACTCTGGCTCCCTTCCTTGAGTAACCCAACTTGCAGAGGCTCACACAGTGTTCCCAAAAAAGTGTTTATTTAAAGGTACCTGGGAATGATCCACTTCAGGATATATCAGCTTAGGGGAACAGGACAGTGAGAGTGGCAGGGGAATTATATGCAGCACTCTGAGAAGGTGTAATTAGGAAGAGCAGGATGCAGTAAATCAAATCACATCCCTAGCTGTCTGGAAGGGAGATCCCCTGGGATGAGAGGGACTGTGCCAACTCCAGCACCATGCCCAGCTGCACATTACTCCTGTCTCCATGCACCTTGAAGGAAAACTGTGCTTCCTTTGGTACCAGGAGCCCAGGCCACATGCTGTGGCTGGGCAGGACACAGCCACCAGGACAGCCTTTGGACAGTCTTGTGTGGGCCACCACAGACCAGGTCATGGGGAACAGAAGGCATCCCATTGCACTTACAGGAGGATTAGAAGCTGGAGAGGGAAATGTCTGTGGGTTTGAAAGGTCTGGAGCTCTCTGGGCCAGAGGAGGAGGCAGGTGAAGCAGGAGGGTGGCTCAGCAGAGTCATGTAAATAATTGCCTGCGTGGCTCTCTGAGATGAGGAAGACAAGGCAACTATACCTAGAAGCTGCTCAAATGGGTGCACTGTTGCACCACAGGCATACATTTTGTTTCCCCTTCAGGCTTCCTGTGCTCCTCTCAATATTAGTACTATCAGGAATATTTGGAAACGAGCTGATTTCAAACTGCACAGAGTCAAACCGTTCCATTAAGAAATCTGCCCAGTGGCACGCTTTGATCTTTTTTAGCTGAAAGCGTGACTGCGCTCTGCAGGAGCTGTAAGCAGCCCGGGCTGACTTACAGCTGGCCAGCTCTCACCACAGCCGTTTGTTTCGTCCGTGCTGCGGGGACTGATCGGCCTGGAGTCCCTTTTGTAGCACGTACAGGAGAAGTTCATCTGAGGGTTTGACGGGATTCTGTGATCTTTCTCACCTCTAACACGCTACGCAGCCTAAGGAGCGTGAGGAGGTGTGTGTCGGATTGCGTTCCTCCCAGCCGTGCAGCAGCCGGCAGAGGGTGCTCCCACCTCGTCTGCTGCTGGGAAGCATCCCGGTCACAGGTGTGCTGCCACGGCCCGGCTTTGCGGGGGTTCTGCTTCGAAAGATCTCTCCTCACCTCCACACCTATGCGCCTCGAGTCCTCAGCGGGGGTGAAATCTACAGGTCACCATGAGTAAAATAACAGAATCTTAGAATATCCCGTGTAGGGAGGTACCCACGAGAGTCATAGGATTGTGTAATGGCTTGGATTGCAGGGAACCTTGCAGATCATCTGGCTCCACCCATCCTTGCCTTCCACCGACTGCCCAGCCTGGCCCTGAACAGCTTCAGGGATGGAGTACCCAGCTTCTCTGGGCAGTCTGTGCCAGGGCCACAACACCCTCTTGGGAAGCAATATCTTCCTAACATCTCATCAAATTTTCCCTTCTTTTAGTTTAAAACTGTTTCCCCTTGTCACTCATTGAGAGAGAGGACAAGGATCATTGAGCTCAACCGCTGGCAACACACAAGACCTTCTGATAGCCCAGCTGCCCCTCCCCTGACACAGCTCCATGCCGTTCCCTTGGGCCCTTTCACTGCCACCAGACAGCAGAGCTCAGCCCTGTCCCAGGTGCAGGATGTAACACTTGCTCCTGTTAAAATTCATGCAGCTGGGGATTGTTGAGTCCTCCAGTTTTTCACAATCTCTCTGCAAGATCTCTCTGCCTTTGAGAGAGTGTTCACCTCCTCCCAGCTTAGTGTCATCCACAAATTTTCTGAGTATACGTTCATGTCAAGGGATCTCACAGCAAAGCTGCTGGTGAAGGGCCTGCAGAGCCCTGACCTGTACTCTCTGCAGCCTCCATGTGTCCTGTGGCAAGCTTCCTCTGGGCAGGATGCTGCTGCTGGTGAGTCTTCTACAGGCATCTCAGGAAGGGCCACAGCTCACTGATCTTCAAGAGGGAGATGGATGCAAAGCCATCAGGAGAATGCAAAGGAGGTCTGGAACCACACTTCTGCGCACTTGTGACTTGTGGGATCTTAGGACTATCACCAGGGTAAGGGTCCTACACGTCTTCCTCAGCTCTTTGCCCTAAAAATAGTGATAAATATAGTGCTGGTACAAGTCCAGTGAGGTCCTTCCTCTTTGCCTATGATGACTAACATGACAAACCCTTGGCATTTACTTGGGATGAGTCAGGCCTGCAAAATCATGAGACTGTCTTGAGAATAATACACAGTAGGAGCTATTTGTGTCCAAGCCTTTAAGGTACTCTTGGGGCTTGTTTCCTCTCGAATTGGCAGGGCTGGGAACATGCTGTTCTCACAAGTGAAAGGCAAGCCCAGAGCCCTGAGCTGCAGGCAATGAGGCTTTATGACAAACACCAAATGACAAAAAACGTGCAATAATTCTTTGGAGGTAGCAAGACTGAGAAGGCATGCAGGACCTCACTGACCTGCCCCAAATGGGGTGAGTGGTGGGTCTGGCTGTTTGTGTAAGAGATCTCATGCATTCTGTGCACTTGCATTTAAACACTGGATCTTTCTTGGTCCGTCCTTGGCCAAGAATTTCACTTGGCTTCCCTTGTGTTACTTGTTGCTACTTTCCACCTTGGGAGTGGCTGCCTTTCAGTGATGAGCATCGGATCAGCCTGTATGGTGCTGTGGCTTCCAATGAGCTGTAAGGAAAGCTGAATCCTTTGCTAATAAAACCCATGGCTCAGGTTCTGGCTCCAGTACTGACCAAGATCATCTCTTCTGCCAAAATATCCAGTCAGCCCCAATAAATGGTGATGATCAGTAACTCAGAGACTGACTCAGACAGCTGAGATGAAGAAACAGCTCCAAGAAGTTCAGGGTAAACTGGCATCATAAAATCTATTACAAATCCTTCATAAATGCCATTGCTGACAAAGACAGAATCTAGCTTCCTTTCAAATTCTCAAGAAAGGGGTGCTTTTTTTGATGGTTGTTGGAAGAATGTTGTGGGCACTGTTGTTATACAACCTTGACCTCTGTTATAAGTGTCCCAGGAAACCAGCTGCCACGTAAACAGTAAAGCAGCATTTTTGTTGGCCTGCTGGGAACAAGTCCCTTGGCTTCCCTACTGTCAGCCTGGACAAAGTTTCACCACTGAGGAGGGCTACCAAGAGAGGGGTGTTATTGGAGCATAGCACTGTCTGAAGGAGATGAGACCCAGAGATTGAAGGAAAGAGAAGCGTGACTAGAAGCAGTAAATCTTCTGAGTGTGAATGTCAAAGCACACCTAGGAAAGAAGGTGTCAGTCTGATCAGGTGCTGTTGAGAGGAGTCAAGGCATAACAGCAAATTATTCTGGCCATGCTATGTTCGTTTGTCACAACCGATAGTAGCCAAGCTTGCTTGAACCAGTGTTTTACTAAATCATCCTCCATCACCTCCATCGCTAGAGCATCGCAGAACACAGTCCACTGCAGCTTCACAGTACACTACTAAATGTCAGCTGTTGAGTGGCTGCTGAAAATCGAAGCATGGCACAGGTAACAACTTGCCCAGAGTCAGGCAGTGAGGCAGTGCCTTGTATGATACATCTGCGCTGAAAACAGACGAGAGCATGATATGCTTGTTGGGAGAGGAAGGGAAGGAGGATTACTCCCAGCAACACATCAGTGATGAGATGGGGGTACCTTACTGAGATGGGTGCCAAACTGTTCTGTGAGATGGGAACCTTCTGGCCTAGGGTTGCTGGGGCCTGAGACCCCAGGAGGCTGAGATGGCTCCTTGCTAGGTGCAGAAGAGGATGCTGTATGAAGTGAGCTCTTACCAAGCCCCAGAGTCTATTTGATGACCTGCATCTGGACTCAGAGTACAAATCAATAGTGACGCTGTGCTGTTTTTTAACACATGCAAAGTAGGAATGAGCTCTGTGTTTAGAGCACAAAACATTAATTACACCATCCACGCCACACTGGTAGTGAGGAGAAGGCAGGAAACCCCCACAGCTACCACATAAGAAGATGAGTGTTCATATTAATCCATCACTGAGTCGTATTTTTTGGAATGAGGTATCTCAGATAACTTTGTCATTACCTATAGCCACCCCGAAAGTCATGTTTACTCCCAGAGTTTATGCTGCCAGCTTTTATAGCAGTGCGTGTTTGGAGGAAGAATCCCACTCTCCCTCTCCTCAGATTTCAGAAATATAGTGATCCCGACTTCATCGTGTCATCAAGGTGAGCAAAGAGGGCGTGGAACCCTCGGTGCAGCTGAAGGCACCGACTTGGGACGTGCTGTCCCTGCAGTTCCCTCTCTGACACAAGGATGGCGATGCTGTTCCAGCTCTTTCTTCAGCCGACAAAGAGCGCTATGCTCTCTGTGCACGGCTCTTTTTATAGCACCGTAGGGCGTGCTGATGGATGATCGCATACGACAGGAGTCATTCTCACAGCCAGTCTGTAGCTGTTGCTACGTCCGAAGCCTTGCACGCAGCTGCTGGAACAGCCCAACACGCCCATGCTTTGCAACCAGAGAAAGAACAAAATGTCTGCAGGAATTCTGTGTGGCCGGTTCCAGGGAGGCTTTTTATTGTGCCTATTTAAAGATTGTATCAATGATTTGTAGGTGGCGATGCTCATGGGACATATCAGATCCTGCTCAGGACGCAGGGGCTTCTGATTCCAGCTCAGCCTCTCACTGTGGATAAATTACTCCTCTTTCACGTAACCCAGTCTTCCTCCTCTAAGTCTCTGCTTAGACCATAAGCTTTTGGAGTCAGTGGACACCTTCTGGTGTGAGTTGTATAGCACCTGGCATAGCACAGACCTTGGCAGACTTTGCACCTTATCTTAATAATCAGCATCAAAGTCTTCATATAAATTAACTTACCTGAATGCTCCCTTGCCCTTATTGGTGTTAAACCACACGTGATAAGAAGTCATGCAGGAAACTCTGTGTGTATGCACGTGTGTGTGTCTGAGTGCATAAAACCACTTTGGAGTTTGGTGTGACTGAAAGGTGTGACACCTGTGTTGTGAGCAGAGGTGATGACTACGCCCTCCAAGCATACCTCAAACACCTCACCTCAGACATGGTGTGTATACAACCCCCAGTGCCTGCTAGAAGCCGTCTTCTGTGTTTGAAGGAGCCATCTCCTGGGCTTGGATCCCAAAGGGCAATTGTTTGGCAGTTGTGGTGGTCCTCTGCAGAGAACAGCTCCTGAGGGAAAGGGGCTCATAGCACACTGGAGCTTGAGGACGAACTGTTACCTTTGTTAGAAGTGGCTACAAAAGGATACTTCTTGTACCTATCCAAAGAGGAAGCAAAACCCAATGGTTTGAGGAGAATGGAACTCCCAGTCCCTTCCCTATTTCTATTTGTTCGCTAGGAACATCACTGGAAGTAGGAGGTGTCAGTTCATAAAGGAAACTACCTTTGGCCAAAAAAAAAAAAAAAAAAAAATCCTGTCAAAAGATATTTTAAATTGGGATGGGGGGGGGCAGAGCAGGGAGGAGGGTTGTGCTTTTTTCATGAATTATGTGAGAACTATGGATACTGCTCTTCCTGGTATTACGAGCACAAACTTGCCATCTAACAAGGCAGAAAAGCATACCCTTCAGTGCACCTCCCCTCCAATGGCATATTTTCCAGCTTAGTTGGGCTGCAGGGAGCAGACCTGAGTGAAAGCCTGTTTTGTCTGTGTGTTCCCTCTCTTGATCAAGATATCAGCCAGTCATCCAAAAGAGCTGGTGTTTCTCACTGTGCTTCTCCAGATTAGCCTTGCTCCTTCTGTGTCAATCTGCCCCAGCTTAGCTGACCCACACCAACACTGTACAGAATCTTTCTGGTGACATCAGGCATTCTGAAGCAACAGTGAAGCTCTGTTCCTCATTTGCCAGCCAGTTTCTAATCCAGGCCCTGCTATTTTTATCCAGTCAGGATTTCTCCACTCCCTTAATAAATATATTATGTGGCACTCTATCAAATATCTGACCAAAGGAAGAACAGTTTGAAATAATTTCTGACCATACTGACACAGAAGACAACTGACTAATCAAATTTCATCTTGTTCTCCGAGCTGACTTTAACAGCAAATCTCCTCTCAGGTAAAAGATCTGGGCACCAGGATTTTGTCAGCATTTCCACCAAACTAGCACTTTCCCTTCTCTCCAAAAGCAGTTGCACTGATGATGTAGAAGGGGAGAGTTTTGCAAAGTCCTGCCGTGACCACCATCTTAATCACATGTGTCACAAAGAAAGGACTTCCTTCAGTGACCCAACAAAACAAGAATGTTCCCCACTGCCATGTTCTCTTACAGCCCCAGCCCCATTGTGTACTCTGTGTTCTGATGAAGATCTGAGTGACCAGGAGACATTCCCGAGGCTTCATCTGACCTGAGTTAAAGCACACAAGTAAAATGCAATAAGCTCTATAATAATGAGAACGTGGCCTGAAAGACGTCATTTGTAACATCAGCTAAATAGTAGTTTGGAGCTGTTCTCCCTCCCCCTCAGCTGGGTTACACTGAGAGGACAAAGGCCAACACTTTAAAAGTACTCTAGTATGGTGGCAACTGGCTCTCAAAAAACTGAGCCCTTCACAGCATCTTTGGTAGGATTCCCAAGATCACCTTGTGACCTTCAGCGTATGTAAACCTTGGAGTGGCTCCCCATGTCCTCTGTTCAGGGCTAAGATGATGAATCACTCTAATGTTCAAACACATAGGCTAACAGATTTCTTTCAGATATTGTTTTGGGTTCAACTGCACATCTTGGATAGCCTGTACTGAAACTAGCACCAGCTTGTAATTTCTCTGCTGAGGAAAATTGGACTGGCCCTCAGGCTGAGCCTCAGCTGTGCCTCTTTCCCCCTTCCAGGTATGGGGAGTGAGGTGCTGGGGGATGAAGCACAGCTGAGCAGTGAGGCTCTGCTATAAAAGGGACTTGCTGGGCTAGGAGCCTCCAAAAGGTTATCTGGGAGCTGAGCTGGGAATGAGAATATATAGGCTGCTGCTATTATGCAGTAGGGGAATAACAGGCTTACAGCAAGACTCTGAGTGCAGATCTAGAGATTTAACCTCAGATCTTTGATTGTGGTTAAAGCTTTGATTGTTGAAAGCTACTACAACAGCTGCTAGAGAGAAGAGGAAGTAGATGTATTTGAAAACTACCTTTTATGGTTGGTATCATATAAGGGAAGGAGAGCATAGCAATGCCCAGTTCTCAGGAAAGAAAACAAAATTATTCTGAGTAGCGAATTATCTTCTGCAATTATCCCTAGTTTCCTGCTGTTTTCTGCTCTGGAGGGAGCAAAGGAGAAGTTCTAAGGCAAATAAAGTTAGGAACCAGAAGTAATTCTGAAACTCTAGAATATCCTGTGTTTGGGGGAAGGAGTGAGTTGGCATCCCTGGTCTTATTTACAATGAGGGCTTCTGGAATTCTCTCTCTTAATGATGATGCGGTAATCTGACCTACTATATCATATAATCATAGAAAGGCTTGGGTTGAGAAGGACCACGGTGATCACCTAGTTTCAACACCCCTTCTATGTTCAGGGTTGCCAACTACTAGACCAGGCTGCCCAGAGCCAATATGTCATGTCTCTGTTTATTGCTGGGATACCATTAGTCTTCAAGCATATGAGTTGATTCTGGGGATGTAGTTGCTATCTGAAATGTTTTTGTGTCCTCTCCCAGATGTCTATGTGAACTTTGTTTCCAGGGTCTTTGAGCAATTTAATGGTGGATCCATAGGATCTACACCAGAGCAGCTCTGATGTGGGGTGTCTTTGGCTAAGCCAGGATATTTCTCAGTTGGTGACCTCACACCTCTCATGTTGAAGGGCAGAGCTTAGGCAGTGTTATCTAGGGAGCTGGAGGCTAGGCCCTCTCTGTGATGAGGTTTGTCCTTGAGTTGCTATCTTGGTTAGATGATTTTAGACTTGGGGATATTTGTGTGCTAGCAGTGCCTGACCAGTTCATTTCACTTAGGTAACCCCTATGCTTTGTCATGACAGAGTGTGGCTTATGCATCAATCAGCTGGTTTCCTTGTTGATTGCTATCATTCTTATCACCCATGAAGTTTACTGTTCTTTGGCTTCTGTGGTCAGCGAGAGATTCAGCAACTCTCTGGCCCTGCTGTTTGCAGACAAACAGAAAAGCTGGCACTTGTGTTAGTGTGACCATGTCCCTGCCTGTGGTTGGCAGGCTGTCCTGTTTGAGGTAGTTACAGATGTTTGAACTTCAAACAATGTCCATAGGGAATCTTACTACATTTGAACAGCTCTCATCTCCTTTGATATCTGAAGAGCAGATATCATAACTGAAAGGTTTCCAGGGGCTATATTTTCCTTGTTGTTTCATCACTGAGCAAACAAAGTAATAGCAAACTTCTATATTGCTTAATTTATTTAAGTATTCGGATCTGAAGTTGATTTATTTTCTCCATCTGCGAAATGTTCTTATGTAAAAGCACAGAATCAAGTAGACCTTTCGATACTTTGGAAACAACCAATTGCCCAAAACTCTGGGGATGTAGGCAGGCCCAATTATTCCTTTAGTATGTACAGCATAGACTGCAGTACAGGTGTATTGCAGAAGGCTCATTAAGGTGGGGATTGTTTCTTTTCATTAAGGGACAAGAGGGTATGGCCAAGGTTAACCTATAGGTCACTGATAGACTGTAAATGAGCATCCAAACTTCCTGAGTCCCAATCCAGTACATGTTTCATGCATGGGGTGAGGAAAAAACAAACAAACAAAAAAAAAAAAAAAAAAAAAAAAAAAAACACTCTGATCTTCATGAGAATGAGGGAAGCCGGAGGAAGCAGTGGAGGAGCTGGTATGTTCACCTTGTTGCATGTGGGGCCACACCAGAGACACTTCTCTGGGGCGAGGGAGTGTGTGTCCCTGGAGTTTAACTTGAGTAGGTGTTGTGTTACTTGATTACCTGATGCACATTCCTTCATCCACTCTATCTGCACTGTAATTAATTTAGCTGCTAAACTGATGGGATTTAATCTGGAGGTTCTTGCTGCTTCTCTCTAGTAACTCTGGTAAAGCAGCCTTGGAGAACTCCCACTTGATTCTCTGCAGCTTTCTAAATGCTACCCTTCCAGACAAAGGTGGTATCTGCTTGGGTTCCCAGCTGCTGGCAGAACAGTTTGGAAGCCTCAGTGGATACAGGAGCCAGGCCATCATAAAATCATTAAGGCTGGATGGGACCTCTGAGACCATCTAGTCCAGCCACCAATCCATGTCACTAACCATGTCCCTCAGTGCCACATCTCCACATTTCTTAACCACTTCCAGGGATGGTGACTCCACCACCTCCCTGGGCAGCCTACCTGCTTGCTGATGCATGGGGGAACAGACAGAAAAGCACACTGCTTTCTGAAGCAGGAAGGCTTCTGCTTGAAACATGGGGATTTGATAACAGTTTGGCACTGGTAGAAAGGATCTGGAGTGAAGTTCCTTTAGCCTTACAGCTGCTGACATCCCGCGGGCTTTCCTTGAAGTCTGAGGTAGAGGTGGAAGTGTCAAAGCTAAGCAAAATTTTTGGGACTGTCTCAACACAATTGACATCACCTGTGTTTCACACAGATGAAAGGGATAAGAGGGTAAAAAAAAAAAGGAAAACAAGCTTTGAGAACTTTGAGTGAGTGAAAATTCACGACTAATACCATTAAAGCTGAGCTAGCTCACTTTGCCCTTTATCTTCAATCACACCCAGTTTGGTTTATTTTACTTGAGCACTAAATGAATCCAATGGCTGCAGGCGATGCGTGGGCTCACGAGATCCCATGTGAGGGTCTTCTGCTCCCAGGTGAGGTGCTGAGCACAGAAGTGAAGTGCTTTGTAGTCTGCCCGTGGTAGGAGCTGGAAGCCAGCTGCTGACTGCAAGCATCTGCTGATTGCAGCTCATTGGGCTGCCAGCATCAGCTGATTGAGCTGAGAGTGCTCTCACAGCCAGGGCTTAAACAGTGATGACAGTGAAGAAGGGAAAAACAGCAGAAAAGCATGCTGTGTCTTAATAAATTATTATGTTGCTTGCATCAGTGTGCTGTGGCTGAAGGAGTTAGCAGAGATAACAGGAAAAACATTTGCTGAAGCAGAAAGTTGTGCTCGAGTGCTGCTTCAGTGAGGTGTGTGTCAGTGCCGTGCTGTATGTGTGCTCACTGAGGCCAGGTGTGTGTGTGAAACTTCTGCAATCAGGGCTGGAACACCACAGGAAAATCAAGAAACATGTTTTACCTGTCAAGGTGTTTATTTCATTAGTTTGATTGTTCCTAACAAGTTTTGGACAGATGGTTCTGAGAACACAGCCCAGGAGCAGGTCTCAAGAGATTGCATTTGGTTGTCAGCTTTGCGATGAGTGCTTTGGGTTTGCTTCTTACGAGGCACCTCTGCCTGCATCTGGATGTTGGGGTTCTGCCTCTTGGGCTGCAGGCTCTATCTAGTGCTGGAACTGCTTTTATGTGCAAGATTGTGTGACCTGGTTCAAGCCTTTAAGCACTTCTTTGGGAGGAGTGCTTCACAGATGAGGACGCTATTGGTAGTTATTAAAAATAAGAGGCTAGAGATAATATGACTGTTCTTTCAGTCTCAAAGCATCTGCTGCTACCTGTGGTTAATCAGAGGATAGTTTGGGTCTGACTCAATAAAGCTAGTTTGGTTGCAGTAGTAATTCAAACAGCGCACATTCTTTATGCACATATGGAAAAATCTGCTCCTTATGTAGAGGTACAGACATGACAGCCCCAGAGAGATGGGAACACAGATTACCTGGAGGCACATCCAGGGGGAGGCTTGTAAGGTAAAAATGTTGCTGCTATCTTTTTTGGGGCTATGCAACTTGCAACACATGGTTGTTTTTCCACATTAGAAATGCTGAATCTGCATAGTTTCCCTGGACATCAGCAGCAGCCTTGAGGTATCACCTATGGAAACACCTGAAACAAGCACATGCTTTAGAAAAATTACAGATTGCAGACAGTAGAGTGACTAATGGTGGGGCTGGGTCTGCCAGTCTGTGGTCCTCAGCCATACACTGAAGCATGCAGAGATGTGTGGGTGATGGAGCAGCATGGTTAGCTACCTCTCACATGGAACCCTCTTCCTTTGACCGCTGTGAGCAGTGGCAAAGATTTCACATGGCTTTACACGAACTGTTTCATGGCAGGTGGCTTGTTTGGCCAAAGAAGCTGTCTTGCACTGACAGCATCTGCAGGACACACCACCAACTTTTAAGAGTGCTACCTCGTACCAATTGAGTACCATCTTTAATATGTTTCTTCCAAATAAATGTCATAATTCCCATTTTTCTTGTTACTGGAAGAAATAGATTACGGCCGCTATTCCTTATAGTACCTTCTGTTAGCTGTTGTTATTAATAGAATCAAGCTGTTATTAGAAATAATGGGTAACTATTCACAGAGTGCATTCACTTAATGACTTGTGTACTCACTCACATTCACTGATGTTGCCCAGCTGGAGCTGGGAGGCCAACCCCAACGTGCACACTTGGAAGCAGGAGGTTATCCTGATGCACCAGTGGCTTCTCGGCAGGTGTTTAGAAATTCCTTCAGAGGGCACTTTGTTTCACCAGGTGCATATGTAACTCCATAGTCTTCACTTGCACGCAGCAGCCAGTGCCCAGTGGGTGTGATCTGAGTTACTCAACCTGCTGAAGATGCTAATGTGTGCTGGCAGCCTTGTTCAACATCAGGCTTTGGAGTCTATCAGTTCTTGAAAACTCATCAGGATTACCAGTCTCCAGAGCTTATCACTCCTTGGAAAGCTTTCACTTAATATCTTCTTAGGATGTATCTTTCTTGTCTTTGCCCAGTCATGTTTCCTGGCAACCATTTCTCCATTCAAATCTATAGAAACATATGGAACTTAAATGCAAACTTGCACAAAGGAGTTTTGATGACTCTGGGAGGCACTGCTTTACTAGGATGGTGAAAGGCAAACTTACTTAGCAGGATGATTGATTAGGGGAACATGTAACCCACTTGAAATAAACTGTTGGTACCTGGAAATGCCCCATGCCTTTAAGCTGAAACGAGCAGCATCATTGCCCTCAACAGGCAAAGCATGTGCCTACAGACACAACAATGCATCACAATTAGCCCCTTCAGCACAGACTTATCGCTAAGATGTGTGCCCTTGGCAGAATATGTGATCCTGTGGCATGATGTGTACTTGAGCAGTTTAGGAATAAACTGGATCTCTAGGCAGCTTGATCAGTACTTGGCCATGTCAGTGCTATCATCTTCATATGGATGCGAACATAAGTTCAGATGGGCCACCGTGCTATGGACAGAGAACAACAGGAGAGGGAAAACCTGAAAAACTATTAGTTTGCTCTGGCCTCTCATCTGAAGTGTGACACGGTGGAGTCACTGTCCTTGGAGGTGTACAAGGAGAGGACACGTGGCACTGAGGGACGTGGTTAGTGGGTACAGTGGTGATGGATTGATGGTGGTACTAGGTGGTCTTAGAGGTCTTTTCCAACCTTAATGATTCTGTGATTCTATCCTATGACCACTTCTGGTGTCTGATTTTTTTTAAGGATATACAGACTTCCATCTCATGTCAGCATTCCTGTTATCAAGACACTCCCTCTGATGCTATGGAGTTGCAGAGCTGTTTACAGATGGTCCAGCTGACTCTTATATGAAGCAATGACCTTCTCTGCACTGTAACATACTGGTGCTGGACCTGGCTGTGTGAAGCCTCACAGACTCTGGAAGGTTAGGAGGAGCACTGACTACATGGCACCCAGCAGCTAGCAAATTGCATACCTGCTCTACGTGGGAACCCAGCAGAGTGGGATGGCCCAGGACCTCAGCAGAAAGCTTCCTGGGATCTCAGCCATATGGCATACTGCACTGGTTACTCGTGAAGAGGTTCACTTGGGGCTTTCCTATAGATGTGGTTAACAAGGCAGTCTACTTCTTCAGCAGGTTTCAATTAGTGTAGCTGCTCTGTGGGCGGCACTGGCTCAGTCTGGCAGCTTTGCCAATGGTCTCAGTTGGCTTCTCTTACTTTCGCCTGCATGACTCTGGGTCTTCTGCTGCTGATGGAGGAAATGTCTTTTCTGGCTGCACGGCAAGGGGCTCTGGAGACACCTGGATTGTAGGTAGTGTACAGCTGGCACATCTGATTATAATGCCAGTCAGCGAGCTGGGAGAGAGAACTGCTATCATCTTGGGTGTCCACAGGGGAGGAAAGGGTGAGTGCTCTGAAACTCTTCCTATGCTAGCTGTGTCTTTTCCCCTCCACGGAGTCTGAGCCTCCAAGAGGCGCCTGCCCTGAGCAAAGTGACTGAGGATGGACGTAAAGGGCTGCTGTAATGGGGAAGCTCGTGGGCTACCAAAGATGTTTCTGCCAATCCTGCCAAGAGCCATGTCCTGCTGCGGCGGGACTTGAGCAGCCATGAGGAGAGGAGGAACTGAAGGTCTGATATGGGTGCTCTGACTCACTGCTCAGCTGAGCAGGAAGCATGGGGGGACTCAACTGGTGTGACCAGGAAAAAAGCAGGAGCAGGGTTTTTGAGAAGGAACTAGAACAAAGAAACCTTTGTGCTTCTTCCAGGCACGTGGTGGGGAAAAGGAATGGTTTTAGACCTGTATTATTGTGGTGAAAATCGAGAGGATCATGCTGCCATGCTTGGCGCTGGCTGTGTAGGTAGCTATCGTGGTGGTGGAGGGGAGGTCAGTGTGTGGAGTGACACTTGTTGCTCTTCTTCACACTGCTGGCATTTTGTGATAGGTTCCAAAAGCATTCAGAAATCCCAAACAGAATCAGAAATTAAAAATGGGTGGTGGTTTGCGGTTTATATGACAAAAGGCATAAACCAGCAGGAAAGTATGTAAAGGTGACATTGAGCCACTGGCTGTGGGTTTAAGTGCTGAAATAAGCGATGCTGGTTGTTTCACGAAGCCAAGTTCCCCATTCAGTTATTACAGAGCTGACATTTGGGAAATCAGATGCACATGTAGCCCTTATGGACAGACCCTGCTTTGCATGAGCTTTGAGCTAAGATTTGCATTGCCAGACATCTCACTTCTCATTGTCACTGTGACTGACTCATTGGCAGTGCATTGTGCCACTTACTGCCTGTCATGTCCTTAACTGGAATTAGCTGCCACCCCCTCTCCCAATGGCTCAATCACAGCTCTCCAGCACCTCAGTTCCTTCTTGCCCTCTGCTGCCATCCTACCCCGCAATCACTCTTGCAGTATGAATGGTTTTGTATTGATGTTCCCATCTCTCCCTAAAGAGTTGCCTAGCCCTGTCCTCTCAGCCATGAAAAAGCTATTTCTAAATACAGGAGCAGAGAGGAAGATTTTCAGCAGTTGTAAAGCTCTGCTTTTCCCAGGAGGTGCTGATGCCAGCTGCCAGGGGTGTCTCGGTGATTTTCACTGATGATGGGTTAATTATATTTAAACTAAGGGGGCAAAGGGATTATCTTTAAGCTAACACACTGAATGAATACTGCCCTCCTTCTCGCTGCACTGAGGCCCCCTCATGATCACAAACAGCTCTTTTCCTCTCAGTAGTCCTTGTACAGAGGGGAGCTGACTGCATTTAACAGGCCAGTGTGCTCCAAAGTGGGGTTTGCATGAGAGATACAATGCCTAATCCCAGCCCAGTAAATATATAGGAAGTTCCGCACCAATGTGCACAAGAACTTCTTTACGGTGAGGGTGACGGAGCACTGGAACAGGCTGCCCAGGGAGGTTGTGGAGTCTCCTTCTCTGGAGATATTCAAGACCCGCCTGGATGCCTACTTGTGCAACCTGGTGTAGGGAACCTGCTTTGGCAGGGGGGTTGGACTCGATGATCTCTGGAGGTCCCTTCCAACCCCTACAATTCTGTGATTCTGTGATGTGCTTTGAGCAGTCTTTTGCATGTGAGCATGGCAATGAACAGCAAGAGCATCCATAATTATGGTGCTACTGCCCTTTGTGCTGAGCTGATGCCACAAGGCCAGGCAGCTAACCTGCCTCCCACAGACCAGAGAGGGTCAGAGGCCACTGGTGCTGACACCGTACGCTGTGCCCAGGCAAACATTTGGCTTAGAAATGTCTGTACTCACTGGCCATGTGGAATGGAGATGTATCACTGTTGTGCAACTGAAGGGCAAAGAGACACCCCCCAGCACTCATGCAGCTCGGGACCTGCCTGCAGCACGGCTCAGCACTGTCCTGCTGGGCTGTCAGGGGGCAGAGCTGAAGGCCCTGTCAGCCTCACAGCAACACGGGCAGCTCAACCCCAGGTGGAGTAGATAGGACAGAAGGTCCCTACCACAGCCATTGATGTGCCCAACCAAACCCTACTTCCCTGTGCCAGACACTGAATATCAAGTCTCTCTTTCAGAGACTGCGGCAGAAAATCTGAGAAGCAGGAAAGCATCACCTGTGCCAGCTGCAGGAGGATTAGGAGACCTGCACAGTGTGTGTGAGAAGCCAATAGCAGAGTGAGAAGTAAATGCATGATGAGTGACTCAGGCTGCAGGCTGGCCCAGCCCAAGGGGTGTGAACCTGCATCAGCTCCTGAGCAGCTCCATCCCACCCAAGGAACCTATTGTCATCATTCCATCAGGACTGATGTGCTGCCAGAAACCAGAAATGGCATCCTGAAGAAGAAAAAAAAAGGGGGGATTGGGGAAATGTTTGTGCTGTATCAATGCACTATGGATTGGGTATTTTCAAATCAAAATGTTTCTGGCCTTTGCTTGGAAAAGGTTTTTCAGCTGTATTTGTGTGCAAAAGCACTGATTATATGTATTACAATGGAAGAAGTCCAAATCAAAAGGAAAGGAAATAAAACACTGAAAGAGACAACAGCCTGGAGAAAAACCAACCCCAGACAGCCAGGAAATCCTAGCTCTTTGTCTGCAGATAAATCTGAAATGACCAAGGGGTTTTTCCTTTGATTCTCAGGTTCGCCCTGAATCCAAATGAAAGCTAATACTGGTATAGCTGACTTCTGCAAAGAGAAAACATCCATTTTTTATGCTCTTTTCATACACCCCCTAATGCTCTGCCTGCTCGTGACAGAGCCAAACAGGAATTGTAGAGAGACAAAGAAAATTTTCATAAACACAGAAAATAAATTGCACACAAACATTAAGCAAAGCTGGTGCATTGTTAGCAGTGCTTTCATAGAGGTTTGATATTTCCTGAGGACTCTCATGGGTCCACAATCTCTTCCACCACATCAATCCCAGTACGTTGTGTGCTCATTAGCCCAAAGAGCACACTCACATTTATGGGTTTGAGATGGGCTTGTGGGTCGGGAGTGGTACACTGAGCTCCATTCCCTAAGACGGGATATTCACCATGTGCCATCAGACATCATGCTAATTTGGGGTGTGTGGTTGCTGGAGGGCACAGCCCCATACTTAGCAGCCTGCTATGGAGCTCCTTGCTGCAAGTCTCAGCCCTCCCGGCGTGGCACGTGCTGAATGCTCCCATTGGCAACATTTTCCAGAAGTTTATCACCTCCTGTGTTAAAAAAAAATAATAATAGCTCTTATCAGTCAAGCTCAGCTCGGCTTTTCCGATTTCCGGTAATTCTTGGGGCATTTTGAACCTCCTCAGCTCCCAAACAAGGATGGTATGAGCCACAGCCATAGCCACTGCTCTGCGAGCAGCTGATGTTGCTCACTGTGTGCTGGGGGTCACTGCTGGAGGCTGAGGGCTCCCACCACTAACACCCAGGTGTGGGCCCTGTTGCACCAGCCTCATCCAACCCAACAGAGGTATCTGGGTATGAAAGGCAGAGAGGCACCACTAGGAGGTGATTCACCCTTTTCCAAACCCGGTATGTCAGGCTGCTGCTGTGAGTCACCCTGGGAACCACCTCCCTGTCTCTCTAAGCTATAAAAGATGCTTATTTAACCTGCGTGGATCTCATGCATCACTTTAAAATTGCTTTAGTGGGTTGAAACCCGCCCCCTCCATCTTTGCCAGTGACAAGAGATACTTCAGCCCTCGGTTGGGTTGGAGGAATTTTGGCAGGGAATTCAGGGCAGGTGAGCGCAGCATGGCCTGACATCCTCACTTGCTGGAGGTGGGAGGGCCTTGGAACCTCCATCTTAGCTGTAACATTCCAGGACTTTGACATTACTTACCTCAGTTTTCCGATGATGCACTTCCTGGTGGTTATCCAGGAGCAACACATCTCAGCATCATTTCTTTGGGATTCAGGGTCAGGCTGAGTCTATTTCAGGTGATCAAATGGCAGCTAAATTGCTGTCATCTAGGTCATTGCTGCTTAATCCATCAGCTCGAAAAGGCAGAAGTGCAACGCTAGGGCCATGCGAGTCTCCCCATGTTCCTGCCTGTCACAGTGACCATGCACCGAGTGCGGGTCCCAGGTGACCTGGAGGAGGGTGGGCAGCACTGCTGATGGAGCAGCAGAGAGCAGAGGTTTGCAAAAAGCCATTTTAGGAGAACCAAAGGAGACAAACCATGTGAGACGAGCAGATGCGTTTGTTACAATGCCAAACTGTCACGTCACAGCTGCTGTCACTCCATTACGAAATCCTGCTTGTTCTGCAAAGCGCTATGGTTTTCCATATAGCTTAACGAGAAATGAAGGTTTGACAGGTTGCTGTAGTTAAGAATTCCGAGCCAGGGAGGGCTGGGTTGTCTTTAGCGACGGCAGCACTCGGGAACAAATTGACCGGATCCACAGCACAGCATTGGTGCGTATACAGGACACCGAGCTTCACGTATGCATGAGCTCACAGACACGCACGAGCACAGGGGCTCGCGATCCCCAGAGCTCAGCAGGCGCCGCAGCGCTGGGCTGCAGGGGCCCGCGCTGTGCAGGGGCAGCACGGGGATTGGACGGGGCGGCTCTGGCGGCAGCACGCCTCGCGCCCCGCGCGTTTGGCCGCGTTGCAGCAGGGTGCGGGCGGGGCCCGGGGTGCGGCGGGAGGGCGGCCCCGCAAGCGGAGCCGAAACGCCGAGGCCGGGCCGCGGATTGGGCCAGGCGGGATCACACAAGGCAGGCGAGCCGCCGATTGGCCCTGCGCGGGTCAGGAGCTGAGGGCTGCTGTAAACAGCCGGGGCCGACACGCTCTGGGAGGCCGTGAGCTGACCGACAGTAACCTCCATGCAAACTCAGCCTGCCCCACCTCCCCGTTGCTGGTTTTTTTTTTTTTTTTTTTTTTTTTTTTTTTTTTTTTTTTTTTTTTTTTTTTTGTGCACCGTCAGCCGTTGCGGCTGGGCTCAGCCAATGGGCGGGAGCAGCGTGCGCAGGGCTCCGCCAGCCGAGGGCCGAATTGCCTGGCGCCAGCCGGGGGGTGCGGAGAGGGGGTTGCTGCATCCACGTGTCTGCGGGTCTGCCCGCTGCCGAGGGCTCAGGGATGCAAGGGGCCGTGCCCGCAGCCCCCACCTGGCCGCCCGCAGGCCGCGCTCTCGGTCCCTCCCGCCGGTGGGTGCGAACAAGCGGTCTCTTGTTTCCCTGCCCTCTCTTCCCAGCAGCGCCTTAACCCCTCCGTGCCCCGGTGGGGGGAGATCCACAAAAAAGCAGAGTTGGGGTGCATCGGGACGGCACCCCGAATTCATAGATCACGCAGAGAAGGGGGAAGAGGAATCGCTTTAAAACGCTTCCAGGCAGCGAGCTCAGTGCTGAGCTGGCAGCGCTGGAGGGCTCGATAGTGCCGGAAAGCGTATGTTGGGCAGGGGATTTAATGACAGCCTTGGAGAAAAAGGGAGAGGCAGAGATCTGAGCTCTGCTCTCGTGAAATGCAGGCGGAGGGATCATTAACTTTATTTTTAGGCTTTTCTGAATAATCGGGGTTGGAGTTGGGCCTTCTGCCTCACTTGTGTTCAGAGGGGTTGTGCGAGTGAGAAGAGCGCTGGATACCACGAGCAGCAGCCCTTCGCCAGCCCAGAGCAGCCACGCAGCCCCCGCTGTGCCCCCCACCATGGGGCAGAGCGCTGCGGCCGGAGCTCAGCCTTGGAAGCAGAGCGTGGGCCGATTGTGCTGAGATCCACACGCCGCGTGCAAGGCCGCAGTGCCTGGGGGCTGTGCACACCCCGCATCCAAGTGGAGCAAGTTGGGCCTATGCGGCGTGGGCCTTACTCCCCATTTCTGGCTGAAGGGGGCTTGGGTGAGGTAGGGGAGAAGCAACCAGCAATTAAAGCGATATTTGGTGGGGGGATTGCCCCTTTTTCTTTCACTTCCCTCCAGCTTCGAAAAGGGACGGGGAGAGCAGGGCCGGCAGCAGCAGGAAAATTCCCCTGGCCGAG
This sequence comes from Chrysolophus pictus, assembly GCA_037305975.1. Classification (NCBI taxonomy): domain Eukaryota; kingdom Metazoa; phylum Chordata; class Aves; order Galliformes; family Phasianidae; genus Chrysolophus; species Chrysolophus pictus. Next base: position 18,076,638 of record CM074581.1, on the reverse strand, counting down.
GTGAATGAACTCGTGTGACGTGGGGCCGGGCTGCCGGTATTACGTGTTGTGCCGCATGCACGGCTGGCGGCCGCGGGCGCTGGCAGAGGGCCCGGCTGGGTAACCTGCAGTAACCCGCGGCGCGGGCAGCCGGCAGCAGGCGTGCCGGGAGGGAGCAGCCATCATGAGCTGCTCGCTCAGCACCCTTATAGAGGCAGAGGCTGATCTCCCCTTCCTTGCCAACGGTGGGAGGGAGCAGGACTGAGGATTGCCATCTTCTAGCCCACAGAACACAGAACATCCCGCTTTGGAAGGGACCCACGAGGACTGCTGAGGCCAGCTCAGCAAAAGGTGTGGGTGACAGTGTGCCTCCTAAGTTCTCGTGCTTAGCCCAGTCCCGCTCGTCACGCTGGAAGCCCAACAGGTCTTTAAAGTAACATTTTTATTATGAACAAATAAAATTTCAGATCAGCACAACCAGATGTCTGTTTTCATATTAGTAGAAATTATTTCAAAAAGTTTTTTTTTGTTGTTTTTTTTCCTTTTCCAGTACACAAAACAGAGAGATACTACTATGCAGAAATCCCTAAGCTGTGAAAAATCGTATCCTACTCTCAAGTGACAGAGCTCAGGCAGCGCGCAGGTTCAGCTCTCCAGTCCTTCCCCGAGCACCCAATTACTTGCTCTCTGTGATACCACCGGGACTGGGAACGGGCCTGGAAAATGCTTCCTCCAGCATCACTGTGCACATGGTGTGTTGCTGCCTCCCTCCTGCTCCCTGTGGGCAGCGTGCAGCCCTGTGCAGGGAAACTGAGGCATGACATGACACTGTCCCAGATGGCACAGCAGGCAGGTGCTCACCTGGGCTCAGGGAACGGCTCCGCTGCCGCCTCATCCGCTTCCACCTCTCACAGACTCATTTACAGTGAACATACAGACGATGCATCCAGGATACAAACATGCCACCAAAAATATATATATATATTTATAGGTGAATATATATATATATATATATATATCAAACAAAGGTCTACCTAAAATGTTCTATCAGTTTCTTAATCTAACAAAAATTTCTAACTCAAGTACATTCAAAATCACCTGCACCCACAGTTCAATGTAGGCAATTAAATAATTAAGAAACCCTCAAATGTTCATAATTCAGAAAAAAAAAAAATCCCAAAAAACCAACAAAACAAAAAACAGCAAACAGCTGTCAATACTTCTATGTATATTAAAGAAAGATTTAAGGCACCCAGAGATATTTGCCAATCCACCTTGAAAGTGACTGGGCAAACACCAGGACTGTTTGGTTACTGTTCCTCAGCTTCCACCCTAATTCCAAATTCTGGACCCAAATCAGCACTTGAAATTCAAAAGGAACCCTTGGTGTCAGTCAGGCCCTGCTTTCTCTACTGGGAGGACGTGAGCTATTGCAGCATGTCACGCACACTTCTCTGCCACAGGGTATGTCATGCTGCAGGCTGAGGGCACCAGGAGCAAGGAATCGCTCTCCTCACCTTTCCCCCTTCACAGCACTGGCTGGAGCACCTCATCCTCTCTGGAGACTTCAAGGAGTTCACAAGGGTTTGGTGAAGGCAGCCCACCATTGTAGAGCTAAGAGTGTTTCTCCCCTTTGACCCCAACAAAGCAGCGGGGCTGTAAGGATGCTGCCTTCAGTCCAGTGCCGCTACCTTTGGGATGCTGTGAGCTCCACATCACAGGCCTCAGCTGGAGATCACATCAGTCCTGGTAGCCCAGAGCAGAAGGGTCCTACTGAGGAGCAGTGAGAAGGATGCGGCAGGGAGGGGAAAGGACAGGAGAGTCCTGAGCTAAAGGGTTACGGAGAGCATTGCAAAGCTGTCCTGGTTCCCACATGTCTCAGAGCAGCAAACTGCAGCAGCTGGCTGCAGGGAGGCTTGCCAGGCTGCTCTGTGGGGAGTGGGGCAAGAGGCCAGGCAGATGAGCTGCCTCCAGAACCAGGGAGATGCCACCAATCTGCTCCAACGTTAGCCCTTCCTGGTCACCTCTTATGCTTTCCTCCAGTTCCATCCAAGTGTTTAAGCAACATAATTGATACTATTGCTACAACTAATTGCAAAAATAAAAGTGGATAAGGGTGAGGGAAGCTAAGGAGGAAAAAAAAAAAAGCACATTCAGCCTGGTGAGGGGCCACTGTGCCCACGACCCAACCGCCTGAACTCCTGCTGCAGTCTGTGCAGCTTACAGGAAACAACACCCACAGGAACTTCTTTTTCCCAACACGCCCTTCAGCTGCCTGCCCACGCTGTCTCAGGCCTGGGTGATATAACCGACCTTTGCGCTGCCTCACCACCCGCGCTGCCTGCATAGCGGGACAGCAGCTTGCTCACCAGGCAGAGCAGCAGGCTGGCAGTCACAGTGGGCCAGGAAGCAAGCTAAGGGACTAAGGAGGAGCTGCGTTCTCTTCCTGTGTTCTCTAGAGAGTGCATCCCCATCCCTCAGGGAGCTGGGGACTGCAAGACCCCTCAGCTCCTTGCCACCTCGTTCCATCTCAGTGTTTGTCAGGCACTTGTTAATCGACCAAGCAGATCCCATGCAGAGGGAGAGACATGCTTTGTAGGTCTTCCAAGAAGTCTTTACACCCTCCTGAGCACACAGGTGCTCCCTCGCCATACCAGCCATGTCTCCTGTGTCCCTGCACCCAGACCCTGGGACATGCAGGGACATCAGGACATCTGTGGGGACACTGTTCCTCCAGCATGTAAAGCAGCTTAATACAGTGGTGAAGCTTTGGTTTACATCCTTCTCCCCCTCTCAGTTTTGGCACATTCTATTTGCTGGCAAAATCTTGGCAGCATCCAACAAAACCACCCAAGACCTGCCTGGAGCTCTCAGACACCTTTGGGGCTCTCCTCCCACCACCAGAGGGCTGAGAGGTGGGGAGGAGACCACTCCCCACACTGCACCCAACAGTAAGGGAAAGGGACAGGGCTGCTTATTCCAGACAGCAGTTTAGCCATGCCAAGCATCAGCAGCCCTTGAGAAAGGAGGGACAGAGGAAGGAGAGGAGGGAATTTTGGGGAGACGGTCACACTGACTTTGGCTTAACTCTTCAGCTGGATGGTATGGGCATCCCTCAGCACTGTGGTATGCAGCAGGCTGCAATGGCCCAGGCTGCTTCCCACCAGCTCCTCCACCGGGGGAGGCAGGGATGAAATAAAGCAGAAAACAGGGCAGAGAAGTTAGAAATGAAAACAAAAAGGGACAGGGGAGGGGGAAAGTGGTGGCCTGGTGTTACAGAGGCAGAGCTCCAGGTCTTAAATACATCACGTAAAATACACCATAGGAGGAGGTTAAAACTCATTATCATTATCGTAAGCAAACTGGTAGCATTATTCAGTAGTTAGTAAACAGAACATTAAACCTTTGTCCAGCGTGTTCAGAGGGGTCAGGAAAGGAGAAAGGGAGAAAAAGGAGGAAGGAGAGGTGTGGATGTGTGTGTGAAGGGGAGTAGGAACTCAGCCGCTCTTGTGACTCCCATCTCCAGTCCGCATTTTCCGGGCCAAGATGACCTCTTTGGAGACCTTCTTGCGATCGCTGGCCAGGCCCAGGAGGCACATGAGGTCGATGAAGGCTGTGGTTAAATTGAAGCGCCAGCCAAACTCACTGGTGGAGTAGTCGTAGGGGAATGTATGGTGGTAGTTGTGGAAACCTTCTCCTGCAAAACAAGACCAAGGAGAGGATGGGAAGAGCTCTAGGCTAGGGCCCCTTTCACTTGGCCCAAAGCACCACAGTCCTGCAACAAGTTCTGGATTGTCTGGGTTGCTCTCTCCTCTCAGTTCTCCGCTGTGATTTGCCCCATTTCATTTGGACATAGTCCAGCACTAGAGGAAGCCTGTGCTGGCCCAGAAAAGGCGATGACAGCCATAGAGGAATTATGAGACTCTGGCAGAAAATGAGCATGCAGCCAGAAGCCTAGAAAAGTTCTGGTTCACAGACTGCACCAATAAACTGGGGGAATCCTAATGGATTTTCCTCTGCCATAATGAGACACCTTCTAGTATAGGTTGAGCTATCAGATAGCCCTGCATCAAGTCCATGACAAACCAGGAGATGCCTAACGCTAAAAATCCAAAAGGTATTTCCAGATGGAAGCAATGCACAGAGACCTCTACTAAGCAATCTACATAAGTCAGTTATCTTCTGGTCTAGAGAGTGCTAAGGTTGGCTTCAATGCCCAATTACATTGCCTGGACTCCCCCTGGCTCACTGTAGTTAAAATCCTTCTCTACTAAAACCTCAAGAATAGATCTTTCAGTGATGGAAATCAGTGCAGCTACAGTAATATACAAGGATGCACAGCAGCTGAGATTTGAGTTTAGGGGAACAGATATGGGCAAATGCTAGGAGATACTTTCCTCGATTCTCAGAATTTGGGAAAATGCATGAGATCTGGCTTGTCTCATCTTCAAGTAGCCCCAAATCACTAGCCACCCTACGAGCACATCCAAATACACATCTGCTGGTTTTCAAGATGATAAATCTAAGAGAGATAAGCTGAGACTGCAGAACAAATTTTTTGGTCTGGTAAACAGGGCAGAGAGACCTTGGAGCAAGGTAAATAAAAAAATTACTATTGAGATAAGGAGGTGCTAAGTCTAACAGAGTCTTTTCCAGGCTGCAGAGAGGCTAGTGGAAACTGATAACCCCACTGCCCTTATGTACTCACTGACTAGACTGGGAAACACCTCTACATACAAAAGCTGCATGGCAGGAGGGGAATGGGGTAGGGGAAATGAGGACACCTGGATTCACAGAAATCTCCATAAACATCTGCAGCACCAGCAGTGAAAATCATGGATGCTGAACGTACCTAGGGCCCCCACGCTGACAAGTGGATTCTCTCGTGGGTTGATGTTCTGATCATACGGCCGATTGCCAAACATGTGAGCAGCACTGTTCACTAGCCAGGTGGCATTGAGCCCTAAGGTGTAGCGCAGGATGGCTGGAATGAAGAAGCTGATGATGATGGATTCATCCCAGAAGTACCAGGGCACTACAGTGGGCAGCGTGAAGCACAGCAACACCACCGACGGCTTGTAGTATCTGGAAAAGAAGGGACCAGGAGGAAACTGTTCAGTGGCAGATGCAGGGCTGGTTCAGTCCTCCCTTGGGAGATTTTTTTGTCTGAGTCATACAGGGAAAATCAAGTGCAGAAGTATGTCAATGCTGAGTCCCATGTCTTTTACCCTGCGTGCACGGAAACCCTTGCTGGAGACTTCCAAGTCTTATCTTTGAGCAAGAGATGTGGACTAAACTCCTGCCGTCTTTGTTCCAGCCACACATACGTAGAAATGTCCCCATCACCATATGTTCAGACACCAATTGCTGCCTTTTTCCCGATCTCCAATTTATCCCTTAGCTATGCTGGTCTCTATAAGCAATGCCACATTTGCAGAAGGTTCCACGGAAGGTCTGTTTTCCAGCTCTGGCCAAGTGCTGCTCCTTGCACTTGGCTCTGTCTGCCAATATACCCCACAAACAAATGCAAGCAGAGGATGCTTGCCCTGTTCAAATAGCTGAGCATACTGGGTCTCTCACACTGAAAGGACAGGAGTAGGGGAAGCTGAGCCACTCTGGTGATCCACAAGTGAAACCCACAAAAAGTAGGAGAGCATAAACTGCTTTGTTCATCTGGGACTGAGTTAGGCTTTAGTGTCCCATCCCTGCAGCCCTGGTGACAAGCTCATCTTCTCCAAAGGTGAGCCCCAGTACAGCCCCAGACAGCTGACAGACACTTTCCAGCAGACCAATGGAAGGGAGGCAGAGGCATGACCAGGAACATGAACCACAGCTTCTCCAGGGATGGCCCAGAGGTACACATAGGTGAGTTCTGGGCCAGCCCAGGCAGCAGTGGGACTGTGGGCAAGCAGGCATGAAAGTGGTTTGTGATGAGAAACTCAGCCCATGCCAGTGAGGTGCTACAAGGCTGGCAGGTGAGAAAGGAGTGTGGGAGGGCTGGCACCCTGGCACCAGCTTCTAAATGCTTTCTGTAGAAGAGGCACAGCTGACTTCTCACAGAGCTCATCCCATGGCAAAGCCTCAGGCAGACCAAGGACTCACATGACACCCCAGCTCCTTTCATAGTCCACCAGAGGAGCTCCCTAGCCTGCTTGTGGGGTTCCCACTCTATCCTACACCCCAATACTTACCTCCGCTGGAACATCACCACTTTGTCAGCCTTTAAGTCACTCAGGTCCAGCTTCTGGCCCTTCTCTATGACATCTGGGTGTTTGCGTACCAGCAGCCAGCCGATGTGGGAGAAGAAGAAGCCCCGCATAGCATTGTGAGGGTCTGCATCTGTCTCGGAGAACTTGTGATGGACACGGTGGTCCCGGGCCCACTCATAGATGTCATTCTGCAAGGCAAGATTAGCAGAAACTTAGGGCTAAGGCTGGAGATGCTCCCTTCAAATTTACAAAAGGGCCTAAATCCTGTTGACATTAATGTGTATTAGTCATTCTGTCTTTCTTTAGGATTTGAGGTTTTTGACTTTTAAAGCAGAGGTTGGATCTTCTTTGTTCTTTAGCATCTGCTTTTTTCTTTTTAATTCTTTTACTCTCTTTTAGTGTTTTTAATTAGTTAACTTCAGGTCTTGGTTTGCACATCCTCTACAGCATCACAGGCTTTGATTGGTTCTGTTTGTTCCCCCACCCCACAACACCCAGTCCTAACTGGCCAGTTCATGCCTCCTCCCTCACACACTCAGCACGCACTGGTCTCTTGACCATGTCCCTAGAGCTGCCAGCAAGTATTGATCAACCTGCCCCTTCACTCTACGATGACATTTTCCATAGGTCAGCCTGCCTTACCTTTCCTGGGATTGCCAAATCTGTTTGACTTGGGGGCAGTCCTTTTTTTAAACTTTTTTTTTTTTTTTTTTTAAATCAAGCAATCTTAAAAGATTTAGAAATAAACACACAACTTCAATGACAGTTACCAAAATTTGCCCATTCATTTTGAGCTAGGAAATCAATATGGTTTGAAAAATGTCAAAGCTTTCATCATTTGTATCACAAAACACTTGCTTTGACCACTTTTAAGAATAGATTTCAATGAGCCTGTACTCATTCCTCTACAGCAAGATCTTAATTTGCTCAAAGCCACGTATTACAGCATCCTAGAAAGCAAGAAACAGATCTAAGCACATCTCTTTTTCCTCTGTTACGTGAGAGACTCCTTAATCTCATTACTACATAGGACTGCTATGAACTATGCCTTCTGCTGGAGGTAGCAAGCACAAATCTGTAGAGAGGCCATGCCCTCCAGCTAGAGCATGGTACTACTTTTTCTTTTACACCATGTGCACAAACACATATCAGCGATTTCAAGGCAGAAAACTCAGAATCTTGATCCAAACTTTAGCATATGTCTTTTCTTAGCTTGGGACCAGTCCTAACTGCAACCTTGACTTTCTTAGGTCAGCAGACGAAACCTCAGAGAACCCTCCCTCCTTGGGAGTTTCCAGCTTATAGGCTATAACCAGAGGGCTTCTGCTACACTGCAGCTGACTGGTCTTCACAATGGAAGAGCCAGATAGGGCTCAAACTCTCTGAAACCAGAATCCACAGGACTCTGAGCAGCTGACAGGCATTTTCTGGAAATCCTCAGATAAGACAATCTATGATCTTTTCTGGCTTGAATAGTTACCAGTCTGATTTCAGAGCTGCTGTCAATAACAGGAATGAGATAAATTGCAAATAAACCTTCTCTTGATCTCATTGAGAGTAACTATTAAAAGAAAAAACTCAAGAGGAATGGTACTGAATTTTCAGTAAAACTTTGGATTAGTTCCTACTAAAGCTGGAATATCTGTCTGTCTCTCATCTGTGTCTACTCCCTATAGCAATAGCTCAGCAAATTCTTTCCCTCTTCTGCCCTACAACCCTGTGAAGGATGGTCTTTGTATGGGACTAGCCAATACACAGCAACCCAACTCATTCCCATGCTGGACCAATAGCTGGAATCAACAGCTTGGTCCTTCCTCTTCTTCATGAAAAACTGATTTGGTACTAACAGAGAATAGGAAAGTGAATGGTGTTTTAGAAACTTTTCCAGGACTGGAGAAAACATTCCCTCCCTGTTCTGATTACACATCAATGATTATATCCTCTATGGTTGCACAGTGAACAAAGTGAGATAGTGGCTCTAAAATAGCTGGTCCACTTGGGCTTTACCCTTCTCCCCACACCTCAGCTGGAAATTACTTAAGGGCAAAGCACTGGCACTTTTCTGTGCACCTTCTTCCAGCAGAAAGTGCTACAGCCTGCCATGCAACCCACTACTTCCTACATAGTAGCTATCCTGTATGAAGTCCCCTCTAGTACAGTTGGAGAATGGAGTTCCATTAGAGCTGCTCCACAGCAATAAACAGGATTTTTGTGTGCCAATCCAATTAGGGTTTTCACTCTAACTTCTTCAGGGCCATCTCTGCTACTTTATGTAGTCCCTAGGGACTGCCCTCCTTGTTTGTTTTTGCAGATGATGAAGTGCTCTCAGGAGTGATTAGGCAATATCCTGAGGAGCTTATCAGCTGCCTGCAAGTCAGTTGGGCCACTCAGAATGGGTCCAACCCTCTCTCCTTGAAACATCACTGCCCTGGGATGACTCTCTGCAAGCTAGTGGTATAACTTCAATTTAGGGTTATTCCTCGCCATCACTATTCCAAAATCAAAGAAGCCTACCCCTAAATGCTCAAGTGCCTGGTCTTTCTGCAGCAGCAAATTCCACAGCCTTGCTCCCCAGTCTGTGCAGATGTGTCCCCGTCTTATCAGCAGTGCAGAAAGAGGAGGGTGAGGCCACCCAACTACCAAGAGGAGAGCACTTGGCACATCCACACCTCCTTCACAGATCCTCCTAAGGCAAGTACTGGTGAATGCACTTGAGGGAAGCGTACATTCCTGCTTTGGAGAGCTTTCCTACCCCTGACCTTAGTGAGCAGTCCTTCCCCCATCTCATTAGCAAGGTTCATCTCACATCACCCTCTGAAGGGGCAAGGTGAAGGCAATGAGATGGACTTCAGCGCCACAATGTTAGAAGGAAAGGGTAGGTTACTTGCTAACAAAAGGTAGTAGGAGAGAGGAACCGGTCATCGTCTTGTGCCATGTATCTGAAACACAGACTCAGGGGAGCACTTCTTTCTGAGGACTTGTTTCCACACAAAGAGCGGGTGTTTACCTGGAAGGCCATTGAGTTTGCAATAGTCAAAAAGATCCGCAGGGGCAGTGAGGCTTTGTAGGATCGATGGCTCCAGAGGCGGTGAGATCCAGCTGTTATCCCCAGAGCGCTCAACACGAAACACAGAACGGCTGGAGAGGAAATGAAAGCATTGGAGCAGTTAGAGCAAGTCAGCCTGCATCACAGTTTCAGGCAAAGCAACAGAAAGACAAACCTTCCCCCAAAGCTGTGTATTCAAGAGAAGAACCCATGGAAAGCATATATAGGGCAGTAATATATCAACTTGAGAGTGCAGTTACTTTAGTACAAAGCATTTCCCATCATCAGACAGGCTTGGTCTGGGAGGAGGAGAGGTGCATCTAACAGATGCGTCTACCAGGGAGTGGCTTCCCCCATTCCTCCCAATCAAGGATTTCAGTTCCCTACCTCACCTTTTGTCACTCTTTTGCATTCTTTTAATCTAAAGGTAGTAGATTATCTTAGAGTTATTTAGGAGGACAGCTCAAGCCCATGGTCAGGCTTCTCTTCTGCTCCCTTTCTTAGTCTGAGTTGGCTAGAAAAATATTTAACCTGCTGATCTAATGGGAGCTCTGAGAGAAGGGACATCTTCCTGCTTTCCCAAAAGGTAACTCCATCATTGGCAGAAATTTGCAGATTTCAGCCAATTCACTTAATCCTGTAGACAGCTCCTTATTCCTACAAGTAGGCCCACTGATAAGGATAACCAATATACTTGACAGTACCATTAATTCCAGCCAAATGGATCTAACCAAGCTTATCTTTAATTCAGAAAACACTTTGCTAGTAACATGACTAAAACCAGTTCCTTCATTCAGATAATCCAGGCCTTTGACTCTGATTTGAATAACATCAGACACTGCAGTAACAGCTAAACCCACTTCTGGATGTTGCAGACACTTCCTATTAGTGGTAGGAGTGTGACACACCATCATTCTCCCTTGGGCAAAGGCTGCTATGCCCTGCAAAGCAGATTTCATAAAACCTCTGGGTAACTTACTGTGCACATCTTGGCAGCTGAGGTAGATTTCCAAGAATGACAAGCAGTTTAAACCAGAGCTGAGAGCAGAATCTCTCCAACCTCTATATACTCTATGAGAAATACCAAACAGGGAGTCCGTAGAAAAAAAAAACAATGGTGGCTTGCAGTGGATGTTGGATCAAGGTTGTAGAGGGTAACTTGCTAGGAAAGGAGCCCAGCTCCCACTGTGGGGCAAGTAGGTGTGAGTTAAGGGTGCACTGGGTGAACTGGGCATGGAAATGGAACTGTGCAATCTTTCATCATCTTTAACGGTGCTAGAAAGTAAATACCAGGTTAGGTGAGTACAGGCCCTATTTATAAGCTAAGCTCAGGCTTCCCTTTCTAGTTAACTCTCACATACTGTCCTATAACTAACTATAACTCCATGCTGCCTTGTCTCTTGCCCACATACAATAACTGTACTTTATCTAAGGAGCAGAAGCATGCTGTGGGAAAGGACCTGGTTATCTGGCTATGCATATATGGCATACAGACTCAAAGAAACTGGAACTCTTCCTGGGGGCTGTTAGCTCTGACAGATATATAGGTTATGACGGTGATAACTGGAGCAGGAACAGGATATGGACAATCGAAAAAAATACTGGTGAACAGAGGAATCAGTACCCTGATGATTCAGCGAGTTCATCCCCCTGAACAGATGACTGTGACTTAGCCAGGGAATGAGCATCTTGCAGGGAATGAAGAAGAGCTTCTCCAAGATCACTCATTAGGATAGGAATTGGAAAGGAAACAGGGAAGGTGAGATGAAGTAGTCCAGGCTTTGTTAGCTGCCCTGTCACGCTGCCCCAAATTGAAGGACTTAAGCACTCCATCAGCTGAGGTTTCAGCGTCATGTTCAGTACCATGACAGGATTGTGGCTTTGCAGTATAAAATATCCAAAAGATATCGTATTTGCAGCATCCCAGGTGATGTTGCCAATGACCCATTCTAATGAAATATAAAGAATTATGACCACTGGCAGTAAAGTGCTCTCAGCCGCCCAAAAAATGAATCAAAAACACTTCAGATTCAGTCATGCTTATATGACTCAATAGCCTCTACCTCTTTGCGGCTCAGATTCAGACCTCAAGTTATGATGGGAAGCCAGGAATGTGCTAAAGGCATTGTCACCTGCATTCAGCATCAAGGATGTTTACATGAAGAGGTGTCCCTCCTCCCACAGGTGTCCTTGGGCTTCTGCTTAGAGGGAGGGAGGGAAAGCTACAGCTCTAGATTGTTTTCTGTTTGCTTCCCAGTCCAACCTAGCCAGGTTGTGAGGATAGCAAACAGTTGCTGCTCTTGGGAGAAATAAATCAATAGTAAGGAAACACATGCAGGCTGCATAAGGGGAACAGTGTTTAGAAGGAGCAATAGGAGCTGCTGTTGCTAAACTTTAACTTCCCTGTCTGGCAAAATCAGAACTTCCCCTCTGCACTCAGCAGAGAAGCACTGTCGCCTGCAAATTAAGCCTGGAGAGGACACTAGGAGAGGTACTGCCAGGAGCAGCCTCAATGGGAACGTAGAAACAGACCTCTATAAACATTTTGCTGGAGATTTTCAGGCTGTCTGTTGCCTAAATTATCCAGCAAGATTATGGTTCAGAAAAGTATCAATCCATGTTTCTGTCAGCGCTGCAAGGAGCCGGGTCATCAGGGGTTAACATCTGATAACAAATATCACCATCTGATGTACCTGAGGACCAGGAAGACAACCTGCAAATCATGTTTTGGAGGAGTGAGTAGTGAGAAACTGTCCATCCCCTTTGCATCCATCCCTTCCGGACTCAGTCTGGCAAAGGAAACAAAATCTGCCCACAATCCCTATAGATAAAAAGTCTGGACCAGATTTTGTCAAGTATAGAGGAGAAGACAGTAATTAAAAAGGGGAGCTAGCAAGAAAGCCATAGCACTGGAAGGGCTCAGAAAGCTTTAAATATGGTGAGCTTTCACCTGATCAACAATCCCAGCTCGTTCTGGGAAGCTCTGTACCAGAAAGAGATCAGGGGATACAATGCACACAGCAATGCAGAACAGCAAACAATGATGAAGGCAGGGCTCGAGAGCTTGGGAGACAAAGAGGAATTAGCACACAGAGAAATGAAAACAAAAGAGGACACAGTCACCAATATAACTGGTTTCAGAGGGACAGAAACATCAAGGAGACATTGGCCTAGATGAAGAGAATACAAGCAGAGGATTGCTCCTTATAAAAAATACAGTAGGGTAGATCAGCTACCTGACACAATAGAGAACATCTGGGGCCACAATGATTTTATATTACATGTACATAGCCTGAGGAAGGAATGATCTAAACAAAGAAGCAAACAAAAACCAACAGCTCCAAAACTACAACTGGGATGCTCTGCTATAAGCCCATGGCATGTGGACAAGTCCCTGCTATTCTGTCTTTGTGTGTCAAAGGGGAAACTGTCATCCTTTCCTTGCTGGGAAGGTAACAAGAAGACCGTGAGATAACAGTCACAGAGGCTCTCTATGTCCCTCCAAGAAAAGGTAGTGAGCTGAGACAAGAACAATGCAAGAGAGAGCAAGAAGCCTTGTTGATTAGTCAAATTTACGGAGGAAGCATCCCAGCCCCAGAGAATGTGCTGGAAAAGCTTTGTCTGGCCTGCAGGATGAGAGAAAGGGTGGTCCTTTTCCAGAGAGGAAATGTCATCTAGGACAGGGAGCTCTCTGAAGCCACTGCAGCTCCATTAACACAGGATGGATCTCCAGCTAGCCCAAAACAATGCAGTTCCTCAAATTCCATGTTCTCCCCTTCCCAGGGTACTTGTCACTCCAGAAGCCACTGAGGAATCATGAAGTGCCTCACAGTGGCTGGACAGCCACTGGCATTTCACATCAGAGCTGGCTGAGGAAGAGGAGCGACTGGGGTCAGGTAAAAAAGCAGGGCAGATTCCCAAGAAGTGCCATAGTATGCCATACAGAACAAGCATATGTTTGCAAGGACATTGCCTCAGAGACCATTTTGAGGGTAAGATGGGGCTCATCTGAGTGCAAGACATCATTTACCATCTGAACAGAGATGCTCAAGCCCACTTAAATATCTCCGGGGAGCTCAAGGAGTTGGATGGATTGGAAATAACAGCACATCTCAGCAGACATTAAACCAGTAGGCCCAGCTCACCCTCACCCTCCTCCTTGCCATAAAGCTGAAGCTGTTTGGGTGGGGGTTGGATGACTTGGGCTGCCAGCACGCTGGTGTGAGGCAGGTCAGCAGCTCCTGCCTGCAGCCAAGAGCTCAGGAAGGGGACACCCCACCACACAGGCAGCCCGGAAACACTTCTCCAATGTTGTGCTGAGGCTGCGTGTTCTGCCCAGCCCTGCCAGCCCCAGGGAAAAATGCAGCCTGTCCTTGAGGCCTGTCAAGCTTTCACAAGGGAAAGGCCAGCAACGTTTTCTTTCATAACATCCCTATGAAAGGCCATGCTGACAGTGCGGGAACAGAGAACACTGCCTCTGTTTCTGCAGATGATGTAGCCAGACTCTTGAGTCCTGGGGCATCCAGTGGGCTCATCCCCAGATGTCTCACTGTGAGATGCTTAAGTACTTGGGGAAGCACAAAGTCTGGCAGCCTAGGGAGCCATCTTCTTATCAGTACAGATGCAATGCTTATAGTTGACAGCTGTCAGGATGACAGACTGAGAGTATGACCCACCCTGGGTCCCAGCCAGCAGGGGCAGCAAGGCAGCGCAAGGGACTTCAAGAGGACCTCTCTGGTGGCTGTCCTCCTGGGCTGGCCAGGATACTGCTCCCACCTGAGTACTTCACAGGGACACTGCTGAAACTAAAAGCACTGCTGCCATGCCAGCATGTCTCTGAATATGACTGGGGCTTCCCTTTTCAGGATGCTCTGCTTCTGAGATAGGCAAGGGCTGGATGTAATCTCCAGAACTCCCCGCTGGGAACAGTTTGGCTTCTTGAACCCTTTGGAAGTTCATATAAAGCCTCATGCAAAGTGAGGCACTCCAGTAGCTTGGGCTTCAGTCCCAGCTGTCTTTCAAGCAGTCAAAGAAGTTTGGTTCTTGCTCAGGGATAGGTCTCAGAAAAAAAGGAGCTTCCCCTAGCTACTTTCTGCTTGGTTGTGCTTTCTATTGGAATTCGCTGCCTGGAGAGCCACTTATTTATTTTTTGAAAGCTGTCACACTTAATTCTGGGATGATAGAGGCTAATTGTATTCTCATAAGAATGATACAAGAATGAACTTTTACCCTCAGCACAACTGTATTTTGTCTCTTTCCCCTCACAAACCCATGGAGTATCTGCAGACTTACGTAGGAATGGTTACTTTGGGCAACAGCCTCTCATCAAATTCCCTGTATCTTCTATTCCCAGCCACTCCTGAATGGGCTCTTGCTAATATCTTTCTTTCTAACTTTCCAGGACTGTCACTGTGCTCCATCAAACGTTTTCTGTGCTTCACCTCAGAAGGTGCTGCATTCAGGTGTGTGTTACTCCAAAGTCTAGCAGACTAGAATCTCTTTGTGTAAAGATTTTTTTTTTCTACTCAGCATCAGGACTGTTCCTGTGAGGGTTGAATACTCCAGAAAACTGGACCTCTACTTCTGCCAGTTCTTATAGTAAATGCCTACCAGGCAGAAGACCTCCATGAGCCAGCAAGGATACAGTACTGAAGCACGAGGAAAATTCCTCTCTATACCCTTGCAGCAAATTTGCTCTTTAATCATCCAGGCAGTCCCTGTCAAATCCTTCTCCCTCAAAGGACACTTGCTTGTGTTTCCTAGCTTGCTATGAAGCTGGCTGAGCATCTTCTAAAAGATCTCCACTTACTTCTTCTCCTTCTTGAAGCCTGGAGAGAAAAAAAAAATCCCACCCAACAACCGTGTTTGCAGATTTTGAGAAACAAGAGGAGAAATGTGCTTACCCCATGCCAGGGTCTGGATCTTTGCAGAAGGGATCAATGTCAGCCCGATTATGGCCCCTAGATGCAGCAGGCTCATGAGGATGATATTCCTCCAGACGTATCGCACAGGGGGCTTGGGGCCTTCCTTCTCACGGTAGGTTTCATCAAAGAGATCATCTACCATGCCTCGTTCTGCTGCCACGTTGTCATGATCGAGTAAGTCTTTCTCCACAACGGCATTCCCATTCTTGGTCACCCGTGAGGTGACAATGGTGGTGCTGGAAGCGGAGGAGAACTCCTTGGAGAGATGGCAATGGGTGTGTTCAAGAAAGGGAAAAAGGGAAAACAAGACAAGAAACTGGTGGTTACAAATGCAGGAATGTAGTGATGGCCTGTGAAAAGGAGAGGGCTTTTTCTTTCTTGGGGGAGGAGGTGAATGGTGGACACCATGCAAAAAGTAAACAAAAAGACTTGAAAGCCAGTATTTTCATCTATCAGTACTTTGGTGAGTTCTTTTGCAGGCTGTAAGGATTTTTATTTTCCTCCAGTTTTAAAAGTGGGCGGTTTTAAGGTGGGCTTTTAGTGTGGGCTTGTACACAACCAGACAAAAGTAAAGGAAACCTTGTGAACAAATAAAGAGATGGGGGAGAAATATGATCTGAAATACGATTTTTTATTTTTTTAAATCATCAGGCTTCTCCCAACCTCCAGTGTCTTTGTGTTACCCCAGTAGGGATCACAAGGTAACGGCAGGAAGCTCCTTTGGAGAGCCTCTTTGTGTCCCCATGCCTCCTCATCCAGGCTGGGATGCAACAGGACCTCTCGCCTACAGACCAGTCAGCCCCACAGCCCCCGCTTCACGGCTACTGTTGGGCTCCTTATCCTCTCTCACTCTTCACCGGCAAAATGAGGCACTGGAAGGCAATCCCATGAGCTGAGGCCACCAACGCAGGGACAGGAAGGTTTAAGAAGCAAGCTCTTTGGATCTGGCTCCCGGCTCTCTCCTGTAACCATGACACAACATTCCCTCTCCACATGCTTGTTTTCCCTGGCACAGTAACAGCCCACCCGAGCAGGCACGCATGACGAAAAGAGCAGGCAGGACTGACCCTCATGAAACAGGTCACTGAACCCTGAATCACCCATTTCCACCTCCATCCTGACAGCTGCGTGTTTGCTGGCACTCGCACCCCTTCCGCAGGCCCAAGCCCAAGTGCACGCCTGGGCCTGACCTGGAGATGCTGTGCACGTGGGCTGTGGGTGGTGGGGGTGTGCTGCCTAGCCCTGCCTCCATGCCTGGGGGCCTGCGCAGCACAGCGGGCTGGGAAGCAACCCAGAGGGAGCAGGAGAGGCCATGGCTGAGCTCAGAGCCTGCAGCTGCAGGGCTCCCTTCTGAAGAGAAACCTCTCCCGAATTCAAAGCGGACTGAACCCAAGGCGGCCAGGATGTATGAAGGACCACCATTCCGCCATGGCCTAGTTTCCTGAGGGAAGCATTAAAATCAGGCCAGGCAGCTTACATGGCCACTCCAACTCCTCCCTTTCCCAAGGGCAGAAACTAGAGGGTTACAGACATACCTTCCTATGGGGAGGAGCTGGCAAATCCAGGAGATTCCTCACATTTGGGAAGTGTAATGATTGCCAGGCAGGGAGCCCTCTAAGCTTTTCCTTCCGCAGCTGAACATACCCTAGCTAGAAGGATAAACCCTAGATGCTGCTGAGCACCCTGCTGCTCCCAGTGTGCCCAGGCACCGCTGTGCTGGGACTGGCCGCCTCCGCATCCCAGCCACTGGCCAACCCTCCGTGCTTCTCTAATTAATGTCACTCTGAGGGTGTGATACTCCAAGCTGCCAGAGAATTCAGAGGCAACCCCGCAAGAAGAGCTGTGAGAAATGGCTTTTAATCCAGAGATTAGGCAAATAAAAATCCTGCCCATTCCAAAGAGTCAGATATTCTCATCTGACATTTTGGCAGGAAGGCACAGTTTTCTTCCTTGGCTGGAAGACAATAAACCAAAAAGACCGAAGACTTGTCTATGCAGGAAAAATTCCCAGCAGAGATCTGGTGGTATAATTAGACGGGTAATACTCCCCATATGGACATGCTGCTTCCACAATAAGAATGTGAGGTTGGAACTGCATTTTTCTCCTCTGTGATAGATTATGTCACAGTCAGAGTTGCATAGGAGGAGGGAGAGTACAAAGAAAACAGCAGAGAAGAAAAAAATACTTCTTACTGCGTTGCAGTAGACAAGTGAAGAATTTTACCAACATACCTTTGCTGCTAGAATTACACTGATATAATCAAACAGGTCATTTCTCACATGTAAACTAGCCTTAAATCAAAAGGACCATAAAACGGCTGTGAAACAGCTCCATCATTACAGACCTGGTGGAAAGGATTGGGGAGGGGGGGAAGGAAGAAGGGAGAAGTGAGCAGCTATTTAGCTGGAGACCAGGGAAACCAGGAGAAAAAAAAAAACACAGATTTTTATCCTTTCACGGCCACCGTGACTCCTGCAGCTCCCACCAAGGAAAATGGGACAGGAACCGATCTGGGGTCTAGAGCTGAGAGAGGGAGAGCATCAACTAAATCATCTGTGTGAGCTCTCTCTCCTTTCTGAATGACTTTGCAGCTCTCATGTGCACAACAGATGTTGTGTCCATCTCCACGCCCCCCCACGTACCCTACCAGCATCAAACACTGCATAGGTGACCCTGGCAACCAGACAGATCTACAGCCAGCTGCAGCTCCAGGGGTTCAGCCCAGGGCCCCCAGGGCACTGAATCTCAGGTCCCGCGCATTTCACTATGCCCAGTGTGACCCAGGGATAGGATTCTTCCCAGCCTCCAGGATATGCCCCAAAGTACACGTCAAGACCAAGGAACGTGGTCTGAGCACACTGTCCTTGGCATCCATTTCAGGTGGTGAAAGGAATATAATTATTTACATAACAGCATCCCTGGAAGGTCGTAACACCTGCACAAAAGGATGGGAAGAGCCACCACGTGCTGGTGACAGGCGAGGAGGGTGCTGTGGTTTACCCCCCATTCCTCAGCACGGGCAGAAAAGGGAAGGATGAGAATGCGAGAGCAGGAGCCCCCTGCATCCCTGGGGAGTGTGACGGCCGGGAGGCAAACAAAAAATAAATAAATAAAATCTCAAATGTTCTCTAACTCTACATATCCTCCCGGTGCCGGGTTGTTATTCAGGCTGCCTTCTGCCAAAAATGGGCCGTCTCCCCATTGTATGTTTGCTCGGCTTTGGCAATGCAGACACAGTCATTCATTTCATTTCATCTGGGCAGCTGGCCGCTTTCACCTTGCGTCCGTCCTAGAGACGCTCCCTGTTGCAGGACTTGTTTTAAAAACGCTGCGAAACGAGAGCCCTTTCTTTTCGGAAAATGAATAATAAATACAAACCACAGCCCGAGCGTTCCACTCCCCAAATCCCCACGACCTCATACCACAAAGGACTTATCCCTTGCTAGCAGCTTTGGATGGATGTTTTAAAACAAGCCCGTATTTCACGCTCAGTATATTCGAGATCGCTCCCCCCTCGCCAAACCCACTCCGGGCGCTGCTCCCAGCGGCAGATGCCCCCGTTTCATTCACCGTCTCCCGACGGCGGCTGAGCGATGCCGATGCCCTACAGCGCACCGAGCGCCTTCGCCTCCCGGCCGAGAAGCGGCCCGCGCCGCCACGCACATACGTGTGCCGCGGACACGCGTGGATGCCCGGGCCGTTCCCCTGAGCAGGGAACAAGACGGGGCGAGGAGCGGACAAAGCCCTCCGCTTACCTCCTCTTGTAGCAAGTGCGCAGGCATGTGGCTGCCGTGTCCCTGTCCCTCGGAGGCGGTGCGCGGATGTCCCCGGTGGCGGCGGCTGCTGCGGGACTCTGGTTGCTGTCGGCCCCTCGCCGGGCGAGTTGTGCGGCTGGGGAGGCGGATGCGGAGGTATTTAAGCGGGGCCGGGCTCTCGGCACCCCGGCCTCCCTGTGACCCCCTGCCCGCTGCGAGATGCGTGGGGTCAGCGCGACGGGCGGCGAGTAGCAGCGGGGGCTTGGCTCTCGGCGTGCCCGGGAGGGGAGGCGGAGCGGGCCGGGGGGCGGGAGGAAGGATGCTGAGGAAGAGGAGGATGGCGAGGGCCAGGCTCTCGCATGATGAGTTTTTTTTTTCTTCTTTTTTTTTTTCTTTCCTCCTTTTTTTTTTTTTTTTTCTTTTTTTTTTCCTCCCCCTCGCGAGCCGATTGGCTGCGGGAAATTTGGTGCCACCTCGACTTGCCCTCGCCATTGGCTGCCCGCAATCTGCTGTTCGCTCCCCGCGGCGCGCACCCTGCGCGGGTCTGCTGCCGGCGCGCACCGCGGTTCCGCGCAGTGCTCTGCTCAGCTCTGCTCCGCTCTGCTCCGCGAAGCAGCCGCCCTCGGCACTGGGGCTGCGCGGAGCGAAGCAAGAGGGGAGCGGGGACCCCTACTTGGCCAGCGAATTGGAAAGAAGGGACTTCATTGTCAAGAAGCTGCTCTGTATTGGGAGCTCTACGGAGAGACATATATATATGTATAAAAATTGTATGGTTGGTTTGTGGAGAAAAGCACATTCACAACCGCATGTATATTTGTATAGGGGTTTATCTTGATATACACAGTCTGGAAAACGTTGGCTGTAACCTTCAAAATGAATCGTGGGCATTTTCCACCAGCAAACAGTTCTTTCTGGTGGAGGGCGGAAGAAAGGGAAAAAAAATTAAAAGCTCGGTCTGGTATCAGCCAGTTTCCGTAACGACGTTCTCTCACCAGCCCCAGTAACAGAACCTGGACTTCCTTGTTGCTCGGGCTCTTTACCAGGGAGACGTTTCTCATTAAAAGTGAAGAGGGCCTTCCAGCTGCTGCCTTCCTGGTGGCAGAGCTGAGGCAGCTCTCCTAACCCCATCCCCCACCGTGTGGCCACCATGCCAGGCACCCTCAGATGTTCAGCAGAAAGGCCTGGAATGCTCCAGTGCCATCACCCAAACTGCAGTGTACTCCATGTTCAGGCAGTGCCCACTCCTCGCACAAGACTCACAGTGGAACAGAGACATCAAAAGCCATGTTGAATTGTACCCGTATTCATTGAGCCATATCCTGTCTAGGCAGCTATCTCTCAGCAGAGGAGCCAACCAAACGAGGTGCAGATGGACAACCACTTTCTTGCAGAGTCAGTCCATCCCCGGGCTGACCCAGCTCACATACAGTGGGGCTGATTCAGTGGCAGCTGTCAAAAATGAGCTGCATTGTAATCACTGGGAGGGAAAAGTGACAAAGAAAAATAACAGCAGCTCAGTTCTCTGTATCCAGAGGTGGCTGGCAGAGGGGAAAAAATGTGTCTCTCCTTTTTCATCTCACTGTGATGGATGAAGAGGTCTGAGAGGGGTCTGTGTTTTAGTTTTACATTAGAAGATCGAGTCTTGCCTACTCTCAGACACAATATTGAAAGAGAGAACCCACAACAGAAGACGTTCCTAGACAATGAAAGCTGGCATGAGTCAGAGAGGGATTTTAACCATCTCTTTTAAGGCTCTCTGTTAAATGCTCAGTTAACAATGCTGGTGGTTGCTGAACACTGGAGAGAAACAATGATTTAGTTAAAGATTCTACTTACTTTGTACAGGAGTGTTGGAAGAACACTGTGCTAAAACATTATCCTAAGGAAATAAGAGAAAGAAAAAAACAGGGTAATAAATAAAGAAGAAAAAGAAATAAGGTGGTACTTGGGTACTTGTTGATTAGCATATATATACGTATAGCAGCTCATGCCTCATGGTGAAAACAACCTCAGTACCACAGACCAGGGACACGCTACCAGCTGGTAAAAAGGAGGCTCTTGGGGATTCCAGCTTTACAATTTTGCAGAAACCAAGACCCACCAGGACCCTTTCCTTTCCCACCAGTTTCTTTTTTCAGATGCAGAGCATGGCCAAAAGGGCACTTACAGGGTAGGAAGTCTTTGCCATTCTCTAAGATGAGCACTGCTTGCCCCCACATGACAGAAGTGAGGGTCTGCCCCGGCAAGGCAGGGCAGCAGGGCTGGGATCCGGCAGCTTTTCCTTCGAGGGAGAGCTGTCCAGCTGAGCCTTCAGTAGAAGCACCTTGCTGGTGGAGTTCACTAACATCTCTTAAGAAAGATTCAATTTTAGTCATCGTCTCTGTGAAAATTATTCAAATCTTCTGCATGTGGTGACCAATGCCTAAGGTCATGGTCTTCCATAAATGCACTGAGGCAATGCCAGGAGTGGGGCACAGGGCAGCGATGAGCAGCAGCAGCTGTACCATGAACAGAGCAGACCGTGAACTTCAGCACGGGATTTCATCACAAATGCATGGTGCTACTGTAAGGCTGGTTTCACCTTTTCCAAGAAGCCCCCCGTGGGTTCACAGCCTAGCCAAAGCATTGCAGTAGCGAAGAGCTCTTGCAAAGTCCTCTCTGGACTTTGAGGATCTCGAAGCAGGTTATCAAGGCTGAGTAAAGAGAAGAAGAAATCAGCAGCGGCATCACCAGTGACTTATCAGTGAGCAGTTCTGTAAGAGGGAGCAGTTGCGTCCCTCTCATAGGATGTCAACCGCTGCCAAGATTCAGGAATAAAACAGGAGCAAGTCTAAGCTAGTACATTTCATCAAAACATTGTCTTACCCCCCTCCCCTAAAAATAAATAAATAAATAAATATTGCTTTTCCACACAGCAGTTGAGTTTTGCAAGAAGATTTCATCTGGTGTTGACATACTGGAAATTTTACTGAATCTCCTCAGTTGTCCCTTCTGAAGTGTTGAAAAACCAAACAGTGCAAAGCTTGTTGCAAGGGCTTTGCAATGTTTATTTCATGGTATTTGTTTATCTTATTTTACAGCACTCTTCATCTCTCCCTTCTTTTTTCTATTTCACCATTAGAATTTGAGGGGGAAAAAAAAAAGAGAATCAAAGACAGAAGAAAACAAGCTGAAAACTGGGGAAAGAGCTGATCCATTCCCCTTCCCCACTGCCAAAAATAAAGGTTTGCAAAAAATCTGCGAGGATTACTCATTATTTTCTGCATCTCTTGCATTGTTTTCCTGAAGAAGCGTGAAGCACTTGAAGCTTTAGAGGTTTTCCTTGGAAAAGGAGAATCACGCCAAAGCCTTTAATCCAAGGAGAAGTGCAGGGGTGGTTTAATGCCATTTCATCAGACCTCCTTTCTTCCTCCTCCCTCCCCTCATACAGAATCTGACTTTCAAAAGCTTTTAGCCCTCTGTGAAGAGCAGATGAACATCAGTGTGTTTCACCACTGCCAGCAGTTTCATGGGTTAATGGTTCTCTGCTTCTCAACAGATTTGACTTCTGGGCACAGTTATATGTTGCAGAGAAATGAGGTGACGGCCCTGGGCTACAGAATGAGTTGGGACAAGACTTAGCTTAAGCTGCAGCACGAACTCCTACCTGAAAGACAAGGTGGTGGCAGCTGCAGGTCTGCCAGGGCCATCATTTCCAGGAACTCAGAACTAGGGATCAGATCCCAGCTCTCTGGGCCGCTACCCTCATTTAATGCGGCTTTCTCCCTGTGCATTCTCTTTTAGAATCATGCACTCTTCCTAAGCCAGGAGAGATGGCAAATGAGTTTCCTTTCTGACACGGAAAGCAAAGACTCTTGTGTATTTACCTGGCCTCAGCTTGGCTATATAGGATGGATATATAGCTTGGATTTTGGGGAATCTATCAATGTGTTTACCAGAAGTGAGATTTAAGTTTACAGGGACTGGCGTTACCTTGCTTGCTTGCTTACTTGTTCTGAGGTTTACTGCTCCACAAATTCAGTGGATCCCACAGATCCCTGGAAATCCCCTGCCCCGTCCTCTCCCTTAAGACATGGATGCACTCAAGATATGTTACTTGGGCTCTTTAGCTAACAGCTACTCCTAGGGAGTTCCCAGAAGAGCAGCAGCGGCCACTGTCCCAGCTGCTTTTCCACAATAGCCTTGGGAAGGGTTG
Organism: Chrysolophus pictus; assembly: GCA_037305975.1. NCBI lineage: Eukaryota > Metazoa > Chordata > Aves > Galliformes > Phasianidae > Chrysolophus > Chrysolophus pictus. Next base: position 18,053,529 of record CM074581.1, on the reverse strand, counting down.
GGGCTGAAAGAAGCTTCCTTTGCCACCCTCCTCTGGCTCAGTGGGGGGAGAATGGTTAGAAGGAGGGGAGGAGATCTCAGCAGCATCTGATTGCCAGGGTCAGAAGGGAAAGCAGATGTAATTCAGGTGATGGACCATGCCTCTGAGCCGTGAGCAGAATGGTTGAGTTCACTGCCACTGGCGCAGAAATCTTATCAGCACTGAGAATTAGGCTGAAAATAGCTGATGATAGTGATAGGGTGCTTATCTCTGCACTTTGCCCCATCCCATCTCTTCCAACTCGCTTTAGTGCCAGACCCCCTGCCCATCCTCCCATCCTCTTACCCCAAACAGGCTTTGCTCCCAGCCCTGGGGCTGCCAGCAGCAAGAACCCAGCCTGTATTGTCTAAACAGGGCTATACAATAGACAGCATTGTTGACACTGGATTTTTGCCCTCATTAAAGATGACCTCACAGCCCACCCCTTGGGCACTTCAGCCAGCCCCTTTGGACTGTGAGGCTGTCTTTTGAACTTGGGTAAATAAATTGGGAGGGGAGGGGAAGAAAGGGATGGAGAGCAGAGGAACACTGCAGTCATTGTGTTGCCACCCTCTCCTCAGCACTGGTGCTCTCTGGTGTCTTTCTACCCACACTGGATATGGCAGGCCAGGTGCCAAGGAGCCAGCATGCCTCACTATCCCAGCCTTCATTCACTGGGCAGGACCCTTTGTGGTCCTGCACCCTTCTTTCTGTGTTTCTGCACCTTCCTTTCTGCAACTTGCAACTTGTCCTGGACACTTCAGCCACCCTTTCTCCTCCAGTTCTCCTGTGCCTTTCCTGCCCACACTTCCTGCACCTTCTCTTTAGGCTGTGACCATCCTCAAGCATCTCCTGCTGCTGGCACCGTGGAAGTGCTTAGTGAGCGCCTGGGGAAATGCTACCTACAAGTGGCAGATCTTCTGACCCAGCTTAGGTGGCATGGGCTACACTATCTCCTGCTCCACAATCTTTCTGGAGATAGACTTGTGGTAGGGGAAGGGACATACCTTTGTATGGTGAAACTGATGGGACTGCCCTGAAAACGTGTACATGATGCTGGTACAAAGAGAATCATAGAATCATAGAACCCTTAGAATTGGAAGGGACCTTTTAAAAATCATGAGTCCAGTTCCCCTGTAATGAATAGGGACATGCATGGCTAGATTTGGTTGCCTAGGACCTGATCCAGCCTTGCCTTTAATGTATCCTGGAATATGGTATCAATCACATCTCTGGGCAACCTGTTCCAGTGCCTTACCACCCTCACTGCAAAAGTGAAAGAAGAAATGATAGAGGGAGAATCTGCTGGATCCTCATCTCATCCTTTCCCACACTACACTTACCAGTGGCACATGAAGGAAAACCCCATAGATGGGGTGTGCCTCTCCCCGTCTGCCATCCCCAACTTTGCCTACATCAGTCAGTTTCCTTTAAAGTGAATGCTTTCTTTCCTCCTGGGCAATGTTACTAGAGCAGAGAACTGCCTTTGTGTTCCTTCAGTGGCAAGCCCTGATATTTCTCCTATGTCTCTTCATTTATCCCAGTGAAACGCTATGTCTTGTGAGCAGGAATAGGAGAGAGTTACTGGCTTCACACAAACTCTTTGGAATGCTGCATTTTCTCAGTGAGTTTTATTACTTAGAGCTGCCTTCTCTGAGCTATTTACACACATACTGCATCTTGGCTAGAAGAGGAATAATGGTTTATTGCAGAAAACGTTCACTACCTCAGTCTAATACCTCTCCTTTCCCTATCCAAGAGGATGAGGGCTAAAGTGTCATTTAGTCCATTATAACACTATAACTGGGCCACCAACCTTGGGTTAACCCAACACTAACAAGCCATGACGTGACCTCACAGGTATTGCCAGGATGAGGGAAGTGTATTGATTCATGCTACATTATCTTTGTCCAACTCTTGTTTGCTACCAACTCTTTGGTAAAGCAAGCCAGATAGGAGGCATCATTTCTCACAGACAAACAGCTGAGGACTGTTATTTCAAGTTACAAAGTCCTCACCTGCTCCAACATGTCAGCACTAACCAGATCTCGTGGCTGGCGTGCAACTGGCCTTAATAAGCCTCAGCTACTCCCTATACCAAAGCTTAATATTATAAGCAAGGAGAGTACAGTTGGATCTGCCACAGCAGCCCCAAAGTCACACTCAGTCAGCATGGGCAGGAGGCTTCTCTAATCTTTTTTTCTTTTTGTTTTGATTTTTTTTTTTCCTGTCTATAAAATCAGGGTGGTACTTGTGCTGTTTGTCCAAATTCATACACAACTAAAAATCCCTCACAATTCCCATCTGAGCAGAGTGCCTCCCACCACCACCTGTGAGGGGCTGCAGCAGTGTGCAGCACTGGCCCAAGAAAGGGCATTTGTAGTTCTGAAGGAGAGAGATGCTACAAGCTGTTATGTTTCTGTTGGGAATGTTTTTAAGTTTGCTGCTGGGAATGAAGCCCTTACCTGCCCACCTGGTTTTGCTGCCTTTCCAGGTCTTTGAAGAACCTGTCTGCCCTGTCCTCCTTTATAGAAAGGAGCTGGAAACTCACTTGTCTCCTTCCACGTCCATTTCCTCTCTTAAGGAAAGGACTGCAGACCTGTGGGATCGTGTTAGTTTTGGTGGGTAAAATGACCTACGTTAACTATGTATTTGTATTTTGAGTGTGAATAGGGGGAGAGATCTGTCTCAAGTGTAAATTAAATCCTTGACAACACTTCAGAGACTCTGCAGCCCACTGTCTACTCTCAGTTATTTCTGATGACCTTTATAAAGCTTGCTCATTATCTCTTAAACCTTGTGGTGGTGTCAAGATAGAAGTCTGTTCAATCTACAAAGGCTTCTTACAAAGCCTGGACCTCCAGCTGCAGCAGATGATTGCCCACCACGTGCATTCACACATTTGCACAGTGTGCATTTGGCACATTCTGAAAGGTATGCCTTTTACTTCCTTCATGCTGTGTTGGAGGTGGTCATGTTTCCAGAGAATTCAGTCATAATCTTCTAGAAGAACCCGTGTGGATACAGAAATTAATTCAGCTTTCTCTGGCTGATGACAGGCCTTTTTATCCATGAGTCTTTGCAAAAGAAAGTAAGGTAAAGGAAAGTAGCAGAGTTGCTATCTTCACTATGAATTTTGATGTAGTTACACAGCATTGCCATGGCTGTTCTTTCACTTCTAGCTTTAGATAAGTCCATTATAACACTATAACTGTGTATAAGTATGGTTTTGCAGAGGTTTTGGGAATACATACTGACAGCACACAGTTGAAGGGCTCCTGGAATGGTGCTAGGATCCATACCCGTGGTAGGGCTGCTGTGGTAGGCTGACGATAAACGTGATGGCAGAAAGATCAAGCTTCCTACTTCTGTGGTCTGTACTAAACCAGCAAGAGTCAGAAACATGTTAGAAGTCATCCTGCTTAGGTACACAAGGATGTCCCAACTTCTGAAATATCCTTGGACCCCTCCACAGGGACCCCAGGATCCCAGCTAACTTGTCTGGGTACTGAGGTAGAGTGAGCCTGGAAAGTGCTGGAACACAGGTAATAGGTGGCTGATGTGCAAACACACAATGTTGCCAGTGACTGGTAGGGCTCAGGCTCCTCTTTCACCACCTCTTTCTCAATCTGTCACGAGTGGGTTCAGCCAGGTGATTGGCTCCTCCCTGAATATTAAACAAATGTAGCATCTAAGCCTAACACTGATGCTAACCTCTGGCTTATTTTAAAAGCCACTTGAGCCCTTCTTACCTCGTTTTTCTATCTATAAAATGGGATCCTTATGTATTGTTTGGAATGATATGATCAGGAATTAAGAGAAACACAAAGTCCTGTACAACATGGGACCGTGCAGGTTGAGTTAATGCAATTGCTCTGTGCACAAACGATCTTAATCTAAAAAATGCTTTGGTTAGAGCAACTGCTTGGACAGAGGTAGAAAGGTGGTGAATCATTTCCAGCTCTTGAGAAATGTTCTTCTGCTCTCTAGCCAGGACCTGGCCAGCCTGAGAATCATGGGAGCAAGCTTAGGACATGCTGGGAGAGGACTAGGTGGTTCTTTAGTGCCCAGATTCCGTCCATCATTTTCTGAAAGTGTCAGGACTCCTCATTCTGCATTTCTTCTCTGGAGATTGTTGCTGGATCTCATGAGGTTCCCTGGCCTTGGGTGCAGGGATTCACCTTTTCCCCTCTTGCTGCTGGAATTATTATAGCCATTTTTTCACCCTTGGGGACTGTCTGTCTCTCCTATTCGGCATGTAGGTGCTAATATGAATTTCAGCTAGGGACTACGGGAAAAAAACAGCATGAAAATGTCAGTAGGTGGCATCTGAAAGAAGAAGGTGGATAATCTGTAGATAATCCTGAAGCAGTTGCAGAGATACTCAAGGTTTTGCACTGGAGATCCCTGATCTGAGTGCATCTTATCTCTAAAGCTTGCTCTGGGCATGACAGGAGCAGACAGAGATGGGTTACTCTAGCCAGGTGTGAGTTACATGATACCTAACTAGTGCTAAGGATGTTACTTTGAACTACTCATCCAATTTTACCCCTTGGTCCCATCCACCATATTGCAGCACACAGATGACATACAAGAATCAGTAACCTGCAAGAAAACCTTTCCCAGGTGGAACAAATTGCAGTCACTTCACAAATTGCAGATCCCAAACACCTGCGCTGATCTTCAGAGAATTGATAACAGTCATTCGCTGTTTCTTATGCTGTTAGCAAGTGTTTCTGTAGCTCTGTCCAAGCAGCGACAGGATGGGTGTTTGTGGGGCTGTGCTGATTCTGCCTGTCTTTTCTTTATTAATCAAGGGGACCGAGTATGTGGCGATTGAGCGGGTTTGGCAGAGGATAAAACTAAGCTGGCTGGGAAGGTGAGTGCTGGTGGGATTGACCTGATGTGAGCCTGTCTGGGAAGTCAGTAGAAGAGGTGGCCTGCAGTCACTTGGAGTGCCACCTCAGCCCATAGCCTGGGACAGAGGGCACAGCCGGGAACAAGGCAGCACCCCGAATGCCACGTTACCAAGCTGATGTTATGTTTTAGCCCTGCTCGCTCGTGGGTTGGGGCTGGGGCCCATGGGGCTCCCTCCTGTGACGGAGCGCGGCTGCCCCCCTCTGGCTGCTTTTTCCCCTACTAATTTCTCACCGCAATATACTTCTAGAATATAGCGAAAATGAAATCAAACGTACCACCTTGTTCCTTCTGAGTGTGTTTTACTGTGATTAACTCCTTCCCAGTGCACTGTATGTAATAAGGCGTTTAAGTGCAGAATGTTCCTGTCCACTCTGGCTAATGAGAGCAATCAAATAAGGTTCCTCTTATTGATCAAAACTGCGTTGCAGTAGGGGACAACACTGAGAAAGAGGCACCTCGGTCCCCACTAATGCACAAAAGCAGGACTCCATTTCAGCCTTCACCCTCCAGCTTCACTCCCAAAAACAGGTGTGAAGCTCTTGCAGCTATAGAGATGCATAACACCTGTGCTGGTATTTAAATACTAGAAAACATTTTTATTTGAATAAATTGTTTACTATCTTGGATATTCACTACATAGCAGGTTTTTTTTTTTTCCTTTATGGAAAGGGCATACCATAAAACTAAGGAACCATTTAATTGTGTTATTATATGTATTTCTAACTCTAAGGATTCTATATTTAGTCCTCTTTTCTCTGCCTTTTGTTCAAATTGTTTGTAAAGGATTTTAATTTTGACACTGTACAGGAAATCAGATATTCCTTTCTGAGGCCCTTCTACCTGAGTTCACTCTCATGTATTTGCCACAGGATGCGATTACTACAAATAGATGACAGAATTAGCTGTGGCTTATACTTCTTTTATAAAGCAGTTAACATATCAATCGTGGCAGAAAATAACTATAAGTGAGAACTCAAAGGAAACTACTGCCAGTTTTATTTAGTGCTTTCAGAAACTTATGTTAAACTGTAAAGCACTGTTGCTGCCCCCTGACAAGTTTCCAGAGTAGGAGAACTGGCTCTTAGAAACAAGCCAGTGGACATGCTTGATGCAGCAAGCCCATAGATTGCAGGAATTGGCTGGCTTAGCCAAATTCACCTCTAGTAAGAAAGGCTGCTATGGGGCCTGGTGTGACAGTTCAGATGGAGCATGATGGCCTGATGTCAGACATCAGAAAGTAATGGCCCATCAGTGTTTCATACTATGCAAATAAATCAGAACATTTTCAAGTTCTCTTGAAGAAATGTTGTTCTTGCAGAAAGATAAGAGGGAGAAGATTTCCTTTGCAGTAAGTGCAATGATTCCATGTTGATGTCTTTAGTTGCCTGTAGCTGGTTGTGAGCTGTTCTGCTGACAGTCTACCTGCTTGGGGAACATCTGTGTGCAGTGAATGAGTGCTCAGTTCAGGAAGCAGTCTGATCTGCATTGTTTCATAAAGAATTTATTGACAGGAGAAGTTCTGGGGCTGATTTTTGTCTTACCCTATCATGCTGAATCCACTGTGATGATGGTTTCTGGGTTTAGAAATAAACCTGCCTGTGTACTTCTAGAGTGTTTCTTCAGGGCCCACTGAAAAACTGACTTCATCACAGAAAAGGATTGGAGAAGAGAAATTCTGTTTGCTGGCTTTCACAAGAGTGGATGGTTGGTGAATAAATGAATATGTATGAGATAAGGGCAGAAAGGTGCTATCAGAAAAATGCTGGATGCCAGCATCTAGTAGGTGAGAAAAGGGGATGTCCGCATTCAGCTGGCCTGGCAATGTCACCTGCATGAACATGACAGCCGAGGGAAAATATACCTGCTTGTACCTTTGAGCCCTGTAGCCCTACAGCTACAAACCTGAGTAGTCAGGAAAAATACCTCCCCATGGAGAACTGCTTGCAAAAGTCTTAAGAAGGGACCAGGGTCAGACTATATGTTCCTTTACCATCTTACTGCAGCACCCATGAGATGTGGGACTACTTACTGCTGCTACCTGGTGGGTGGACACCATCACCCCCTTGCTCTTGTGATTTGCAGTTTTTTTGTGATTTTTGGTTTGCAGCAGAGCAAGCAGGCACTGCAGGGCTTGTGGGAGTTCTGCAAAAGTTGAAGAGCTCAGCTCCTGGCTTGCAAAGCAAACACTAGAACTTTACTCTCACTTTCTGCTCCTGCCTGTAATAATGAGTTAGCAAGGAGGAAGCTGGGGAAGCTGTGACCGGGATCGCTTTAAGGCCAAACCCAGCTTCTCGCTGAGAGCCCGGGTTCCAGCGCTGCTACCCCTCGGAGCCAGGGCTGCCGGCGCCACCTGGTGACATCCTCAGCCCAGTCCCGTACAGCTTTTTATTCTTCGACCCTTCCCTAGAAGTTCAGACCTTCCTCCGGAGCAGAGGGTCTGTGTGACTGCGCCCACCGTGTGTCCGCTCCGCTGGCCTGCTCTCGGGCACCCGCTGTGGTTCCCGGTCGGAGCCCGTCTGTGCTGCAGGTGGCCCGAGGGGTCCGACTGAATCCCAGCTATTCCCTCCTCCCTGCAGCTCTGGCACTGTCTCCTGGCAGCCTCCTGTTGCCACAGCCCCACTAGGGTCTGTCGTCTCGGTTAGGAGCAGGGCCGTCACTGTAGGGCTGACGGTGGTTCTTATGGTGGTTGGTGCCACCCTCCCATACGTGTCACCAGCTGAGCTGGTATAAAACAGACGGTGCGTGCTCTCTGTGGGATGCTGGTCATGTACCCTCTCTGAGGCAGCCGTGCTGTTTGGCATTGACTGATTCCCTCTCTGCTAGCTCACAGCTCCAGCTGGGGCAGGCTACCTCCACAGTTCCAGCTGATAAGCACTTCTGCTGCCAGTGAATAGCCATGAGTTCTTCTCACCTAAGCAACAGAGCTGAGAGCCGCTTTCCATCCCCAGAGGAGCATGAACTGGAGGCTGTGGGGAAGAAAGCCTGGGATAATCCTGCCTACAGTGGCTCCCCCTCTACCTCCTTGAAGATTCGAGCCATCTACAACCCCAAATCAATTATGGAGAATCCCTATGAGAGCTTTGAAGAGGCAAGAGATCCAGTGCCATACCAGGAGGAACAGAACAGAATTATGGAGGGGAAGACAAATCCTTTCTTCAAGTGCTGCTTCTACATCTTCAGAGGCATCCGAGGTAAAGCTCTGACATCTCAGTAGTTCAGATTTACTAGCCCTTGGGAAAAGCAATGATACTTGGGAGGGAATTGTGGGGTTGCAGGAGGTAGGAGCTGCATAATACCTCTATAGAGCAGGAATGTGCTCAGCATAGACTGGTTTTACTCCAGGTATCATCTTTAGCTGACCTGGAAGGAGCATCCACACATGAATGACAGTTGTCCTTACATTTACAGTCTAGCATGTTAATTTTGACAAAGAAGCCAGAGCAGAGGTGTATAAAGATCTCTGGTTTTACCAAGGAGCAATGCTGGCTGGGGTTGGTAGGTAAAGAAAAAATAAACCCATACTTTATCAGTAAAATTCAGTTTTTGAAATTGGGGAGTGCAAATGAAAATACAAATCAGGACACTACAGCGTTCCCTTCTTTTATAGTAGTTGCAGCAGTGTTTCCCACTAGCAAGGGTGGTAAACAGTAGGGTTGTAGGATAGACCAGAGCTGGGTAGGTGAGGTCCAAAGGTCAGGACAGGAAGCAGAAAAGGCTCAACTAGTCTCACAGGGATATCTCTATTCTCAACATGTGGATACTAGGGGTTCCCTGCCTCATGTTGGGGGCTGGGGGGGGAGAAGAAGAAAAAACCCTGAAATATTGTGGTATAGTCATATCTAGAGATGAAGGGGGTAATTTAAGCGACCTGAACAGATTGTTCTTATCAACAAGCCCCTCAAACTCAAAGTTCTTGCCCTCTAAATTCCTTTAGTTGCACTGCTCACATCTTCTTGTCTTTCATTGTTTATTACACAAAAAAAAAAAAATGAGAATAAGACTGAAATCATCAGGAGTCCAATGATTACAGTGAACTCAGAGAAGGCCAGCTACTCAGAGAAGGGCACTTTCTTTATACTGTCTTAGTCTTATTGTTATCACTTTTGGTAATGTGTCTGCCCTGTTGTTTCCTGCAGTTTTGTTTTATTTTGTTTTTCTTTCCATTATGGAAGTTCTCATAGAACACATGCTACTCTCTTGCAGTAGAATAAATCCACACCTTCTGTAGGTGCTCATTTCTACTGCTCGGCTTGGTGTGGCTAGAGCAGTCTGTCCCAGAGTGAGCGCGGATGCTGAGACAGTCGTTATGACATCTGAAAGTACAAAAAAGCTCTCTACTTCGTTGAGATGCCGAAGAGCTATCAACAGGATGGAGGTGAATGTTCACAGGCCACTGCAGCACTTTTGCTTGCGCCAGAGCAAAGAGCCTGACTCCTTCCTTTGCCAGGGATGACTTCAGATGTGCTGCCTTTGATCCTGGCTTGCAGGAAGATGGCTGTTGTGCCCCACTGGGGATGAGTATCAGGGCTGAGCTCTCTAGGAGGTGCTGAAAACACGGAGTCTGTGGGTATTATCGACACAGATTCCATCACTAGGCTTTCAAGTGGAAGTTATTCTGCCTTTTAACTGCAAAGGAAAGTTTCTGAAATTACAATGTAAAGCCATTACAGCAAGAACAGCAAAGTCATTAATGGTGTTCGGCGGTTCATCAAAACCAAGATATTGAAGCTTCTTTAAAAGGAAGTGTTTCTGTCTTTTTGATCAATCCTAACGACATTTAATGAGTTCCTTTCACCGTGAAGAAATCAGAACATTAACTGGTATAAATTGGCATATTTTATTGAAGTCAGCAGAGTTCCATTGATGGACATCCTGAAGACAATTTAGCTCTATATTTTATGCTGAAAATATTGAGTTGGGCTATTTGATTGAGTCTTATAGCATACCAAATATCTGTGAGTTTGTGAGCAAGCAAGGGACAGATATTTTGAGCTTGGCAGTTCATTATACACTAAAAAGAGCTAATAACTGTAAAGCTAACGTCAGATGCAGTTCAGTATAAAGTCCTTACTAGAAGGTAAGATGTTGGCACGTGCATGACTGGGATGAAATTACATCAGTCCTAGAGAACTTATGAGAAAGACTGAATTTCTGCAAAAAGTAAGCTGAAAAACAGGCAGGAAAAGATTGGTCCTTGCTGAATTCAGACAGGAAGCTGAAGGGACTTAGCAAAACAAAAAACAAACAAACAGAAAAGGAAATGTCATTCTTTAGAAATAGAGCTCCTCACTTAGCCTTTGAGAATGGCCATCAAACTCTCTGTTACTTTCTTTACATCCGAAAGGTCTGTGGGGCACTACGCTAACTGAGAACACAGCAGAAAACAGAGAACTTTATGTGAAGACTACTCTGCGAGAGCTCCTAGTCTACATTGTGTTCTTGGTGGACATCTGTCTGCGTAAGTAACTATTGTATGTCACTGGTGTGCAGCACATGGGGAAGAATGTGAGGCTTTATTATTAGACTTCCTCATTCTGCTGTACATGTTAAATTTACTGTATGTACACTCATTGCAGCGTGTGAGTGTGTTGTTAACCCACAGAATAGCTGCTGCACACACAAGTGAAAAAGCTGAAAATTGCTCTAAACTGGTTAAACCTGCTAGGCTTAAGCAGTGCTTCCAAAACTGCGTTATCAGTTCCAGCTGTTGATGTCACAGTCTGGGAAGAATAGGTGCAAAGTTCTTGTTTTACAGAAAACATTCAAGCATAAGACAGCAGCACTAGAAACTTCTTGGGATCAGAGACACAGGGTTCTGAGAGATACTCCTGTCTGAGACTGGTGGGGTTGCTGAAGCGATAGTGCAGATGGCAGCTCATGTTCTTGGGTGGATTTAATGCAGCACTGTACTGAATGCTAATGGTCTTTGTGTAGTTAGAACAATGTCTGGTTTTTTGGGAAGCGTCATTCGTTATCGCAAATTAGCAGCTGAGGCATGGAGCAGTGGAAAGGATTATATTTCATGGACCCTATGGCAGGAGAGATAAACAGACAGTGCCAATCTGAGGTACTATCACACTGACCCAGGGAGATAGTGCTTCCTAAAGAACTAGGATGTGCACACAGACATACATGTGGTTGCGCAGTGATTCATCTAGAAGCGTTGGATGCTAAATGTCAGCTGCTTTATTTTTATGGCACCCTTTCAGTAGTTGGACATGTTCTTAGTGATCATCATGATGAATGCTCTTCCACAGGGAGGAGTCCTGGAGAGTTGAAACAACATGTTCAGGGACGTTTTGAGTTGTTTTTAGTATGTGAAAACTTACATAGAGCTTTCCACTCAGGAACATGGATAGTTTCTATATACCTTCATAAATTTAGATCAAAATTGTGTGCATTCAAAGTACATCTCAAGAACGATGTTCTGAGAAAGATTTCTCTCAGAGTTTTTCTCTGAGGGAGGAAAGATAATGTTATCCAGGAGAATAAGTTATATCATCCCATGGTCTTCTCTGGCCTTTAAAGACCTAAAATCTGTCAGTCTGATGGTTTAAATTCTAGAGCATGCAGCAAATGAAGCTGTAGATCTTTAAGCAAGAAGAAAGTTATGTGACTAGCGTTTCCAAGGTCTCATCACTTGCATCTTGCTCAGCCTACTTACAGTAGAATAAGCTGCACAGAAAGTATGTGTGTCTCTCTATTTATATGGCTCCAAGATTTAGTTGTAAGGGAGGGCCTTCTTCTTTTCTCTTCTTCTAGTGACATATGGTATGACAAGTTCCAATGCCTATTACTACACAAAAGTGATGTCTGAGCTATTCCTGCAGACCTCTTCAGACAACCGTGTCTCCTTCCAGTCCATTGGCAGCATGGCTGACTTCTGGGCGGTGAGTACACTCATGGCCTGGCATGGTGAGCCAAGGAAATATGGGATATTCAGTTCCCCCCAAATGTGCTGCTTAATGCTTTCAGCAAAACATTTCAGTGCTTACTAGCTGTTAACAATAGTTTGTCATATGCATGCAAAATATCCACGGGCTTAAAATATATTATACTCCTTTTAGCACTGTGGCCAGAATATTGGCCAGTCTGAGTGTTACTTGTATCAGTTAGAGTCCAGAACTTATCAGCTAAACAAGCAGGACATAACAAAAAGAAATTGCTATACTTGTTGTACAAGTAGGAAGTTCAGGCCCAGACAGTCCAAGTGATTTATTCCAGGCTTTCTCATGTCAGAAATGGCTTTGAATCCTACAGTCTAATGTCTTCATGTTTGTCTCTTAGCAATAATCTCATTTCCATTTTTATGAGTAACTGTGGGAACAGTATGCTTTACCTGCCTGTAATTTATGCCTGGGCTTGTCTGACCTGTAGATTTTTATGAAGGAGCTGGATTAAAATTTGCACTAACTTTTATGGAAGAAAATAAAGTTGGAAAAAAATGTTTGGAATCTAGTGTGCTTTTATCAAAGAACTGGAGAAGGAATATTACTGGGCCACCGTGAATGTTGCTGAGATATTGCAACCACTTATCTCTGACAGTCAGCCAGAAATTCATTGTCAGCTATCATTGTCTTTCTCTGATGTATTAAAATAGGACAATGAACTGTGACACTGTTGCTTCCCCCCAGCATTTCCGGGGAGCTGGTCCACCCTGTCTTTGTAATTCACACCTTGTGCCAAGACAGTTCCTCAAAACTTGTGTTCACCGAAGAGGAAGAGACAAAAAGACTTGCAGAGCCCTTGTCTCTTCATTAGCACAAGGTGCAGAAAGCATGTTACAAACCTGTGAGAAGCTAACAAAGCACCCTGCTGCTCAGCATCCCTCTTCTGTCCTGCAATTCCATCCAGCCCTGTATGTGTGCTCCCTTCCTTAGCATATAGCCAACATAAGTTCTACTACTTCCCACCTTGGGGAGTAGAGCGGCATGGGTCAGGTCTTATCATCTCAAGTCCATGCTGAGAAAATTCCTCTCTTCTCCCTCTCATGCAGTATGCACAAGGTCCTCTTCTGGATAATCTTTACTGGACAAAGTGGTACAACAATGAGTCCCTAGCAGCACACAACACTCAGTCATACATCTATTATGAGAATCTGTTACTGGGTGTCCCACGCATGCGACAGCTGAAGGTAAAGAACAATTCCTGTGTGGTTCATGATGACTTCAAACAGGAGATCTCGGGCTGCTATGATGTATACTCAGAAGACAAAGAGGAAAAAGTCTCCTTTGGACTCACCAATGGAACAGCGTGAGTACATCTTCTACTGTTCAGGATTAAAAAGTCTGTGATTTCTATTTTTATTTTTTATTGACTCAAATTATTCCTTTCTGTTTAAAATAAGATCTGTTGAGCTGCTGAATGCTGGAATTTCCCTTGCAGTTAAAGGTAAAGAATTAGGTAGACATTTTGTCTGTTTCTAAGAGAGTGTTCATCTTTCATCTTGAAAATGTTTTTTCCGATATTTTCTCAGCCTTTTTTTTTTTTTAAGAGATATCCAAATCACTTTCTTAATACCCAGCCCTTCTAATTTCTACATTGAAATGGAAGGTAGCACATAAAACCACCCTTGCACTTAGTGTTTTTTTTTTCCCTTACTGTGATTCATGCAGTTCAATGTAGATTTTCCTCTGTAATGCTGTGGAGCAGCTGCAGTTTAATAACTCCTTACTAGCAGCTTGAGAAGCTGTGAAAGAGAAACTGTTGTTCATAAAGTTGTGCAAGCGTGCTCTAAGCAGAAGGCTGTGTGCCACATAGTAGAAGGCGATACAGCAGATCCTGAGAGTAACCTCTTCCAAACAAATTAGGTAGCATAGTCAATGAACCTGCAGAAATTTCACTCCATAATATGGTAAGTTGTGTTCTGTCGCTACTGAAAGTCACTAGATCAGTAATCTATTGACAATGAAGGACTGATGTAGGCTTAGCTCTGGAGTAGGTGTTAAGTGCTAACTATTTGGTTAACTGCCCTATATTTTGAAGAAATGGTTTCATTTCTCCTGGCTGCAAGGTCGTATCCCAGGCTGTGGGTGGTAAGTGATGCCTTTGCTCATAGCTTGTCTGTTGCAGGTGGAGGTACCATTCTGAGGAAGAGCTGGGTGGCTCATCTCACTGGGGAAGACTAACCAGTTACAGTGGGGGAGGATACTATATAGACCTCAAGTTGACCAGAGAAGAGAGTGCTGAAGCCCTGCAAGTCTTGAAGGAGAAATTATGGTTGGATCGGGGGACACGAGTTGTCTTCATTGATTTCTCGGTGTATAATGCAAATATCAATCTGTTCTGTGTTCTGAGGTAGGCTGAGTCCCACTGGAAATTCTATTGCCTCTTGCTTTTTTCTTGATGCTGTAGTGTCTTAAAATGCAAAAATAACCTTGCCCGTGACTGGTTGTAGGACTGAATGGCATCAGTAGATGCTGTGTGGATTAGACTTGGTCTTCCTGACACTTCTAGTCACCCTTTTTGGCCTTTCATTCTTTCCTATCATGAGTAGTGAAGCATCAGAGAAAAGAATGCATAAACACACACAACTCTTCCACACGTGGTGTGGTGGATATCTCATTCTCAGGTTTGATGCCTCTATTTCCCCTTTTGTAATTATCAGTGTTTTCTTTTCCCCTTGAAGGTTAGTGGTGGAGTTTCCAGCCACTGGTGGTGCCATTCCTTCCTGGCAAATCCGGACAGTCAAGCTTATACGATATGTCAGCGCATGGGATTTTTTCATTGTTGCCTGTGAAATTGTTTTCTGTGTCTTCATCTTCTACTATGTGGTGGAGGAGATTTTGGAGCTGCGTATCCACAGGCTTCAGTACTTTACCAGCATATGGAACATCTTGGATGTGGTTGTCATTCTGGTGAGGATGCTTGCATGCTTGCATGCTTTTTTTTGTTTGGCTGAGGGGTACAAGAGACAGAACTAATGAAAGAAAGGAGAAACTCATCTAGATAAGAGCTGACACATTTTGCTCTTACAGAAAAATGGACCAGCAAAATAGACAAATGTTCTGTCAGGTATTAAAAGAAAATTCTTAGTCATGCTCTAGAGGCTGTGAAGTAAGAGTGTAAGGTAATCCAGTGCATTAGAGTCTTGTTTACATCCTCACAAGTAGACTTCAGTTATGAATTGTGATACTAAGGAATTCTGTGGCATGTTAACTTCTCTAGTCACTGCAGATCCTTCATTTTTACAGCTCTCCATTGTTGCTATTGGATTTCACATCTTTCGTACCATAGAGGTGAACAGACTGTTGGGGGAGCTGCTGAAACATCCTGAAACCTACGCGGACTTTGAGTTCCTAGCATTCTGGCAGACTCAGTACAATAATATGAATGCAGTCAACTTATTCTTTGCCTGGATCAAGGTATTGTAAGGGAAGTGCCAGGGCTTCAGACTCAGTCCTCTTCCTATAGCTTGGGGATTAATTCTTCCATCTGAGTGAATGAGGCTAACAGTTATAAAAGAGGGAATTATTTCTCTAAGTGATAAAAGCTCAATTTCATAGTTAATCCAGACAGCTTTTCACCTTACGTTCTGAGTCCAGTTAGGTAGAGATAAACAGGGAAATGAGCTTGGAAGTTGTGTAAAAGACTTTTTTAAATGCTGAATACAGTACAGTCTTGTCCATCATGTACTGTTTTCACTATCACTGCCCAACAACTGGAGGTGACTTGTCTGTTGATAGGCATCCCACATGTCAACTAAAGCATCTTGGTGTGATGAAAGGCTATGCTGTACTTAGGGATCCTCACTATCGTCAAGATGTTTATCCTTATAGCAGTTCCTCTTCATATTTTCATTTGCTGCAGGGAGGAAATTCGTATGTTTATCACCTCATAGGAAAGTGGTAGCATGTCTGGGGCAAACATCCTGAACTCTAGGCCACTGTTCCCCCACCCTGGCTGTCTCCTCGGTGCTTTAGTAAGCATATACGTGAAGGAGAGAGACTGACTTTGCTGATGGTTTGTTCTAACTTTGTCCCTATTTTTTTTTTCTTGCAGATATTCAAGTATATTAGCTTTAATAAAACAATGACTCAGCTGTCCTCCACGTTGGCACGTTGTGCCAAGGACATCCTGGGCTTTGCCATTATGTTCTTTATTGTCTTCTTTGCTTATGCCCAGTTGGGTTACCTTCTTTTTGGGACACAAGTGGAAAACTTCAGTACCTTTGTTAAATGCATGTAAGTGTATTGGCCATAACTAAGTTTTCATTGTTGCGAGCTGTTGTCTAAAGAATTCTAACTGCTTTCCAACCTATTCCCAATTGCAAATTTGATTGTCAGTTGGACACCTGTTATCTCAGTACTAAAGCCACAATGACTAAAAAGTGGCTCATAGTCCCACATTTGTAATGTCCTCGTGGACAAAGGAACACAGTGAGAAAATTGAAGGTAACAGACTTGATTGTCTAGTGTTTCACAGCAGGGATGTGAGCAGCCCATGCTTTGAGACTCTTCACAGCCTTTTGATTCAATAGAAATTCCAGCCAGACAGTTTAGTGAGCAGTTTTGTTTGTCTGTAATATAGACATCTTTCACTTGATATGGTATTTTTAGGTACAGCAACAGCACTTGGCATGCAGCGTAACTTACAGTAATTCTGCAGAAAAGCATCATAGATCAGCTGATAGTGAACAGTGTAGTTACTGCTCTCCTCATCAATCTGTCATCTTCTGATCTCCTGTGGGGCCACTGAGGTAACAGAATGGTGCTGTCTGCTGCTGAGACCTTAACAGATTTCTGGTTTTATACAACAGCAGGTAGCTTTTGGTCTACTTATTTTCAACTTCTCTGTAATTTTGGTGGTAGGAACTAAGGAACTAAATTCCTCAAAATAGGTGTTTTGAGGTAAGCCCAATGTTATTTCTCTAATAAAGAAGAGGTTCAGATAGAAGCTCTAGTACTTTGTATTTGAAATCTTGTGGCTTCCAAATAGAGCCACTGATCACATCATTTCAGAGTCTGCACAACAGCTGCTTGAGAACTTTCTCATTTTTCCTCAGATGGTGTGTTTTAATGTAAAGGAAGATTCGGTAAGAATATCATTTCTTGCTTCAGGGCTTCAGAAGGAAAGATTGGAAGTAATGCATTAGTCAGTATGATAGCTTTAAGCACTGAAACAGGAAAAAGTCAGAAACTACTCCTGTTTATTAATTTGTTTGATATAAAACAATGTTAGAAATTTTCTATATATTAAATATGATAGAGTAACTGATATTTGGTAACTGCCTTTAAAATACATAATATTTTATGTAGTTTATATCTGATTTTAATATCATGACATATCTGCTTCAAAATAACAGGTCTTTTTGAAAGTTGGTAGTCCTAATATGTTTATTTTAACACATTCAGTATAATGTTTCCTAAGTCAAATAGTAGTCTAAAGAAGATGAAGTAGACATTTTTCAAAGTAAAAGAAATAAAAAGATATTTATTACCAGAGGGAAACATTTCAACATTACTGAATGGGAACAAATTAAATCAAGGAAGAGGAAGCAATACTATATTCCCCTCTCTTAGACCTGAAAAACATTCCCAACTCTCTCAAATAGACCAGAAGAATTCAAAATGGAGCTTTGGACTCTTCAGACAGGCTGCAAGATCTCAGGATTCATTTCCTTGCACACCACCTGTGTGTCTCTTTCTTTCTGCATGCATCCCTGCTATGCCCCCCCTATTTTTTCTTCCTAATTGCAGTATGTCTGTCTGCATGTGTCTATTTACCAGGGTTGTTTCAGCAGTCAGTTTCCAGAGAAGCCTCACAGATTCCGTCAGGACATCTTAGATGGGGGATGAACAGTGAGTAGATGAGCACCTGCAGAAGAGACTGTCAATGAAGCAGGTTAAGAATGCTGGTCTTGGACAATCCTTCAGCTCACGTGCACTCTAGGGCAATATGTGGGAGTTATATGGTTTAGCAGTGGTTTTCAGCCTGTGCTCGTAGACCTCTGGCATCCAGGTTCTGTTTTCAGGGAGATTATAAGAAATGGTCCCCCTCTTAGGGTCTTGGACCCTGCTTTGGACCATCTTGGCTGCAGACAAGTTTAGAGTTCTTCTCAGGACTGTCTTTAGGAGGTAAGGTAAATGTATATGCCTATGTGACCTTGTGTTCTTCCTCTCCTCCAGCTTCACCCAATTTCGGATCATTCTTGGTGACTTTGACTACAATTCCATTGACAATGCCAACAGGGTCCTTGGGCCTGTTTATTTCGTCACCTACGTGTTCTTTGTTTTCTTTGTGCTTCTGGTAAGCAAGAAAGGCCTCCTTGCCTCTGTTTGACAGCAGTGTTTGAAGAGACCCCTCAATCCCCCCTCTCTGACTTCCTAAGTAATGGATGCAGAGGGATGTTCATTAAATTAAATACTATCAAGAATGTGAATGTAGCTTAAGATACTGTAGGAGAGGCTACTGGAGATGGTGTCTGAGCTGAGAACAGATGTACCTTAGGCCACTGCTTTAGCTATCAGCTTTCCTTCCCAGTCCTTCCCTTTGTCTAAGCTATGCACCATGTGAAAACAGCTACTTGTTTAACTGAGCCTTTCATAGCTGTGTTGGTATCTTGCTGCCTCACCTGCTGGGGTGGGTAAAGTGTCTCAGGCTAATTCAACTCTTTTTTTCTTATTTCTCTAGAACATGTTTCTGGCTATCATCAATGATACCTACTCAGAAGTCAAGGAGGAGCTTTCAAGCCAGAAAGATGAGCTGCAGCTCTCGGACATCTTGAAGCAGGTGATGAATAGCAAAAACTGTGTTACTTTCTAGCCAAATCCTGAAACATTTTCTTGGAGTTCCTGACTTGTGTTGAATTTACTATAGAAAAAACTGGTTGCCAGCTGCAGATCCATGTTACTGATATGCAGAACAACAGGAGTGATAGTTCCCTTCAAAGATAGATCAAGGTCCCAGATTCTTAGGCAATGGGAGGATGAGAAAGCAAGAGTTGAGGGAATCCTGTTGCTTAAGTATGCCAGAAAAGTTTCTCAACAACTTTTCTTCCCTAGACTATATATATATGTGTGTGTGTATATGTATATATATATATTTGTGTATATATATATATACACAAAGCTCCTTCAGTCCTTTATACAGTGCTCTTTGATCAATAGCAAGTGAAATGACAGGTTCTACTTTGCTGATCTTAGCATTTTACAGCAGTGTGAATCTGGTGGGTGGGTTACATCTGGATTTCCCATGGACAAATTCCAGAAGTGGTCCTGAAAGTTCTCTATTGTCTATGCTGTAGGACCAGTATTCTGCAAAGAATGATGTTTGAGACAACGTCTTAAGCAGTTTATGACTGGGAGCTTGGGTAAAGTGAGGCTTGGGAGGAGAAAAGCAGATGGCAAGCTTTTTCATGGAGGTAGTGTGTTGGTGCTGCTTTAAAGTGATGACTCTAGTTTATAAATGAGATGTAGTCTGTAGCATTGTATCTGTGCTTCTTTAAAACTGAAAATCTTGTATTAATCAGCATCTGTTCACCCATATTGCATTGTACACCCTTTCTTATTTTTCTCTGTTCTGAATTCATTTATACCTTTGTTAACAGAGCTACAACCGGACACTTATGAGGTTGAAGCTGAAAAAGGAACGGATTTCTGATGTGCAGAAAGCACTGCAGAATGGAACGAAAGAACTGGGCTTTGAGGACTTCAAGAACAGTTTGAAGGAGTGAGTGAGTCAGCTTGTGGAATGTCTGTTTATCCCTTTCTCTCAGTCACACTTGTAATTTAAACTCTGTGATGTTCAAGGCCTGGAGAGCAATTAAGTCAGATTATGGCAATAAAAGATGCACAAAAAGAGTTATTACAGTTTCTCACATGTTTAATCTCATAACCTAAATGGAGTTGTGTTGCTGTCACCCTCAAAAGTGGAATATTTAAGTTCTTTGTTGGCAGGAGGCAGCAGTACATTCATTTCAAAAGGGGTGCTCCTGTGCTGTTAAGGCTCATGTAATCTGGTGCCTTGAGCTTTACCTTTTTGTTCTTCCACAGACTGGGCCATGCAGACCATGAGATCACAGCAGCCTTCTCCAGGTTTGACAAAGATGGCAACCACATCCTTGATGAAGAAGAACAACAGCAGATGAAGCATGACCTAGAGGCAAAAAGGGTAAAAAACAAAACAAAAAAACCAAACCAAAACAGGCAAGGAATGAAGCTCTACTTATCAGTAGAGATCACTCCAGAATGGCCTTAGGAGTCTTTGGATTTGTGATTAAAAAAAAAAAATAAGCAGGCAGAGTACAGCTCCAACTCTGAATAGCAGCTGAGTACATGACCTTGTGAATCTGTGTGTTATATTAACAGTGAATCTGACACAGAATTAATATCCAACTTCTCAACAGTTTCTTTATCTGTCTTCCAGGTTGCTCTGAATACAGAGATTGAAAATTTAGGGAAATCCTATGGTGGCAACAACTTGGATGAGAATCCGTCCTACATGGAGGCAAAGAATAACCATGCCAATAAGGCCAGCTGGGTCTCCAAAGAAGAGTTCCAAGTGTATGTTGGTGCTGGCAGTAGTTTAATCTCTCTATAAACAAGGGTCTGATTCCTGCTGTTTTTCTCCCTGATGTAACTGTTTGCACTGGTGTTGAGCAGTTGCAATAAGATCTGGTCCCTTTTTCACACACATGAATGAGCAGGTCAGGAAAGAATCAGGTCATTTCTTGTAATGTGTTTTGCTCATTTCTGTAAAAAATCAGACTGAGAAATATTGCTTTCTGCCTCTTGAATAACCTCTGCAGCTATCAGATGGCCACAGGCAATACACTGTCATGTTCTGTATCAGGAGTTAGCCTGGAAAACTTGGCTAGGGAAACTTGATACTTTACAGAAGGTTCTGGACAATGAATATCCTTGCTTTATAGCCTAACTGTCCGTCATCCTCCAGGTTTGAGAATAACACATGGCTGTTTCTTCCTGAAGAATAGTATAGGATAAATACCACAGAGAATCAGGAGATCCTGATTCTTCTACTGAGTAACACTGAACAATTCACATAGGGCTATATTAAAAGAGAGACAGATGCAATATTAATAATGAGATTGCATTGTGGCTCGACTATGGAGGGAATTCTGTGTTCATTGAGTATGAATCAACATCTCTGTTTGAGATCTAGCCTATTGTCCTTGAGATAACTCTTGCAAATCCTAGTGTTCATAACAACAAAAAAGTTGCAAATGCCTTGTCTTCCTCAGACTCCTGCAACGTGTGCTGCATCTGGAACAGTCCATACACAGCATTGGCTCCAAGATTGATGCAGTGGTAAGCAAACTAGAAGTGCTGGAGAGAAACAAGCTGAAAACGAAGGATTTGATGGGCAAGCCACTGGATAACGGTAGGAAGGTTGGTAGCCCTCCACCATACATTTGAACTAGCTTCAGGGTTGGTGACCAACCTGCTGTGTGAATGGACCTATTAGCACCTTTTCTTTTCACATCCCCATTGATGCAAGACAAAGGTTGGCAGGGTCATTATTTTGCATGGTCTAATCATTTCTGTTCAAGAGAAGTGGCACAGGATTCCTGTCAACATTCTTGTAAAGGGCAGAAAGGGATGGTGCTCTTTTCTTCTGTTCGTTGCTTGAATCTATGTTCATCAAGGCATTGCAACAGTGTATTGGATCTTTAACAGATTGATGGGCTTGTACTAGTTTCTAGAAGAATGTGGAAAATATTATTTAAGCATCATGGACACCTTGTCTCTCCCCTGAAGTGTTGCTTGACTTCTTGTTGTGTTTCTAACAATGCAGGTCACTCTTTATTCTGGTTAACAGGAGGAAGAACCCAGTCAGGAAGAACTGCTCTCCCACAGCCTAGACCAGCTGGGGAAAGAAGCAGCAGAAGACTGGGGAGTGGAATATGTACAGGGAAATAACCCAAGTTGCATCTCCTCTCAGAATGGGATCTGCCCAATCTTGCTCAAGTCAAGTGTACCAGGGTCTCAGGCACCCAAGAACATCCAGTCACAGTAGTGATGAGTGCTTCTAGCAAACAGTCCAGTGTTCCCAGTCTGGCTTCTACAGTACTATGTCTCTGTCAGTTGTTTTTCCCACTGTTAGAATAGTCAGAACAGCTGAACGCAGGCACCGCTGTTGCCAGAGACTGGTGGTGTGAAAAACTGGTGCTGCTCTTTTCCAGCGTAGTGATGTGTGGTGTCACAGACCTAGAACTTCTGGCCCCTGTGTCTCTGGACTGGTTAGAAATTTGGAACCAGGTATTGCATTAGGTTTCTGTCTCTGAACAGGATAAATCAAAGTGCTTTTACCTATATTTTCCCAAGATGTAAAGGCCTCAGAGCTCTGGAAGTACTTGGATCCAGAACGGGAAATTGCAAGTCGTTGCCCACAAACACATGCCTGCTTTCTCAGTTGTGAGGAAAAGTTGAGGTAATCATGTTAACAGAGCAGAATATAATTGTAGGTGTGAGACAGAAAGGAGAAAATAGTTGCATCTACATGGTTACCACTAACTTTATTCTGTTGTAATTTGCATCCAGAACATTTTGTTAACGCTCTTTGGTTACCAAAGATTCAGATGTTGGAAAAAATAGGATATAAACGCCTCAGTCAAGATAATTAAAATGAGAGTTTACTCCCAGTGTATTAGGAGGAGATCTGAAATTGAAGAAGCATCTGTTAGTAATATTCTGAGGTTTGAATGTCGGGGAACAGATTTCAGAGTTTCTAACACTGAATCAGCCCTGCCCTGGATAGGCCAGGCTCTAGAGCTGTCACAGCTACATGGTAGTGTTGACAAACTGAAGAAGAGGGTCATTCAGTTGCAAGATCCCAGCAGGAGCTGTGAGACCCTGTCACGCAGCCCACAGGGAGCTTAGATTTCAGCGAGGATCTGCAGGTTCTTGTATCTTGGTTTCCCATCAGCTGCTTCTGCTGCTGGGGACAAGACTTCTCTGTGAGATACTGCCATGGTTCTTGACTCAAAGTTTTATTGAATTCAGAATTGAGCATAAGCTCTTTGCCTTCAGCTTTTCCAGCTGAACTCAGAACAATGATGTTGCTTATTTCCCTCTACTCACTGAAACCATTATCTTATGCAGGAGAAAATGGCTTATGTCAGGGACCTGAGAACTTAAATTTAAAATTTTCATAAACAAAAAATCCATATGCTAAATTATAATCCAGAAAAGAAATTATGTGCTTCTACCGGACTTGAATTGCACATACACCCATTACCTGTGTGAGAACTGAAGCATGTTATGGACTGCAGATGAAAATGTTTAATGCTCTGCATGTCAAGAAGTACATAAGCTCTTCTGTTAAATCATTTGGAAAGACCCTGTTTGAGATCCTGGCTCATTAGCAGACCATTGTTACTGAGGCTTAGCTGCAAAAACAAAATTACAAACCTCTCTTTTGAAATCTGTGGAGGGGAGAGATGGTGGAAGATGTGTTGCTGGCTGAGGCTCGGCTCCTCACAACAACTGCTGTGGGGTAAACAGGATCCTGAAACAAGGTGCTGCCCAAAGCAGTAATGTAAGGCCTTGCTTTATAAAGCCTTAGATCTCACACAAGGAGAGCGCTACTTCATTCTGTCCAGTGGAAAAGGTGGCACAAGCTCTCTTTGTTGGCACTGTTCCAGTCCCCATACTGTGCCTTGCCTGCTGCAGCAGGGGTGCTTCAGGCACTGCAGGGCAGGACATAGCCCTGCTATCACTGCACACCAGGAGCTAGCCTCTGTCTGGCCATCCTTTCTGCACAGAGATGCCCTGCATCAGGGAAGGCAGGAGAGGCAAAAGGACAGTGATGCAGCAGCTGGGCTCAGAACCACACAATAGGAACAATCAGCCACAGGCAGGTCACAGGTAACACAGGCTGCTATTTAGGGCAGTAGGCTACTAGAGGAGCAAAGTGGTCACGTTGCATGGCTGAGTTTGTTCGTGCCTGAACCCTGGGAAGCCATCTTTCCCCTCTGAAGGGTAAGCATAGAGCCTCCACACTCTGAGTAGATCTTTTGCCCAGCTCTAGCTGGGATCAGATAAGAAACACAGGCTGCAGTGGTCTCCTGGGTTTCAGCTAGAGCTCCTTCCCCTCTCACCTGGTGTTTTCTCAGAAAGACCACCCCCTATGTCACATGCTGTGATTTCAGTTGTGCCAGTATCACCAACTGTGAAACAACTTCTGTCACCAGTAATGCCTATGCTGCATTGTCTTCTCTCTTGCTTGTACCTCTGCATGTAACTGCCTTGTCTGTGCTGTGACGTGCTATAAATACGTCATTGTAAACAATGTGGCCTAGAGTTAGCAAGGCAATTACTTGTCTCCAGCAATTGCTTGTGTATAATACTCAATTGTGTGTTCAAGCTCGTTGAGAACATAAATACACCGAACGGTAAGTTTATGCAAGTGCTGTTTTTAAATGGATGTTGTAAGGCCTCCTGGCAGCCACTGGTGTTGTTTAGATAATTCATGTCTCATGGGGGAAGTAAAGTGCTTTTTCCTCAACAGTGGGAGCAGAGCTGTACTTTGTTCACTTTGGACACTGGCTGAAGTGTCTGACAGGAAGCCCCTGCCTTAAAGAAAATTGCTGTGTGCTGGGGTGGTTAAAGAGCTCACTGAGACAGCTGGGAGACAAAGCAGTGTCACAGCCATACTGCCAAAGTACTTGTGTGGTGTGGGGAGACTCACGGCCTTGGAGGAGGGGCAGGGA
This sequence comes from Chrysolophus pictus, assembly GCA_037305975.1. Lineage (NCBI taxonomy): Eukaryota > Metazoa > Chordata > Aves > Galliformes > Phasianidae > Chrysolophus > Chrysolophus pictus. Next base: position 18,028,919 of record CM074581.1, on the reverse strand, counting down.
ACAGATGTCTGAAACTGGGTGTGGGTCACCTGCAAGAGGCAGCCCAATCCAGCATGGGTTGTGAGCATGAAAATCTCCTGAAATGTCTTCTCAGTGTATCCCTCAGGATGCATTTGTCTCACCAGTGAACAGGTCTGACCTGCCACATTAAATCCCCCAAACCTGACAAATACAGCCAAACTTTTGGAGACGCTTTATGACACATGTTCAGTGTTCCAGCAGATGTCAGCTAGCACCTCTACCAGCCCCTCACACCTGAGAACTATCCTTTGCTGTTCTCACAGGAGGTTGGTAGCAAGCACCTATTTATTTTACGGAGGACAAACTCAGAAAAAATACTTTCTCTGTGGCAAAAAGAAGCAGAACACAAAGTTTCTGACACTCTATGATGCTAGATATTCTCACACATGTATCTTTAACAAACTCTGCCCTTCTCAGGCTGGTTATGCTTGTTTATCCTCTCTACAACTTTTATACAGGATTAGCTTGGGCTTTGCTCCTTTTTGTAACAAGGATTTTTCACAAATGAGAAGACTCTCAATAAGAGCTAGTGTCAGCCTCAGTGCTGATTTCTTGACCTTCTGCCTCTTCTGCAAGCAGTTAGTAGTGGGAGTTGATAAATCAATAGCACTCAGTCATACGGTTTATTAGAAACTAGGGAAAAGGGAAGTGAGAAACTGTCATTGTGTGATAAGCCAGCTGATAACAAACCCACATAAACTCTGCTACATGCAAAAGCAAGAAGCCCTGTAGTGGGAGAACATTCTGCAGAGGAGGAATTTCAGTGGATTTAAAGGCCCAATCTCCCCAAGTTTGGACACAAAGGGGTTTGTTAAAAGAAACATGGCAGATTTTTCAGTGGACTTTTGCAGGACAAAGTACCTGAGGAACTGACCAGGCTGATGGCCTGGGTTCAGAGGTGGGAAATGCCAAGTGTACCACCAGCCAGGCATACGTACACAGTGTGCAGCAGCAGGCAGCTGCAGGGTGCCAGCCCATGGGTGTGGTGAGACCAGGCCGCACCCTGCTTTGCAAGAAGCAATGCCAATGTCACACTGATAACACAATGTGGTGTCTGGTGACAAGCCTCTGACCTCAGCTCATGCTTCAGAGCCCAGCTTTATGAGGACATTCTGCAGCAAATCACCAGGAGAGCCTGAGTGCCTGGCATCATGACAGGGCCCTACAGTGCAGGACATCCCCCAGCAGCTCTGCCTGGCGCTGCATCCTGACCACTGCCATCCCCTAGGGACAGCGGTCCTACTCCGCTGACATGCTCACTTCTGCATGCCCAAGAGGCCCAGCAGCCTGAGAAACAGCTTGGCAGAGCAACCAGCAAGGCTGAGGAGCCTGAGGCCAATCGGGCTGTGCCCAGATGAGCTGTTAAATTCAGCCCCGAGGAAAGGGCTGAGAAACTATCCCAAATGATTGTTTCTGCTGGCTGTCATTATTTTCAGGCTCCCCTCTTGTGAACAGGCACCAGAACTAGCAGCAAATGTTTTCTTTCAGAGACAGAGAAACTACACATGCGTGAAACACATATTGCTCTAATGCGTCAAGCCAATTCAGCTGTTCAGACATGTCTAGAGTTCCTCAAACAAAGCAATATCTGGAATTGTGCACAAAGATTTTTGGAGACAAAAGGGCAGAGCTTTTCCTTAGATACCTACGGAATAGACAATTGTTACATAAATGGGATTTGGCATTCTTTCTGAATCCTTGCAAAAATACAAAGGTTTTATCAAAAAGCCACAAAAGGAGCTGTCCTGTACCCAGAAGAGGCCATTCCACCAGCCTGTGTTCTCCATCATAGCAATATGGAGTCAAAGGCAGCAACCAGCTGAAATCACAGAGCACCAGGGTCTCAACTGCTCACTATATCACACTGAGGTGTGTGACGGGGGATTTGCCTTTAGAAGAGGCAAAAGGTGCTTATGGCTTCCAACCTACCTCTAGACTTCCCACGAGCATTAAAGGTGGAAGGGAAGTACATAGTAACACTGAAAAAGCAGCCTTAACCACCTCCTCTATCTGCTGCACGTGCTTTGTTAACGGCCTTTCCAGCTCCGATTTGCCAGCCTTGTTATGTGTGTCCAAACAGACTGATTAGCATTTGGGCATCAAGACCTGTGCTCAGGTGGTGTGGCCAGGGCTCCTTACTCATGACAGAATTGAATCGTCATGTTGCCTGACTTCATAGATAAATGACCAAGGGTTGTTTTTGCACGTGTTTTTTCATAACATTTTGAGAGATGACAGTGTTCAGTTTCTCATCCCATTCCTCCTACGTTTGCTGACTATACCAAGCTGGGAGGAGCTGCTGTCTTTGCCAAGACTGAAGAAGCCTTGCAGAGACATCTAGAGAAATTAGAGAGTTGGGCAGTCACCAACTGCATGAAGTTTAACAAGAGCACATGCTGAGTTCTGCACCTGGAAAGGGGCAACCCTGGCTATACATGGGGGATGAGACACTGAAGAGCAGCCCCACTGAAAGGGATGTGGAGGTTCTGATCGACATCAAGTTGAACATAAACCAGCAGTGTGCCCTGGCAGTCAGAAGAGCCACCCAGGCCCTGGAGTGCACCAGACCCAGCACTGCCACAAGGTGAGGAAAGCAGTTATTCTGCCCTGCTCTGTGCTGTGTGGTCTCTCCTCCAGCACTGGGTGCAGGTCAGGATGCCACAACACGAGAATAACATGAAACTATCAGAGAGCCCAAAGGAGGGCTATGAAGATGAGGAAGGGTCTGGAGGGCAAAGTATGTGGGGAGTGGCTGAAGTCCCTTGGTCTATTCAGCTCAAAGCAGAGGAGACTGAGGGGAGCCCCTGTGGTGGCTGCAGCTCCTCATGAAGGGGGCAGAGAGGATCTCTGCTCTCTGGTGACAGCAACACGGCCTGAGGAGACAGCATGGAGCTGGGTCAGGGAAGGGTCAGGTGGGTGTTAGGAACAGGTTCTTTACTGAGAGAATGCTTGGGCACTGGAACAGGTTCCCTAGATCAGTGGTCATGACACTGAGCTTGCTGAAGTTCAAGCAGCATCTGGACACTGCTCTCAGTCATGTGCTCTGATTTTTGTGTGGTCCACTGTGGAGCCAGGAGTAGAACTCAGTGATCATATGGGTCCCTTCCAACTCTATTATAGGATTCTATGTGAGTCACTAAAATTTACGGATTGTTATTTATCTCCCAGTCTGAGTGCCTGGAAAAGCCCTTATGTGTATGGATGTCCTTGCTGAGCTGTTAAATTCAGCGCCATAGACACCTATGACTCCTCCTCATGTTCCACACCCAAACTCTAATTTACTCTCTATTCAGACCAATCTTAGATTTCCTATTATGATTATTTACTTTCCCTGCCTCTCTCAAATTGCCATCTCCTGCCCTAGGGCACACAACTGTCAGTGGTAGCTCTGGGCTCCCTCTGTCCCTTTTGCATTCATTAGTCAACCCTCTTACATAGCAATTTCCAAAGTAGGAGAGAAAATCAGGTCTGGAGATGAGAATGGCATTATCAAAAACACCATGAGATGTGCTGGCAAAGACAAATACCAGGCAGTGTCCCTTCTGAATGAAATAAGTATTGACGTTAATATGGGACATAGTAGGACATGACAGTCAGACCAGCTGTAATCTCTGAGTCTTTGCTCTCTGCCTTTTCTGCCATCTAATATGGTGCGATGTCCTGTGTCGGAAGGATGTGATGCAGTAGTTCTCTGTCATACAGCATGCTTGGACATCTAGGAAAATGCAAAAGAAGGCAGAAGTTAGGAATCTACCAGAGTTAGTTTCTTCTCTCTCCTGCTCCAGCATACAGGCTGTTTACTGTCACGTTGTTATCATATCGTGCTGTTTTGTAAGGTCCTCTGGGGACACTGTGCCTACGGGCGTACAGCACCTACTGAATCTGTTCAGTGTGGCCACAGCAAATGCTAGTGTCTCAAATCCTGTGTATTTTTAAATATTAAGCAGGTTTTTTTGGAATGGGTAGTGGGGCAGCCTGGACTTTGCTCCTGAGGAAGGACTTGAAATGCCGATGTAACATTAATGTGTGTGTCAACATTAATGCCTAGGGACAAAGTTGACCTCTGGAAATCTGAGGTTGGACAGATAAAACACACTGTAGTCCTGTTAACCTCCTGTGGACTCCGAAGCACTCAAATGGGAAGCAGAACTACTGAGAGGCCACGCTTGACCTACAGGTGGCAATGGAACTGACTGCCCCAGTTACTTATGCTGAATTTGAGAGAAGTGTGCACCTCTGCTTAGTGCCACTTTGCCTCCTGGTTGCAGGCTGCAGTCCCTGGCCTTGTCCTAAAAGTGTAAGAGCATGGGGCAGTAGTACCTGGCATCTCTCCATATTTGCATCTTTAGAGAGGACATGGGGCTTCCATTCTCAGCAGGGTCCCAAAGCTTACCAACCTAATAGCTGCTATACAGCTTATCTAAGAGGTATCCCTGGTCTAGGTTGCTATTTCTACCCTTCTCATGAGGCCTTACCGTTTCTGCTCTCTCTACCTGTCTTATATCCCTCTCATCATTTTTCTAGAATGGAAGGGAAAAAAGGGCCTTTCCACATTTGCACTGTATATCTTATGCTTACCCTTTGTTCTCTGTAGCCTCGCTAACAGCAGCAAGTTGGAGCTGTAAATATCTCAGCACACCTATGATGTTAACTTTTTAACTTCTAAAGGAGTGGAATGGTTATTTAGATCCCCTAGATACTTGCAGACTTCAGATATTTTATCTCTGTCTATCTGCTTTATGCAGATAACACACACAGTTCTAGTGATCCTATTGTTTAGCCAATCTTTCTGTCGGTCATCATATATGAATGCAGCACACTAGTTAAGTATTAATTTCCTTTCCTCCTAGATTTGCTTGAATCTTCTCTTATCTTTAATCAGCTAAGATGTAGTGCTACTATGTATTCAGATAATGGACTAAATGATTAACAAAACTTGACAAAGTCAGATTTTTTCTATGCGATCTTCACGCCTTTCAAAAGCCAACTTCTCAAGGTGAGCAGCACTTTAACTAATTAGGGGAGGCCAGTCAGCACCAGCTTTGACACAATTTGCTCTCAGAGTGAAAAAGACAAGCTGAAAAGTTTTTCTGTGCCTAAGGTGACGGAATTGAAGATGCAGCCAATTCAGCACATCCGTATGCATCTGTACAGAGTGTTTTTTAAAATGGTTTATTGGCATCTCCTTTTGGAAAAGAAAAGCTAGGAAGTGCTCCTCACTCACATGCACAATGACTAATGTTGCTGTCTCTATTGTTTTCAAAGCTGCTTTTGCATGGTGAGCTTCAGGATCTGCTTCTTGCTTAATTCAGTAGAGAACAAAACCATAATGAGCATGCAGTTCCTCCTGCACGTGTTTCTCATCCACTCTTGCTGGCTCAAGTCCCTGAAATGTTTTATGAGCTTTATGAAATTTGACATTAGGCAGGATTAAAACAACCTGGATCCTCGGGGCAAGGAAAACAGTATCCTAAGGAAAGTAATGGAGAAACAGAGCTGAAAAAATTCTGACTGGTGATTCAGCTAGACAAAGCCATGTCTGTGTTGACTGGGTGGTGGCAAGACCTGGCCCAAGTGGAAAGCTGGACTCCAGGGAACCCCCAGGACCCCCTGCAAACTGATGTTCTTGCAATCCTGTGACTCAGGTTGCGAAAAGGAGAGAAGAGGCCAGAACCTTCAGAAGATGGAGGCACTTAGTACCTTCTCCACTCTGTGTGCTGTGGGATATGCAAGATGTCTAGCATGACCAGATTCTGTAAGAAAGGAGCAGTATTCAAATTAGCCTTAACTGAGAATGATTTGGAGCTGTTGGAATGAGTCCAGAGAAGGGCCACAAAGATGATCAGAGGGCTGGAGCACCTCTCATATGAAGAAAGGTTGAGGGACTTGTTTAGCTTGGAGAAGGCTCTGGGGAGATCTCGTTGTGGCCTTCCAGTAGCTGAGGGGAGCTTACAAACAGGAGGAGGATCGACTTTTTACATGGTTTAATAGTGATAGGACAAGGGGAATGGCTTTTAACTAGAAGAGGGGAGATTTAGATTAGATGTTAGGAAGAAATTCTTTATTCAGAGGATGTTGAGGCCCTGGTACCGGTATGACAGAAAAATGCAGTGTTTGACATGGGGCTTTCCTTAGACGTGCTGTGAGTGTCTCATGCCACAGCCCTGGCCATTGGTTTTTGCTCCTGTACGGGCAAAAATCTGCCTCAGCAACAGTATGGTTTAAATCAACTATGTCAGTAAAATGATACAGTTGGAAAACACTTCCTTCCTATTTCTTTGCTGCTGCTAACTTCATTTGCAACTTTCCTTATGTGGTCAGAAGTAAGAGGGCAGCGGTGGCACATCATGTGCCCAGAGCAAGGAAGAGCACTTGCCCTTCTTCCCAGACTTACCAGCTGGGAAGGAGATGAATTTTGAAGATCAGAAGCCCAGAAGCCCAGAGGAAGTCCAAAAGATTGTTACTTCAGGAACGGGATGGGGGAAGGCCAGGGCCTCCATCTGGATGTTTAAGTTGTCAGATCTAGTTCCTTCCCATCCCTTGGGTCTCCATTTCTATTCTGTCAGGGTGTGTACAGGCACCAAGTGGAGAAGCAAGTTCCTGACCAGAGCAACTCATTTCTGCTTCCAAGCATGCTGTTTTTTCATTGTCCGAGGCACATGATGAGGGGCTGCCACTGCAGCACAGTGTAGGTTCCATGGTGTTTAGGATTGAAATACACTAGGACATAGAGAAATGTGCATGCCTAGTGAAGAAATAGGGCAAAAGTTTTCCACGTAGGCAAATTTTCCTCGAAGGAGGAACTTAAAATGCAAAGAAAACAAACTTAAGTCCACTTCTGCCCCACAGTGTGGCTGAAAATAACATCCTTATTTAGCATGCCTGCATTGTGAGCGTACCCATGGCCCTTGTCACACCTCTTTCAGTACCCTTTGCCACACCTGTTTCAGTATCCTCACAAACCTTCCTGGCTCTTGACTCCTGCCAGCAGCTGCACAAGGTACAGGTATCTTTTCTGCCCACTGCATTGGCATGTCTGGAGGCAGGCAGGTATCAGGACGGGGACAGGTGAACCTTTGAAATTTTTATTGCTGGTATTTATTGTGTAGCCATAGACATGCTTCTGCTTATCTGAGCTTTGGACTCATCTAGCAAGAGCAGTTGTTAGGAAAATGCAACGCTATACAAGCGCTGCAGAGCGCAGTCAGGTCGGAGGTAATTAATACAGTAAGCGACTTGACAGCGCTGATATAAGTTATCTTTATCAACCATAAAAGCAGGGCCTTTCCTGCACTCACTCTAACACAGAGGCTGGGGAGGGCGAGCTCGTTCATAATGAGACAATAGTGCTTGGGAACTGGCGGCTGCGGAGTAACAGAGACAGCAAACCAGCGGAAATCCGACCGCTTCGCTTTCACGCGGAGCGCGAACACGAGAGGCGGCTGCGGACAGCGGCGACCCGGGCCGGGCTGCGGAACCGCCGAGGAGCGCACAGGCTCGGAGAGGTGAGGCCGGCCGGGTGGCATTCTCGGAGAACGGCACCGCCGGGCCGGTCCCCGCCCCAGCTGACGGGATGCCACCATACCGAAGGCGGCAGGGAAGGCAGGGGAAAGAGCGGGCGCTGCCACCCACCCAGCAGGGGGGAGGTCGCGGGGAGACTCCGCAGCCCCGACGGCCGTTTGGGTGGCTGCGGCAGAAAGCGAAGCGTTTACCCCACCCCCACCACTCCGTCTTCTCCTCCCCCGGGGAAGGTACAATACTACCCGGCGCAGCCCGCAACATCCCCGCGCTCGGGGGCTCCGCCACTCTCCCGCCCCGGCTCCCCCCGTTCCCGGCCCCCACGGCCCGGCCCAACGGCACCGCCCCGGGGGTCGCGCAGCCGCGGCACAATGGGCCGAGCTGAGCTGAGCTCAGAGCTCCCGCGTATCGGCGGGATTGTGTGACAGCGCCGGGCAGTTCCCGCCGCCGCCGCTTTATATAACCCCGCCGTCCGCACCCGCTTATAAAACGCAGCCGAGGCAGCACCGCAGCTGTAGCCTCGTGTCCGCCGCACGGAGCGCCGCGGGGTCCGGAGGTAACGGCGCGGGCTGTCTCCCGCTGGGGCTCCGTGCTGAGCGGGGCTCTGAGCGGGGCGGCACCGGCACCGAATCGCGGGGTGGTGCTGGGGATGGGGTGGCCGCGGACGAGGTGTGGCTGCCAAAGCCCACCTGTAGTCTCTGCTGGGCTTTTTCCATCCTTCTTTCAGCCTTGTTTTGTCCTTGCCTGTAGCCGCTCAGTGGTTTAGCTTGTCAGTGCTTATCAGTAACTTTGCAAAAGCACATATAAAAGGGTTTATGGCGTCGTAAACAGAAAGCCTGGCTCACTGGAGCAGATATGAGGTTTACGAGACAGTCAGATGTTCAAAGGTCTAACTGGGTCTTTGCCCTTGATGTCATGGTCTGTCCTATCTCTTTTTCCCAATGTGTTGTGCAACCTTTCTCATACATAAGCTGCCTTGTGCTGATGTAACCAGCAGCTCCTTCATACTTCCCACAAGCATGGTTTTCCCAGGAATGACTAGCCTCCAAGTATGGGATTGCATCCAAGTTAAACAACCCTTCCATCTATTCCTCCCCCCTCTGCCTCCCCGCTGCTTTTCATTTACTTAAACAGGAATGAAAACCTCTGCAACTTCTTGAGTTTACACAGAATTGAGGATGGCAGGAGGCGGTCTGGTCCAGCCTCCCTTGCTCAGGCAGGGCCACATGATACTCAGGACCATGTCCAAATGGCTTACAATGACAGGGAAAGGCAGTTTGGGGTCCTTCTGTCTGCTTGTCTGTCTTTCTGTTTTGTTGGGTTTTTTTTTTTGTTTATTTGTTTGTTTTTTTAATCTGGATTTTGGAACTCTGGTTTCTTACAAGGATGACCATCTCACTTTCTGAGAAATGCTCCATTTGTGCAGTGCTTGGTCCTGCTGGTTATCACGCTGTCATTCCTTGGAGGTTAAAAGTGCAGACAATAGAAAAAGGATCATCTATGGGTGCAGATGGAAGGGAAAGTGTCACTTGTGGGATACATCTGCCTTCTCACAAAACCCAGCTAATCAACAATGGGAGTTTTTGTGCACTGTTAGTTTTTTCTCCTTGCTCTTCGTTAGCTTGGTGACAGCCTTGGCTTTCCACAAAATCACTAGCGTTGTAAGTTTTCCAAGAAACACCTTTGTGCTGGCAGCTAAAAGAGAAGTAAATGATTAGATTGCTCTGTGGTAGTGTAAACTGTTGTGCTCAGTTTCTGGAATGGGTATGTAGTGTTTCCTCTTCCTTGCTGCGGCTGCCTGGAAAGGGGACAGCAAGGTTTTTGACTGTGAAGACACCTGGCTGAAAGGCAGGGTGTGAACTACAGAACTTAGAGGCTGCAGGGTTTCCAAGTTCTTCTCGTGCAACAGCTTTAAACTTTTGTAAACAAGCGATGGGACTTATACTCATCTCTGCAGAGAAGGACATAGAGGTCCTGGTGGACAACAGGTTGGCCATGGGCCAGCAATGTGCCCCTGTAGCAAAGAAGGCCAATGATATCAGGGGTGAGCATGGCCAGCAGGTCGAGGGAGGTGATCCTCCCCTTTGACTCTGCTCTGGTGAGGTCACATATAGAATACTGTGTCCAGTTCTGGGCTACCCATTTCAAAAAGACAGGGATCTCCTAGAAGGAGTCCAGTGGAGAGCCACAAAGATAATAAAGGGCCTCAAGCATCTCCTATTTGAGGGGAAAGGCTGAGTATCCTGGGTCTGTTCAGCCTGGGAAAAAGAAGACTGAGGGGGGATCTGATTAATGTTTATAAATATCTGAAGGGAGATGGGAACCAAATGGATGAGGCCAGGCTCCTCTTGGTGTTGTGCAGTGATAGGACAAAGAGTAATGGCCTAAAACTTGAACAAGGAAAGTTCTGCACTAACATGCAGAAGAACTTCTTAACAGTAAGGGTAATGGAGCAGTGGAACCAGGTTGCCCAGAGAGGTTGTAGAGTCTCCTAATATGGAGATATTCAAGACCTGTCTGGACGCCTACCTGTGTGAGCTGCTTTAGGAGAGGGGCTGGAGTCCATCTCTTGAGGTCCCTGCCAACCTCTGCAGTTCTGTGTGATTATGTGCTTGGTCTCAGCCAGTTACAGCAAAAGAAAGAGAAGCAGCCCCTTGACAAAAGAGCTCTGTTGCCCGGACACTACTAATAGAGTCACTGCTAAGTGCCTGTTAATGGTTATATTGATTTTGATACGCTACTTATTATACAGGGGCCGATGGAGAGGTAGGGAGAGCAGCTCCTTCCCTTTGTTGTTTGCATGCTCTCCCTTCCACGTGCTCCATCCAAAGCTACAGAAGCAGCTTATCTGCTTGAGTCAGGATGGTTTGTACATTTCCCTGTGGTTGCAAACAAATACCGTATTTGATTTTCTGCAGTATACATTTGTACTTTGCTTTTCACCGTATGGTATATGAAGGTGAGTAAGCATGTTCTATATGATGGAAGAGAGCTTCAGTCTCTTTAGGTTAAGAGTAGCAGTGCGCATTTGGGGTGCCCACTGGGCTAAGCAAGACAGCGATCATCACAGATGGTCTTTTTTTTCTCATTAAATGTTCTTTGAGCTAATGTCTCTTCTTCAAGAGCATCCATGCCTTGTTCCTAAAGGTTGCGTGTATTGCTCTAAATGTTCTTATGCCTTTGGGGACTGCTGGATGTCTTCCAGCGCTGATGTGCATCCCTTCAGAAACTTGGCACATGTAAGGATTGGAATGGTGTACACGAACTTTTCCAGGACACTTTCTGCAGATCTTGTCTTGTCTCAGATCTTGTCTCACTTGTCTTCTTCCTTGTGTGTTTTTGCGTTCTTTGTTTCAGTAGATGGGAACTGCTCAAAACAACAGCCACCTCAGAAACCCTCATGCAGTTGAGTTTGACCTGTGTAACAAGGACATGATGGCAGACACATCTGATCATAGTGTCATTTCTGTTGGAGAAGAGGAAGGAGAAGAAAGTTTTCAACGATGTCTTCCAACACGAGATTCCCTCCGATCCCCTCGAGGCTCTGTTGTGAGTTTCCATAACATCCAGTACTCCGTTAAGCAGTCCAGTGGATTCCTATGTGGACGGAAGACTGTGGAAAAGAAGATCCTTCATAATGTTTAGTAAGTTCTTGCTTAACCGAAGTGCCAAGGGGTGGAAATTAATCTGCTGCTGTGAATTGGTAATGTCATTATCACCTTCCAGATCCAGCTGTACTGGTAGAGAAAAAGACTGCCCTCCTGCCAGTCTGCAGTTCATGTGAGCACTTGCTAACATGCTTTAGGCATAAAAGCTGGGATATAACTGGAGCAGTATTGGTCATTGATGTAAGAAAATTAGGACCAAACCTGTGTGAACACTTCTGCTTGAAGATCTGAGGATTTTCTTAACTATGGTCTGAGTTGTGGTGAGAGGTGTGCGAGTAACAGAGAGCCACTGTTTCTTCTTTTCCAGACCCAAATCAGCAAGAAGACAACTCCTGTATTTTGTAGATGACTTTTTATGCACAGCTCTAATTCTGTTCTTACGGTTGTTTGGGATGAGAATGGAAAAATGCTTTCTGATTCCAGATTTAAGAAGATTTTTAATAATCTTGAAGTTTTCATTTCAACAGTATTTTGTTCACACCTTACCTCTACTATGAGCCACATGTGAACATCCTTCCATTTGGAAATAACTCTTTCCTTCTTCCAGTGGCATTATGAAGCCAGGCTTGAATGCTATCCTGGGGCCAACAGGAAGTGGCAAATCTTCGTGAGTACTTCCTTTTGCTCTTCAAATGTCCAATCAGCCGTTCAAAGGGGATGTGGGACTGTTAGGGTTGGGAAAGGATATCAGGGATCCTCAGACTTCTGTGTGCCTGTGAGAAATCTGGTGATGCAGTTTGACTTCACGTCCTGTCCCTCTGATGTCAGCTTTGTTGGAGTTCTTGTCCTGCATTTGTGCCACACCCTCCCAATCTGTGGTCTGTGTTACTGTAGTCACCTTTGATGGTGGCCTGAGTTAAGATACTGGGGGAACAGGAGTGACTTGAGCTCAGGTGTAGGCTCTGCTCCAGACCTGTCATGGCGTGGGGATGGGAGCAAACTCTCTCAAGCGTGGGAGGGAAGCTGTCACCCGTGAAGCTGCAGCAGCAAGACTTCCTCAGAGATGCAGACTGCTCTGATGGCTGCCAGAAGTAGGGTGTAATGTCAGTCTGTAGGATACCTGCTGTAGATCATCCATCACCCAGTCTAGATGTGGCCTGGTGATAGGAGTGCATGTCCTTGGAATCTTTGGATGAAAGCCTTTGCAGGCTATTCCCAGCCAGTACTGATGCTGTTTTCTCTCTTGTGTAACCATAGTAAAAGAGTGCTGCGTCACTCTTCCTCTGAGAAGGTCAGGGACAGGCGAATATGGCCAGGGATCACACAGGTGTGTCTTTGTTATGATCCTTGATCTTCCCCTCTAGGAAACTGCCAGGATGTTTCCAAGAGCTTGGCTCCATCAGGGCAGTGTTCATTGAGCTAGCAGACAGTCTGGCCTCTAATTTGCAGTAAGGAGAATCCAGACATATGTTAAAAAAAAAAAAACTACTTTATAAAATTAATCTTTACTCCAGTCTTGTTTATACCCATTTGGATTAATTTCCTTGAGATCAAAGTAGTTTCTTCTGTGCTCCACTGACTGGAGAGCAGACTGCAGCTGCTTGGCAGGATGCTTTTGTGTGTGTGTCTGTGGTTAGCTGTTAATACGAAACCCAAGCTAATGTCTGCAGGAGGTTCCAGCCGTGAGGGTCTGAGTACTTCAGAATTGCTGTGGCATACCTGGAACATGAGAATCCTGCAGAAGGCCCCAGAGCACATGATGCCCCTTTGAGAGCCCCTTGTTTGGAATGCAGCAGCTGTAACTGCAGTGTTGACTTGTGGTACTGGCTCAGTTGAGATAAAGCAGTTGTCATGGCAAAACCTAATGCCTGGTGTTTGTCTGAAGTCTGCTAGATGTGCTGGCTGCCAGAAAGGACCCAGCAGGCCTGTCTGGAGAAGTGCTCATAGATGGCATCCCACAACCTCCAAACTTCAAGTGCATCTCAGGATATGTTGTGCAGGTGAGTATCTGCCTTCAGTGGAGGCTGGGAGCCCTTGGGAGGGATAGCATAGTGTAGGCTTTGGTGGAAAGTCTTTGAAAAATGTCCTCAGTGAGAAGAGAGGAGTGATTTCAATGGCAAGAGCTCATCACTGCTTCATGAGTGAGGGATGGTATCTTCTCTGGTGAGCAGATAGGGCTGTGGTGGGCAGGAACAGCTTTTCAAGAAGAAAGGCAGGGCTCTGTCACATAAGATGAGCGAAGCATGAGCTATTAGTTTAGATAATATTTAATGGTCCCTACAGACTTAATTTGGTAACAGATTTTAGTGTTTTCCTGTGATTTGAAAGGCAGAGGGTCAAACTGCTTGCTCCAAGTAAAGCATGAAGGTGTCGGTCTCCTAAAGCCACATGGGTGCCCAAGCCACTGTGCTTGTTTTCTGGGGCTCTGCTCTGAAGTTCCAGCAAAGATTTTAAAAATAAAAATTAAGTTTAAAAAAAGAGGTTGCGTGCTAGGAAGCTCTCAACACCTTAAATATCTTATAAAATTCTAAAGCAGCTCTAGTTGGCAGAAGTAACTTCAAGCTCTTAGATAATAATTCTAGGAAGTAAGTAGATTCTTGCTGTTCTTCCTCTGATTCTGGCTGGCTGAGGCAGAGCTTTGTTCCATGCAGACAGGAAAAGCCAGCTGAATCTGTGGAAGTGGGTGGGGGCCTGGACCAATAATAGACCCTCAAAGCCCTGGAGGAGCTGAGGATGGTATTCTTGGCAGCTGTATGAGCTGCCAAATGTGAAAACCATTCAGACTTCTGACTGCAGGCAGATAGGAAATAGGCAGTCTTTCTGAAAGCTGCCAGCTGAGGGGCTTTTGAGCAGATGCATGATAAGACTGATGCTAAGTCTTCATCCCACAGGGGAAAGATCCCCAAATCCTCAATGTTTTGTCAGTGGCCAGGAAGTTTCTTGCAAATGGCTCCAGTTTGAGACATCTGTCTCTCTGTTGTCAAAAGCAAATAAACCAGTGATGGGCAACTAGGCAAGACATTAAATGGCTGCTCTGCCCTCCCACCCCTGTGTGCTGTTCCTTAAATAACATGATAAGTTAAAGATGACCCAGAGTTCAAAACACACCTGAAGGCATAAATGGATACATCCATTTTATGCAGATGATCATGTAGACCTGATTTAGACCTGCTAAATCATGTATTACAAAACTGTTGATAATCTCTCCACTCTTGCCTTGCAAATGAGGATGTAATTTCACAGAATTAATAGGCATGTTTCTTAGCTGCTGTGCAGTACTGCCTCCCTTCTATCACTCTGTGGTGGAATGAAGAATTGACTCAAATACCAAAGCAGAGGTAATGGAGAGGCATAGATGGAACTAGCATCAGTTCTGTTGATAGTTGTTCCAGGTCGGTGTAGGCACGTGTTTGTCATCTGGGTAGATCTGTTTCATAGTCAAAATGCACATGACTGCTGAAGCTTTATTGGACTGAGGAATAAGGTCTTGTGCTCAGAAGGGATGGATATTTGAAACATGGAAAAAATGTGGGGCATCTTGGTGCAATAGTTTTGATTTTCTGAGGACCAAGGAGGAAGCTGGGAGGAACTTGTTGGAAGCTGGGCTCAGCAGTTGCTTGTGACCACAGCAACTTACAGTTTGTAAGTGAGAACTGAGCAGACTCGGGTGACTCCTTGAATGTCTCCCACCTGAATGCTGAGCGCTATCAGTGAAAACAGCTCCCTGCTCTGCCTTCCTATGCCTTGTAAGGAAAGTGCAAAGTTATGCACTTTGCAGTGTGAACTCTTGAGCCCAAAAACATGCTGAGGTGGTGCTGGGCACAAGCTGGGAGCCTGTAGAGCTGTGTTTTCCATTTGACTGCAACAGATGACCCTGAATTTTGTGTCCTGTACATTTTGAAACAGGGGTTATGACTTAGTCCAGTTTTCCTGGTGGTCCAGAAACAGCTTATCCAGTAACTACCACTACAGGGACTCTGGTGCCCAGTCAGGTAGCTGAGAACAAGGCTTTCACCTGTCTATTGATATTGCTTTCAGGATGATGTTGTCATGGGCACAATGACAGTGAGGGAGAACCTGCACTTCTCTGCTGCCCTGCGGCTCCCCAGCTCTATCAGCTTTCAAGAGAAGGAAGAACGAGTCACACAGATAATTGGCGAGCTGGGATTAAGCAAAGTGGCTGATGCTAAGGTGAGCAGTGAGAATACTCATCTTAGAAATCATAGTACTTCTGGAAACTAAGCTGCTTGACTCTGTGTAGCACGGAGTATGTAGTGCAGCTGCACTCAGCTAAGCAGGAACCAGTCAAAACCATACCGCACACATGAAATGAGTCCAGTGGTATGTGTATTTGTTGTTAAAAGAGGAAGATTTGGGACCATGTCCAATGTGTTTTATAAGCAGAGGGAAAACAGTTGCCTAAACATAGCACTTTGGAAATCTACTTGATAACTTCCTGGCTTTGTAAGACGAGACGAGGGAATTGTTTCTGCAGTACTGACAACTGTGGGGGATGGGAAGCTGAGAGGTGATGGAGAAGTTCTGTGCAGACCTTATTTCTCCTAGCTGCATTTCTACTCTTAGTTTACTTGCCTCACTTGGGCAGCACATGAACTACCCATGAAAGTCATCCCTGGATACCAAAGTTACCTTTGCTCTGGCCTTGTTATGATTCTTGTCACTGTCATCCTTGTTTCTAATGTCAGAGTTGCTAAGCACCTCTGAAACTGAGGCTGTCTGCTTACTGCTCCCCAGTCCCTCACAGTGCTCTTTGAAGCCAGCCCATCATCTGCTTTGGCCCTGTGACGGAACTGTTGAAGGGCTGCTTTTCACAGGTGTCCTGAACACCATAAGACATCTTTGCAAATGCCTGACTTCTGCTTGTAGGTGGGAACCGAACTGATCCGTGGAGTGTCTGGAGGGGAACGGAAAAGAACCAACATCGGAATGGAGCTCATCACAGAGCCACCAGTGCTTTTTCTGGATGAGCCAACAACAGGCCTTGATGCCAGCACAGCCAATGCTGTCCTCATCCTATTAAAGAAGTAAGAGTCAGTTCTTCAGGGCTCTGGAATTTCTGTGTTTATTATATAAAAAACTAATGCTGAGTTATGCTATGACTGAGTAGTTACAATTTTTTTTAAGCAGTTATCCTACTAGACTTGTAAGTGGTAGTAGACTCTTTATCTGGGTCTTGTCCAAAGCTTTTTGAAGATGATGGGAATCTTTTGACAGCAAGCATTGGATTGAAGCCCAAAAAGCAGCTGTAGCTTGGACAACTTCCTTTTGCCACAGAGAGGGGTGGGTTGTGAGGTCAAACCTTGAAATCGTAATCTCACATAATGAGAATGAATTCCTAACACTTCTTCTGGATTTCTGGCATGTTTGATTTTCCTGAGGGAACGTTTTACTTTGCTGTTTGTGGATAGAGAGTCTTAATCAGCAGGGATACTTTCTGAGCGTCAGCGCTAAAGCACTTGGAAGTGCATCTGACAGACCTGAGAGAAAACTGGTTTTGACTTTTGTAGAGAGTAAGTTGTCAGCAGAAAACTTACGAGAAGTTGTAACTGGCCAGACTTCCCTAGCCTGCTGTGTAAAACTTGGCAATGCCACTGAATGCAGTAGGATGTCTTCTGTTAGTCAAGTTGAAGCTTGCTACAGAAAAAAATTAAGGACAGTTTAAAAATAGCAGTGGCCTTAACCTTTGCTAGCCACAGACAACATCATACGCTGTCTACCTGGACGGCAGCAACAGTCTCTTGAAATGATGCTTGAAGGTCTTGCAGGCACTATCTGACACAGTGAGGGAGAAGAGGGAACTAGAGTTTTATTGGGCCTTACTTGGATTTGGGTACTTATTTTTTGCTTCAGCTAACATGACCACTCTGAAATGCAAAGTGTGATGTATTTGAGAGAATTTTTGTTCCTATTTCAGGCTCTCTAGAAGAGGCCGAACCATCATATTTTCCATCCATCAGCCCCGCTATTCCATATTCAAGCTGTTTGACAGTCTGACATTACTAGCCTTGGGTAAAGTGCTGTACCATGGTCCTGCAAAACAGGCCTTGGAGTATTTTAGTTCTATTGGTAAGTCTTCTGTGCTCTGAGCAAAGGTAACCAGCTACTGAGTTTGAGCTGTGGGTGGGTTCTCATCCCAGTGCTGGATCAAGCTCTTGTGCTGTTTTGTCACTATGATACTAGAGGTTGTACATAAATGATCTGAACAGTATTAGGATAGAATAGGGAAAAAAAAAATAATAAAAGGAATGTGGAGTGAATTTCCAGTCTAGTCTAGATGCAATCATAGGAGCTGTACAGTACAAGTATGTTGTGTGGGTTTTTAAAACTTATTCTTCCTTTTTTTTTTTTTTCCGAGGATATGAATGTGAACCATTCAACAACCCAGCTGACTTCTTCCTTGATATCATAAATGGTGATTCAACTGCTGTGGCAGCAAGCAAGGAAGATCACAAATCTGCAGACACAGGAAAAGGTAAACTGTCAAGGAGAAATTCACCATTGGCTTTTGTAGAAGGGAAGCTACGTGGTGGTGGTGGAAAAGTTTTACTCTCTCTGTTTGCTCCAATCTGAGAACACTCTACAGTCTTTATTTTTTTGCTAACATATTTACTTTGCTTTGGGCTTCTTTAAATATCTCAGAATAGCTTTACAAGAGATTTTTTCTTCTCTCAATAATATGGGATAACAATGATAATATTAGAAGTCTGTAAAACATGTAGAGAAGACAGAAAAACTAGAATTGCTTATTCCCAAGAGACAGCTGAGTGAAGACATGTTTCAGTCATGTAAGGAACTTCTGCAGAGAAGAGGGTAGATAGGCATGGGAATAATGAATTGTTGTGGCAGCAAGAAATACTAGAACTAGATATGAGAAAAAACTCTTCTAGCAATGCAGTGACTGAAATGCTGGGAAATATTTTCTGGGAGTACTTTCAGTTTTCTGTGACTAAAGGATTTTACAGGAGCATAAAGTGTTTGTAATGGTTCCTTTCAAGGATAGGGAAATGGATCAAAGTAAATCATTGATTTCCCTAAAATTTAGTGAAGGTTTTTAGTGGCTTTTTCTAAGACTGTGGCCATAACTGTGCCACAAAGAACAGGCAGATATTGAGCTAGGTTGGATTAAAACTGCAGTGAAAAGTTTATATTCCAACTTGCCTCTTCAGCTCAGAGCTAAGGCTTGAATGATGAAAATTATGTAGCCATTCCTAATTATATTTTCATCCATCCTTTGGAGTGGACCTCTGTTGATGGGCCATATCTGAAGGTAAGCGTGGGGTATAATATTTTGTCTTTCTTACTTAGGAGTGAGCAGTGAAAATGGAGGAATAGAAGAGAATGTGTCCATCAGTGTGGTAGATACCCTACACCAGAAGTATCTCAACTCCAGCCTGTATGAGAGCACAAAGGAAGCACTGGGGAAAGTGGAGCTTAAACAGGGAAGGAAGAAGAAAGAATCCAAGAAGGGGCATGAGATTACCTATGCAAATGGATTCTTCACCCAGCTGTACTGGGTGTCCAAGCGTTCCCTGAAAAACCTTATTAGGAACCCACAAGCCTCAATTGCACAGGTTGGTAACAATTACTAGAAGCTTCCAACTTTCTCTGTTCTCAGTCCCACAGTCCGCAGTTTGTAGAACAGTCTTCTGTTTTCAAAGTCAGCCTGGAGAACAAGAAAGTCATGTGCCACTACCACTCAGGTTATTGTCTTTGAAAGAGAATTTCCACTCTAGTTCAGTAGAAGGAGTACTGCACTGAATATTAGGGATTTAGTGAGGAAAATGCTCCATTATCTGGCTCACATGGGCAGCTTCCATAGTAACCTTCCTTTTGTGGCTCACTTGACATTTCAAGCTGGGTAGTTCGTAGTGTGCTTCTGCTAGCTTTTACTTAGCCGAAGAAGGTCAGAGGAAGGAAAAAAGGGAAAAGGATAAACTGGGAAGACGTGATGGAAGGCTTCTAATAGTGATTGTGTCATAGAGGTCAATTTGAGATGGATGTGAATCTTAAACCCTGTGCATACCCTAATGACTATCTGGTGATTTCTACCTATTTATCCATCAAAAGGACTTTTTTTTTTTTCCCCCATCTTCTTTTCACTTCTAGATTGCAGTGACTGTAATTCTAGCCTTGGTTGTGGGGGCCATTTTTTTTGGAGTAAAATTGGATGAAAGTGGCATTCAGAATCGGTAAGTTCGGAAACCCACACCTTGCTTATTTCCTTGTCTCTGGGAGACAGGTTTTGGCCACAGAGAAGGCTTTGTGCTCTGCTTGGACCACAGAGGAGAGGGTTGGGTTCACCAGCTTGAATGCACTGTAGAATGGAATTGCCAAGGGTCCTGGAGGGACCACAATTCCATCGAGCCTTCACATATGCATGAAGGAGATGTGCAGGGAATGACAAAGGAATAAACCTTTACAGATAAGATCTACAGTTGCACAGTTAAATATCTCCATTCTCTGGGTAGATGCAGAGACCTGCTGATTTGGTGTTGGCTGTTTTTTCACTTCTGAACTGCTGCTTTTCTTTCTAGGGTTGGATCCTTGTTTTTTGTCACCACAAACCAGTGTTTTTCCAGTGTCTCTGCAATTGAGCTGTTCATCAGAGATAAAAAACTATTTGTGTAAGTAGTGATGCTCTTAGACCCTCTCCTGCCCTGCAATGAGGGGAAGGAGAGATCTTACAGGCTAACCAAAAAGATTTCTGCCTGACAGAACTTGAGATTTCATTTCTTCTTTCAACATCAGAATTTAATAGAAATACTAAATGAGTCTGCAAAACAAGTAACCGAAATGCTAAGAGGTGATGGAAGGAGGGGAAAAGTAAAATGCTTTTATTTACTTGCTGTGTCACAGTTTACTGAAAAGTGTCTTGTCCATTTTTGGTAACAGCTGTTTTTGAAGTCTGCGTGTGAATCCTGCAGACTGTGCACCCGGCCTCTCCTTTTGCTGGAACAGCAAAAAGCAGTGTTTTGCAATGATCCCAGAGTGATAAGACTCTACAAAGATGATGGGAGAGTTCTTGGAAAATCTTCACAAAGGATGATCGGAAGAAAAGCTAATTGGCTTATAAGAGCTCTTAAAAAATCAATAACATCCATGTATATGCACACATCTATATTAAATACATTATGTATGTGTGTGTATGCAAATAAGCATGTATAAATAAATGAGTACATATACATGTATGTCAGAAATGTAGTTTGGAATAGCCTCCAGCTCATGGCATAAAAGAGCAAGAGACATATCCTGTGCAGTAAAGAGGAAACTGGAGAGTTGTGCCTGGAAAATGAGTGTTGTGTTTCTCTGAGGTGCTAATTTTCATGTGTGTACATCTGCCTCTAGCTTGCTCATACTTGGCATTTTTCCTAATGGCTGCTCAGAAATGAATCTCACCCATATTGATTTTTTTTTTGCCATTCTGTTCTGCTTATTGACTGTGTCAGTGGGGATTTTGACACCTTACCACTGATAGAATCTTCTCATGAGCTCCAATAAGCAGCAAAGCAATCATAAAGACATTTAATTGCTCTGTGAACTGGAGATGAGTTGATGTCCTTAAGGTGTTTTCCCATTCTTGGCAGCCATTCTTTCTTGGAAACAGTTGTATGAGTTAGCTTTGGATGAACTGTTTCTCTAGTTAATAAATCTAATACTTTCCCCTACAATTGTGTTCAGGTTTGTTCTTAAACTGAGCTTTTTTCCAATGCTATTTAGCTGTCACATAACTTTCCATGCATTTCACTCGCAGTGCTCCCACTATCACTACATGGCTTGTGAGTTGGATCAGCCTTTGCTTTGTGTGGGAGTAGAAAGTGATAGTACAGAGAAAATAATCAACTTTGCATGTAGAGGAGTCAGTGGAAGAAAGAAAAGAAACTGAATCAGGATAAACCAGACACACTTATTGAGCTTGCTTCTCAGATAAGCTCTAAACCTGTGCAACTCCCCTCCTTCCTGTCCTCACAGCCATCAGTACACCAGTGGATATTATCGTGTGTCTGCCTACTTCCTGGCCTTGATGTTAGGAGATCTACTGCCCATGAGAACTGCTCCAGCCATCATATTCTCATGCATCACTTACTGGATGATTGGTAATGAATTGATGCTTTCGTTGAACCTGCCATCTGTCAATACATTTGATATCTGACTTAGCCAGAGTTTAATTCCTCTATCTATAAATTGAAACAGACTAAACCTTCAACTGATTTAAATCTTGGCATCATAACTTCTGAGGAGTTGGTAGCAGAGGTACCAGCAATCTTAAGACAGGACCTGCTTGTCCATGTCTTTCGGTAATGCTCTCTGGGACCTTTTGAGCATTCACAGCTGCTGCAACTCCAAACTAAACCTTTTTTCTTGCTTTCTGTGTCTTTTGTGTGAGTCCAGCAATACATCTTTGGAACTTGTGATATGGCTTCTTATTGGACATTTTTCTTTCTGCTTGACAGGATTTCAAGCTGTAGCAGGCAGATTCTTCTTCTTCATGCTGGCCTTGGTAATGGTGTCCTACACTGCTACAGCCATGTCTCTGGCTATCAGTGCTGGGATGGAAGTGGTTGCTGTGGCCAATCTGCTCATCACTATTTGTTTTGTCCTGATGCTTGTAAGTACAGCTTGTAAAGGTGTGTGCTGCTCTGGTGAAGGAAACAGCCTTCAGAGCACAGATGGCTTTAGGATCCATACTGAGAGGACTGTCTCCTGTACTGAGCCAGCCCTATGCATGCTGAGAATCCACAGTCCAGTAGCTCATCAGCCTTGTGCCTGCAATTTTGTTGTTGCTGTAGTCAAAGACTTGTCTCTGCTTGTAATCATAGGCATAATACTATGAAGAGATAAAGAGATTTATCTATCACAGTGTCCCTATATGTCTACTATATTTACTATTATGTCTGTGCAGGAATGGCATTGTTTGTAGTAAACTGAGTTGTGACTTATTAGTCTCTTGTTTTCTTTCAGATCTTTTCTGGCCTCCTTGTAAACCTCCCTTCTGTAATGGGCTGGCTTAATTGGCTCAAGTACTTCAGCATCCCTCGATATGGCCTTACTGTGAGTAGAATGTAGCACTAGTCTCCTGTAGGTAAAGTAATTGCAGTGCTGTGTCTTAGAGAAGTTTGGGCATCACTGAGGTGTTTCATCAGTTGCTGAATGTGGAAGTGCTCCTTAAGACTGCAGTTAGCCCAGGGCACCAGTGCAAAGGAACCATTCGCTTCTTGTCTTGACTGACTGTTCCACCTGCTTCAGTGTGCTGGTGCTGGGTTGTCTGCATGCAGACATGCCTTCTGAAAGTGCAGATGGACTCAGATAAAAGTGGATAAATGGGGGCATGTAGCTGGCAAGACAGAAATCCATGGTTACATCACTGAATTATAAGTCTGAAGCCACAGATTCAGACACCAAACTATCCTGCGTGTTGAACTTGGAGCAGATCCTCAGAAAGGTAGTAGTTAAGAACTTCAAAATAAGAGCTGGGAACTATTTTTTTTTCTGAGTCACTCTGTTCAAGCCTAAAAGGTACATATGATTCCAAGACTGATGATACATGTCTTCTATTCATCAGTTTCCTTTAAGTTGTTTCAGCTTTAGCACACCAAATCACTATCTGAAAAATCTGACACCTTCTTCCCCTAGGCTCTTCAAGTGAATGAGTTTAGAGATCTCTACTTCTGTGGTGACAAATCAAATATTACAGTGTCTGTGGGAAATGCAAGCACTTGTCCACCAGTTACTTCAGGAGCAAGGTAAGTCTACCTCATGAAGGTTCTCTGAATTGTAATGGCTTGCTTAAGGGTTAGCCAGGCTATTTCAAAACTTTATGTTACTCACAGGATAACTATTCACAAACCAGTCTCTTCAAGAATTTGTAAAAAAAAAAAATAATGTGTTTTAGGATTATGCAGCCATTTACCCCAAATTGAAATAGGGATGAAACTTTTCCTAAAAACAGGCAGATTAGCTAAATTTTGTTGTTGATAACTTGGCTCTGGGTTATCAGTTTTATTAAGCAAATCCCAGAGTTAGTTGTCAGTGGAAATACAATGTGTATACAACCAGAGCAGAAGTATGAAACAGTAGATTAGTGATCAGAAACATGCCTATCCTTCAGAGCTTGTTAATATATACAGACCTAGCAGCAAATACAGCAGAGAGCCAATTTCCTTATTGGAAGTGTTCTTGTCTACTAGTGCATTGAGTTGTAGCAGTTCCGGTATTTCATGGCATGTGGTAGAGAACTGGTAAATTGATGTTATTGGAAAGAAGAGTGCTAGAAGACTTTCTACAGTTTTTCTACCTCAAGCCCTTACTATGGACCTCCAGCAGTTGCTGGTGTGAAACTAAATGCTTTTGTACATATCACAGTTTGATGTGGTTCTGGTCTTAACTTAAACTGCTAGTTATCTGTAAGCAACAATTAGCATGTTATGGGATCATGTGAAGAATTATGAGAACCAGGAAAACATTTGTCCCTTAACCTTTCTTTTTCCCCCATTGTAAGTTATTAAGCTAATCTGTTTCTGTCATGTCTGTTTTGCAGTTATAGATAGAGAAATCTTAGTGCAACAGGAAAATAAAAGTAACTGCTTGAAAACCTATGGTATCTTGCACAACACAGTAATACTAAATTCTGCTCCTGTGCTTTTTTTTTTTTTTTTTTTGCAGGTGCTCTGGTGAAGATTACTTGATCAGCCAAGGAATCGCACCTACTAACATGGCAATGTGGGAAAACATAGTGGCTCTTCTATGCATGACTGTTATTTTCCTTCTCATTGCCTATCTCAAACTCCGGTTTATGAGAAAGTTCACATAAATTCCTGCATTGCCTTGCTTCACAGCTTCTCAGGTCTTAAAACTACAAAGCTTATTAGAGCCCACTGGATGTGGCCAAAGATTTCAACTGACTTTACTGGACTTAAGATGGGAATCTTGCCCCATTGTTTCTGGGGAATGATCTCCATATGATTGTATGATTTTGTTTGTTAAGAAGAAATGTATTATTGTAAGACTCCATGATTATTTTTTTCTGGTAAGAGTATATTTCTCATAATTCCTTAGGTACTTATCAAATTCTATGTTGTAGAGCTGCTGTGGCCCATTTAAAGGAAATAGGCACAGGGAAACATTTTCCTTTGAAGACTTTTATGCTTTGATATGTTGCCCCTTGTGAGTGCCCATCATACCTGAGGAGAGCAAGAGACCATTCGTAGTGTGTTGGAGATGCATTCAGGTTTGAAGTCTGTAAGGAGAATAAGCTCTCAGTGCCAGGCAATAGTGATTATGCTTCTTGTAGTTACTCCATGGAAAGTATGTCAGTGGAGTAGGAGGAAGAAATGTTTTACTCAGAGGGCTGTGAGGCACTGCACAAGCTGCCCAGGGAAGCTGTGGTTGCCCCATTCCTGGAGGCATTCAGGGCCAAGTTGGTCGGGTCCTGGGCAGCCTGAACTGCTGGGTGGCAGGGGCTGGAACGTTGATGAGATCTAAAGAGCAGTGGTATAAGCCATAGCACCTAAGAGTGAGAAATATGATATTGTTGTAATGTAAAAAAAAATAACCTTTTACTACTTAAGAAGCTGTTTGGGTTTTTTTTGAAAATGAAAAAATGTATGTGTAGCAAATCTTTTTAGCAGACTTCCTGTTTAAACAGCACCATCTCTGCATAGTAGGTCTTAAGGCTGCACTGAAAAAGACACATAGCTCAGCCGTGGTCACTGCAGCAAAGCTTACCGCAGTCAGCACAGCCGTTCGATGCCAGCAGCTTTAGCAAGGAGCGCAGCCTCTCAGTTTCATGGAGACCCTCATCTGCTGAGCCGGGGCAGTGCAAAGCCAGAGCATAAAGCCTTTGGCGTGGTCCATCCTTCTCTCCGAATTGGAAAAATGGGGATTTGATGGGTGGACCGTTCGATGGATGAGGAAACGATTGTGAGATCAGAGCCAGAGAGCTGGTCGGTGGCTCACTGTGCAGATGAAGGTAGGTTACAAGTGGTGTCCATCAGGGACCGGTGCTCTTCAGCATCTTCATGAATGACAAAAGCAGTGGGGCCTGCAGGGGGTGGGAGGTGGTCCTGTCGCTCTGCTTTGGTGACACCCAACCAGGAGTACCGTGCCCAGATGCGGTCTCCTCAACACGGGAGAGACGCGGACCTGTAGGAGCGCTTTCTGAGCTCTGTCGCTACCGCCGTGCCCCGTCGTGCACCGCAGCGCCGCCCGCCCCCGCGTTTCCCCGCAGCCGCACGCGCCCCCTAGCGGTCGAGACCCGGCGGTGCGCGAAGGAGTCGGTGTCACCCTGCTCGCTCGGGGTCGCGCGTGCGCCGCGACGGCGAGAGGGCGGGACCGCGGCCTTCCGCGAGGGCGACGGCAGAAGCGGGCGCCGCGGGAGGGGGTCTGTCGCCATGGCGACCGCAGCGGAAGGGCTGCCCGAGGCCGGCGCGCAGCCCGCCAAGCGTAAGGGACCGGGGGGCCGGGGCCGACTTTACTCCTTGGCCGCACGGCCGCCGGCGGTCTGTCAGGCCGCGGCCCGCGCTCGGCCTAGGGAGGGGCAGGCAGGTTGGGCTGGGGGCCGGCTGCGGGCCGTCCGTCTGCCTGCTGGCTGGAGGCGAGAGTGCAGCCCCCCTCCGGGCCTCAGGAAACCGAGAGCCTTCGCCTTCAGGCCGGAGGCGAAGCAGACGCGGCCGCGAGCTGCGCTGGTTCTGCGAGCGGCAGCACGGGGGCCGTTGTGGAGGAGCGGATTTCTGTGAGAGATGCAGCGGTTATCGCTTTCTGTGGCTGGAAGTCTGGTTTCTCTCCTTGTGAAGCTGGCCTGGGGCAGCTCTCGTGTTTTGAGGCAGTGCCCAGAAATAAAGATCAGCAGCGTTGCGCGCAGAGTCCTTAGAAGCCACGTCCCACGAAGGCCCGCCCCCAGGCCCTTCAGGAGGGGCTGAGCTGTGTAAGAGCAGTCCGGACGTCGGCCCCTTACACGCCTCCTGCAGTGCTTTAAAGTAGCCTTGACGCTCCTCTAAGAAAACAGCCACGGTTTGTTATCCTTTAGTGTAAAGGAGATGATTTGTATGGAAGGTAGGTCAGTATAAAAAAGTAGCCTCAAACAGTGGGTCTGTTTAATTCTTGTGGTCTGTGTCTGTACCTGCTGACTTTCTCTGATCCTGTGATGTCTGTACCCTGATCAGAGGATCCTGCTGTTGAAACAGCAGAGGAAGCTAAGGAACCAGCAGAAGCGGACATCAATGAGCTCTGTAAAGATATGTTCAGTAAAATGGCCACTTACTTAACAGGTGAACTGACAGGTAAGGCATTGCAATGCTGACTTGCAGGTAAATTTCTGTTTCTTTTCATTTTCTCTTAAGAAACTCTGTTGTGTTGTTTGTATAAACTGTATGTTATAATATCTAGCAAAACTGGCAGTTCAAGACTTATATGTTGCTAGACTGCTAACAACGCTGACATTAGTGAATTGGTGACTTAATGAAGTCCCAGATTAGTACAGATATTTTTTCAAATATTCAGTTTATCAGCAACCAGAACGAGTTATTTTTCTGTTTCTGCGCGAGCTTGTGCATATTGTGGGGAGCTGTAAGTGAAGAAGGACAGGAAGAGAAGCAGAACTGAGAGTGGAACACGTGTAGCTATTTCACATCTGAGTGAGAGCACAGATCGTACATACGTTTTCCAGCATTCATGCTTTAGAATAAACTGTGGAAAGTAAACTGAAATGTTAGTTTCTGGAGATTGATACTGCCTTAGATCATTGCACCGTGGGAACTTTTTAAAGCTTTTTAAGTTGTTTATCAGTTAAAATTGTAACATTTGGTAACTATTCTGTTTGTCCTAGGTGCTTCATATGCTCATTTTTAAAGGTCATGGTGTTATCTGACTGCTTTGGTTCTGTGTCAGGCAAGAACAATAATTTAGGTTGGAAGGTACCCCTGCAGATCATCCAATCTAAGTTCCTGCTAAAAGCAAGAAAGACTTAGCAGTTAGATCACTGAAGCAAATACCTGTTGAGCTACTACTTAAGGCTGCTGATATCTGTAATACTAGTATCCTTCCAAATTACTGTGCGTAGAAGATCTGTTATCCCTGTAACATGAATGGGGAGCCGGAAACCTTGTCATTTGTCTTCTGAATATCACTGTATTCTGTCTTGAGATTCTGGATCAAAGTGACTTTGCTGCGATAGGGAAGGATATCTGTGAGACTGAGAAAGCACTGGGATTGCCCAAAGCTCAATCTACATACATATACAGCATTATACTAATACCTGTACTGCCATCTAAACTATTTTTACTGTATTTGGCTGTTGCTTTGAAATCTCTTGTCTTCTAGAAAAGTCTGTACCCAATTCAAACTGCACCAGCATTTAATTAAAATAAACTTGTTTTTAAGCCACCAGTGAAGACTACAAGCTCTTGGAAAACATGAACAAGTTGACGAGCTTGAAGTACCTAGAAATGAAAGATATTGCTATAAACATCAGTAGAAATCTGAAGGATTTAAATCAAAAATGTAAGTAAACCAAATAAGGGAGGAGAATAATTAACTGTGGTCTTATATGGGAGCTGGAGTATTTAAGATGTTGGTAGTTTACCTTCCAGTGGGTTCTGAAGAAAAAAAAAAAAAACTTATTAAGAGCTGTATATTGTTAGAAAACACCAATCTTCTGTATTTCATTACAGCTATAGTTTAGTCTACGTAGTCTAAGAGAGCTTATATACTGTATTACCCCCAGATTTTGAAATAATAAGGATTAAATAATACTACTTTTGATATACATTGTATTGTTATTTGTGTTGAGTCTCTCAGTGCTCTTAAAGATTTTGTTTTATGCTGGAATACGTCTATCAGTACCACTACCTGATTTTGGAGTGGGAAAAGGAAGGAGCTTTTAAAGTATTTTATTTGAAGAACATAATGAGAAATTGTTTTGAGTGTGAACTGTTTATTGGAATTGAATTAGTAAGAACTGACAACTGTTATTTTTCTGGCTTTTACAGATGCTGCTCTTCAGCCATATCTGGAACAAATCAACCTAATTGAGGAGCAGGTTGCAGCTCTGGAACAAGCAGCTTATAAGTTGGATGCATATTCCAAAAAACTTGGTAACTATCGTCTGTGCTCTTACTACGTAGCAGCTTAGTCCCCTGTAAGGAGATTTAAGAAAACAAAATAAATTCCTGCTTTGTTTAACATGTCTCAGTGACAGAGTTGCCCATGCAGCATAGTATTGATCACTTTCAAAATAATGATCAGTAGAAGTGTATGTGAAGCAGAAAATGTTGATAAAAGATTAATGTTTGAAATTATAAGGACATAAACTCATATAGGTCTTACTGAACTGTAGCTTGTTAGTGAGTCTTAGTTTCTTTTTTGTAATGTGGACCGATACAAATATTCAAGACACATATTTAATCCTGCAAATGGAGGGATTTATAAAGTTCCACCAGGCACCTAAGTCCCCTTGGCTTATGTTAATGTGAGTTGTCTGACCTGAGTATCTAGTTCTTAAAAATCCTATTGTTAATTAGATTTGCCCAAATGCTTTAGGAGAAAGTGGCTCCAAGTGATTCATCTAAATTAAATTGGATTTCAAGATGTATAGCAGAGTACAGGGTTCAAATCTTTTACCTGTCCAGTCCTAAAATACTGTTATTTTTCCTTCTGCAGAAGCCAAGTACAAAAAACTGGAGAAACGATGAAACTACAACTGTCTTTTTAAGTTGGAGTTGGGCTGTGGGTCAGACTGATCTCTGAGTTGCACAACATCAGTTTTATATGTTGAGAAGGATTTGGTAACAGCTAACATAAGACTGGTAATTTTTTTTTTTTTTTATCTATTGAATACAGTTGGCTGTATTCAGGCCTAAGGCTGAATGGTATTTTCCTCTTCTGTAATGCTTCTGTTGCCTCAGTCCAGCAGTGGAAAGTTGAAACTTGTCCCTAACCCATGTCTTGATACTGGCTATCCCTCCATTAGTCCTATGTTCAACATGAAACATTCTACCAAGGAAAAGCCCTGCATAACCTATAAAGACATTTTCACTTAATAGCAGCAGGACATAAACCTATTTTTTTCTTTAATTGAGCTCTGTATTGAGAAGATTTCCTGGCCTTTGGAGTTGTGAACATGGTATTGAAAACATTTAAGTTTGGTATGCATTTTTATCTGTTTAAATTAGAGAGACTAGTTATTATAAATTTACAATAAAACAACTTGCTACATTTGTCTCTCTGGAATCTCACAAATTCCTGTTGGAAAGACTTTGTAAGTTGTATTTTTATTTTTCATAGGGTCTGTTAATAAAGACAAACACTTTACAGTTACTGGAGATTGTAGAAAAAAACATGCTTTAAACTCTTGTGTCAAGTATTCCTGCATTTATATCCTTTGTCCTGACCTCTGGTGAAATTACGATCACTTTAGCATGTACTTAATTAACTTAGTGCATCCTTTCTCTACTTTCCCAAAGAAGTTTCTGTGTTTTTGATCCTATTCAATTTTTGAAGAGGTATGCCCAGCAAAGAAACAAGATGAACAGTACTCCAAATTACTAATTTAACAGAAACCTTTTTACTGAACACCCAGTCAAAGTTCAGGCTTTTTTGCACCTATTGACTCAAACTCGTTGAAGCTGGCTTTTGATTGGGTTTCAGTAGAGGACAGAACAGTTACTGATAGAATTCAAACTTCATACTAGCTGTTTGGAAGTATTATTAGTCAGGTGCCAATATGGTAAAGATCACGATTCTGCCAGTTATTGTATAACCGCTGTATAAATGATTGATTGTCAAGTTTTCCTTAGAGCTATTCAAAAACAGTAAAGCAAGACCTTCGAGAGCCTTCACTCAGAAAGTCCTGGGTTTTAACATGAAAAGTGCTACTCTGCATGACTTTGATGTAGACTCTGAGAAAGGTTTTTTTGAATGAGTATCAATATATTAACAGGATTAAGTCTCCCAAAGATAACCATGTATCTGTGTCTATGTTGCTTTTGCTCACAGTTCACTAATGAGGTTTCTACCTGTGTAATTAATTAAACATTAGTATTGTTATGAAAGCAACTTCCTCCAGTCCAAAAAGAGGATGTAGTGAAACACATCTAAAACCTTCGTGCCTACAAACTGATATTTGAATGACAGTAGTTTCGTTGGGATCTTTGATGCTCAAAAGTGTAATATATCAACAGCAATAAGACAGTGTGGCAGAGAGTCCTGTTTCCCCAGCATTTCATGCACCTGTGATTGTACAAGAGGTGAGCATGTTTCAGCCAGACTCACCAGTGTTGACGGTACCATCCCTTTTCTTTGCTATTATGGAGGAGGATCACAGATCCTTGGCTGCTGATAAGAAATCTATCTTGAGGGTGCTACTCAGATCCTCTGTTCCCTGAACAAATCGGAGTTTTCATTACAACATATTGCATTCACATGTGGGTGGGAACGTCATTCCTGATCCCCTGCCAGTCCTCTTACCTGACCCCTATCCATCTCTAAGAACAGAAAACATAGTAGTTCATATCAGGTTGGAAGTGGTTCTTGACATGTGGGCATCAGAATCTAGAGCTGAATAGTCATCGGAAATCTTAGCAGCATAGGCTCATCTGGGATTGAAACAAGATCATTGCTCTTCGTGCCTAGTGGTTTCTCTGATTTCCTACTCTTCCCTGGAAAGTGGTGCTGGAGGTACATAGTGCTAACATACGGGGATTATTCCACACTGCAGAATAGCAGCTGGCCCTGTGCTATGGCAAGATTCAGGGACAGTGTGAAATGGTGGCAGATCTGCATCCCAGTGTTACAGTGTCAATCTGGCTATGTGCTGTGTAGAGCATTGTGATCTTGTCTGCGTGATAAGTCAGATGTGTAGCTCTAAGTGCTAGTGACTTGTTCTATCACTAGTCAGCAAGTCAAATAAATTCTTCTTTTGTCAGATAACCTGCCAATCAAATACTGGATACAGAATGGAATGTGACACAGACAGTCTCCATACTGTAATGGCAGCGTGCTGGCAATTATGTGCAAGTCAGCTCCGTTATCAGATGTGTACCATGTTATCAGACCTTGTGGAGACAAACCAAGTTGGGTACAGAACTGAATACAGGTCAGCCCTGCTGTATTTAAGATGCATTGCAGTCACCATCCCATTTTCCTTAGTACATGCTGTCCACGTTACACTTGAGACACTGAAACTCATAGTGTTCTAAGAATCCTCTGTCACTGGGATCATTATAGTAGCCTTGCTGTGTAACCTCCTGAACAGATCATGAAGAACTGCACTGCTCTACACGCTGTTTTCTATTTATGTCCTTCAGTGCTCCTTACTATGGCTGCCTTAGACCCAGTGAGGCAGCTGTTTATCTTGATGCCATGGAAGGCATGTAATGGAGAATATATTTCAGAGCTATTAGTCTTGCTTAAAAGAAAAAAAAGGTGTCATCACCTTTAATATTTGTTCAGTGTATAAAGCTCCCCCCGTGCCACAGTTTCTTCCGTAACACATGCAATCACAGAATCACAGAATAGTTGAGGTTGGAAGGGATCTCAAAGCCAATTGCTCTAATTCCCTGCTCAAGCATGGTCACCTGGAGTGGGTCACCTAGGACTATGCAGCATGTGATGTTGCCACTGCCAGCTGTGGATATTATGGCAAACAAGTTGAAAGTTTTCCTAACACAGAATTTGGATATATATTCTGCTCTGTTTGGGCAGAAGATACTCACGTAGAGATGGACTTGCCAGCCAAGCAAGAGCACGTTCTCAGGTGCAAAAAGGATAAGGCTTGTCCTCTGATTGGCAGAGAACTGGAACTTTATGATTAAACAGATTGTCACTGCAGAACACCACTCTGGACTGCACATGTACTAGCTGCAAGCCGTAAGCAGCACCTCTCTGGTCTACAAAGATATGTCTGAAAGCTGAGGATGCTGTCACTGTCACAACTAAAACGGGATTAATGCCCTCTAAGAGAGCATCCATGCAGCTGTTATTAGCAGGTACTCTTTCTTTCTCTTCAGGGTTAAGGCAGTCAAGGGGACAGAGTGACAGTAGTCAGATAAATATGGTCACGTGCCAGTAAAATCTCATTATCTCTACACTTACCTCACCCTGGAGAGTGCTGTCTGCGAGGAGCTTCCTAGCCTTCCTCATACCACCTCTTTATTGTTAGGGGCCCAGCATCTCATTTGTCTTTCTAGTGAGGCTGAAGAATAGATTTAAATACACTTCAGTGACAGTCATATATGTGTTTTTTTAGAACTGCTGACTTAGCCACGTCTTGTTTTACTCATGGATGCATTTGGTGGTTGATGTGAGATTCTCTCACCACGTACAAACTGACATGCTATTGGAGAGTCTGGGAATCTAGATGATCAAAGCATAGGAAATTTCAAAGAAAAATAATACAGCATTTCTCTGCTTCTCTTCCTTTTTGGCAGATTTGCAAGATGGCCACAAGAGGGAGATGTTTCAGCAGAGAAAACTTCCATAAGATAAAGCAGTTAAGAGAAAGTAAAGACCAGCATTGTGTTAAAACTATTGCTTTTCTACTTGAAGAAAAAGCTGTGCTGTTTTAAAATTACAATGGTGAAAAACTCCAGGAACTCTGAAGATGGGAACCCATCTAGCTATATGTTGCACTTAGTGTTTTCAGGTAAAAGAATTAAGACATAGTAAACTGCTCCACAAACTCCTGAGTATTGCACCTGCAGGAGGCAGAGACTGGAGATGCCTCACAAGTGACTTTTCATTGGGAGAAAATTTTAGAAAATGAGTACCTGAGTGATTTTGTGATGGTGGCATCCCAATTACGCCAGGAGCTGGCAGCTGTGTTTTCAGTTTTGTCTTTAAGTAACCATTCTCCTCTCTGTCTGAGGGCTCTCTGTGTGAGTGGTGGAATCCAAATCATGGCAGGCTTGGCAGGTCTTTCAAAAGCAGCACGACAGAAGAGACATGGTGAAATTCCTGTGAACAGTATATTGCTAGCAAAAGGTGTAGTCCAAAAGGTTGCTGCTCAAACATTTTGCCTGGAAAGTCCATGTGATATCCCAGAGGAAGCACAGGGAGATGGTAAACTTTCCTCTCTTCTATGACATTTCCTGGTGCAAAAGATAATAAGAAAATAGTAGGTGCTTGAAGGAAGAACATGGAAGATCACAGAGGAAAGAGGGTTGACAGATGAGAGTAAAAGGACAAAGTATTTCATTAAAATGATTTTTGCAACTGCTTTGAAGCCTGAAAGCAGTTCTTGACAAGTTGAACTACAACTGCAAATCGGGGATAAAACTTAGCCTAGCAAATACAGTGTATATGGCTCTTTAAGCAGAAATAGAAGAGGTCAGATCTAGAAGAGGATTTTTTTCCCCAGTACTCTTGAGGCAATTATGCCCTGCTGCTTTAACAGGTTCTTCAGAAATTGGATTCAACTGTCAGAGTAATACTTTGCGTAGATGTCCAAAAAAATTCAGGATGGGGTCTTGAATCATTAGTGGAAACTACGTGCTCAATAACTGAAAAATAGCTCTTCTACATTAGATTATACTTTTTAACCTGGAATTCTGTGATCAATGGAGATGTTAAATGTTACCCAACTGGACAGAAGATATCCAATATTGGCCTGTAGCTAAATATATTATGTGTGCAGTGTTGCACTTGATGGCAAACATACAAGGAAAAACAGCAATAAATAGAGAACAAACATTCTATGAAAGTATGATGAGTTTTTTTAATGAGACATTTGTTAATGAGTAATGTTTGTCCCTGCTTTCTGATATTACAGTAGAATAAAGTGGAACCTTGACAGAGGTCACAACAAATAAAAAAATAAAGCAGTTCATCCAAGTTCACCAGCAGCTATTGATTTTATATAACCAGTTATGTTTAATCCAGAGGAAGCAGGAGCTATTGCTCGCTTTGCACTGTTCTTATTTATTTATTTATTAAACCATAGCATGCACAAAGGGAGATTTCCAGGATGCAGCATCAAGCCCTCCTTTGGTCCAGCATCCCTGTTTCATGTTGCAGTGGAACCCCTGGGATTCACAACTATTTTCTTTACTGTTTGCATTGTTTGTCTCCTTGTCTCTTTAGTCTACATGGAGGAAGATGTCTGAAATAGGGAAGTTGCCTCCTGAACCATTTGCTTTGTGCTTAATAAGAAAATACTAACTAGAGCCAAAGAATAACTTGCCTTAGTCTTCACAAGATGTCAAGGCAGTTTGCAGGATTTGTTGAGTCCAGTGGTGCACATTAAGCAGAGCCTGGTCCAGTGATTAAAAAACTTGGAACTGTATTGTAATTCTAATAATAAGGGTGTATTTTTTAAGATCAATTATATTTGTCCAGAGATTGATCAGTTGGTGACGGCAATGCACTCCCTCTCTATTGGATATCTCATCCACAGGTACTCCAGAAAAGCCCTTCTCAGGCAAGTTCTGAATCACTGCTGATTTTCTAAACTATGTTTTGGAAAAACAAAAAAAGATACTGTGAGCTACATGGTGCCTTTTTTACTGTGATGATTTCCATCTATAGCTAAATTTTTTAATTCACTAGTCCCATGCATTTTCCTCTGAGAGTTGTTATGGGTAGGTTTATTTTTCTTTTGGTGGTGACCTTATTAGTATTAATAGAAGCTTTAAGAAAACCTAGAATAGTGGAGCAGGATAGGCAGTAAGCAAAGGTAGTAAGTAACTTTACTTCAGCTCTTTAGCTGAACCTGTGTCTGCCCTAACAAATTTGTTTATGTCTGTGTGTATCTAAAAGATCAACTTGTGGAATGACTGTGACAGCTTTGCCCTCCTGCTTCTAGGCATACATCCCCAAGATGCAGAGCTTTTCTCGCACACTGCTTGTATAAAGGATTACAATTGAAGAAACAAGAGCATTGACAGAGCAAAAAACATCACCATTCTTTCTTGCTTTGTCTCATTAGAGCTGACAAAATGATGGGATGAATAATACTCTATGACTGTGAGGTTGGTACATGAATAATCACTTGAATGAGTAGTTCATAAGGACTGCAAAGAAAAGGTAGCCAGCAGGGAGAGGGAGGTGATTGTCCCTCTCTACTCTGCCCTTGTGAGACCCCATCTGGAGTACTGTGTTCAGGTATGGCATCCCCAATAAAAGAAAGACAGGGAGCTGTTAGAGAGGGTCCAGAGGATGGCCACAAAGATGATCAGAGGGCTGAAGCACCTCCCCTACAAAGACAGGCTGAGGGAGCTGGCTTGTTCAGCCTGGAGAAAAGAAGGCTGCGGGGTGACCTCATCGCAGCCTTCCGGTACCTTAAAGGGAGCCTACAAACAGCAGGGGAGTTAACTTGTTACAGGGTAGATAAGGGCAGGACAAGGGGAAATTGTTTTAAGTAGAAGGAGGGAAGACTAGGTTGGACATCAGAGGGAAGTTCTTTACCAAGAGAGTGGTGAGGTGCTGGAACAGGCTGCCTACAGAGGTTGTGGATGTCCTGACCCTGGAAGTGTTCAGAGCCCAGTTGGGGCCCTGCGCAGCATGGTCTAGTATTAGATATGGGGGTTGGTGGCCCTGCATGTAGCAGGGGAGTTGGAGCTTGATCATCCTTGAGGTCCCTTCTTACCCAAGCCTTTCTATGATTCTATGTCTGTTTCATGGGGAAATATTGGTGATAGGTGGATGGTTGGACTGAATGACCTTGGAAGTCTTTTTCAATCTTGGGCTCCTTCTTGATTGAAATGTTGTTATGCCACCTCTCTCTTCCAGACACATTTGTGTCTTTCCTTTTGGCATTATCCTTAGTCACAGTTTAGCCTGAAACAACCAGATCATAATCCTAGCAGGTACTCACATACCTTCATTTTTTTTGTGTATTGTATGGATGAGAAACCATGAATTTGAGAAACTATGTCTGTGCAATCCATAAATCCTACATGGTTTGGTTTTTCAGTAGAGCTTTAACATGACATTGTGGTGATATTACAAGTGCTATATTGTTTCGCATAGCAAAGATTCAGCTCTGTTTTCACTGCAGTCACAGTAAGCTATATGCTGCAGGGAATATGATCAGTTTGGGAAATGCCAGACCTGAATCCATAGATCTGTCTTTGTGAGTTCATACGCACCTTTTAAGTGATGTTTTAAAAATTAGTTTAGTGATCTTTACATACTTCATAAAAGTAATCAGAAGAAGCCATCTGCCATTCAGCTTGTAAATGGCATAAAGGAGATCCCAGTATTATTTCACTTTCTTTTGTCACAGTGAGCAGTGCTGTAATCGCAGATTTTGTTCAGGTAGGACTAATAAGGTCAGTCGAGTCTTCTTCCACATTGTTTCTGAGTATGGAGGTTTTTTAGATCATGTCTTAAAGCCATAGTGCATTTCACATAAACAAGTGAAATAAAACAGTCGGATATGTACCTATTTTGGACAGCGTTTGTGTATCTAAGCTTTGTGGAAAAGGATTTTCCACTGGAACATGTCTTTCAGGAATGTCAATTTGGTGCACTACTTCTTTTTAGATTTGCAGTATGAATTTTATTTTCACAGACCTTCACTATAATTACAGAAGAGAGGACCCATTTGCTCAGCCATCAGATTAACTCATTCCACACAATGGGTGATGATATGTACTGGGACAAGAATACAGTAGATGGTCATGTTCTGACAGAATGAAATGGTTCCATGTTGCTTTATGATTTCCTTTACAAACAGATCACAAGCATACTGAAAACACACAGAGAGATGTGCCTGAAGCAGTCTCTATGAAAACCCTACAGGGCAAGCATCTTTTCCATCTGTGCTGAGAGGATCAGGTGATGGGGACAGCAGCAGCACCAGTAGCAGAAGGATTCTTAGAGCCCCACACCCTGACACATCAGGAACTAGACAGGAACCTTAGCTGGTGATGTAAGTGAAAAGGAGAGCCTCTCTCATTCTCTCTCACCTTCCTTATGCAGTCACCTACTATGATTCTGTTTAGAGCTGGCTATGCTGATTATAAGAGCAGCACGCAATTACTTTTCTTTAAAAGCATACCTTTTCTGTCCCTGAAGAAACTAGCAAATTATCTGACTGTCTCAGTCTCATCAGGATGGGCAATGACGGTCATTCAAGACTGTCATTCTAATTTGAGAGGTGCCAGCTGTCTTCACTTGTCTAACGTGGAATAAATGAGACCTCATAAGATCGGGGAATTTTTGCCGCAGAGGTGACTATGGGAGAAATGTCAACATCCTTGTGATCTACAACAGGCTTCAGAGTAAAGTTCTGTAGGATGGATGTTAAAAATAAGAATATCTCCATCCGGGCCAGACCTTCTCCCGCACAGATGCGTTTTCCTGCAAGGAAAAAATGAGAAAAAAAAGAGATGATGGTAGAATACTTTTGCTCATAACTTATTTTAACCCCTCTGCCATGAGCGTTCCAACTTCTCAGAATGGGCATGCAGCACTGCATCCTTTTGGGAAAGTGAATTGAATTAAAGTAAGGTCTCAGCGTTCAGAACAGTGTGAGAGCACTGGGTGGGCCAATGCAATTTGAAGGCTTCCGTTTTTTCTGTTCTATTGCTGTTTTATGGCTAGCTAGGAGGGAGAAGTGGCATGGCTACAAGTCCCACTTCATGCATCTTTTCTTGGAGGATGCATCAGAGGAGCTCTGGTACTTGTTAAGAAAAGGAGGTAAACTGAAAGTGTAGTATATGGGGTAGAGCTGCCCAGAAGTGACCAGTAGATCTCCAGACATCACCGTTCAGACAGTGATGACAGAGCCACTGAAATCTCTGAAGATGTTCTAGGAGAGGATAGTCGAGGTCCTGACATGGAAAGAGCTCTTTACCTGTAGAAAATGGCATGAAGTAATTACTCTTTCTGAAGGTACCATTTGCATTCAGGAAATGTCCTGGATCAAATTTTTCTGGATTAGGAAATTCCTTGCAGTCTTGCAGGATGGGAGACAGCAAAGGGAATATCATGGTGTCCTGAGTAAGCACAGAGAGAAGAAAGTTAAAGTGGAGACATGCCAAAGTAAAGCCCCACCGAGCAGTTCCCAGAGCTGAATACATGAAAAGCACTGCTTTGGTGACTGCTGCTATGTGGTCCTAGTAAGTTCCACTGTCTGTCAGAATTAATAGTGTTAAAATGTCATGAGAAAAGCTGGTAGAACTGCAAAAATGATGAGCGGTGCTGACTTGGGGCACATTTAGAAGGCTTAGAGAAACAGTTTTTTCTGAGACCAACGGCATACATTCATATCTAGAAGCTAACTAGCTGCTTTTTTCTACAGTTGCAGTTCATTCAGTAATAATTATTTGTATCGCAAGTAAAAAGTTGGAAGACTGATACACAAAAAGAAATGGAATTTGCATCTTAGTGTATAATAGCACCTCAGAAGGACTGTTTTGGTTCTCTAGAATGATTAGAAGGAATGATCGAGAATAAATTATTGTTTCAGCTTTCTCAGATTCCATCAGTATCACACAGATTGGTAAGAAAGGATCATCACAAAACTTAGCAGAACTCTGGAGCTCTGAACACCTAACTCTGCACATGTAGACGTGTTATGAAAAACTTGACGATGTATAAAACTTCTCAAATTAAATCTTTATTAAATTCACAGATAGTAGAATAAAGTTATAAGCACTCTTGGCCTACACAAAGGAGAACAGCTGGAAAGACATTGTTGCTAATAACTGATTCATGGTCATAGACTGGACTGCTCAGGGAGGTGGTAGAGTCACCAACCCTGGAGATGTTCATGGAATGTTTAGACATTGTGTTGAGGGACACAGTTCAGTGAGAAATATTAGTGATAGGTTCATGATTGGACTGGATGATCTGGTAGGTCTTTTTCAACCTTGGTGATTCTGTGATTCTGTGACTCTATGATCATAGAATCATAGAATGCCTTGGGTTGGAAGGGACCCAAGGATCATCAAGTTCCAACCCCCATGCCACAGGCAGAGCCAGTAACATCTAGAAATAGTCCTTCTCTACTCCTGTAAAAAGAGAAAACAGCATGTTTTGTCTGAGTAGGCAAAGTTTGGCCACATTAAAGCTAGCAGTTTTAAAATAAAAAATGTCTTCCATAAGTATGGCAAAGATGTTCTGTAATGGATTTTAGCAATAAGGTTGGTTAGACAATTTAATCTGGCTTTCAAATAAATAAGAACTTTCATTGTTTACATTTGTGTGAAAAAATTGGAAGCTTGATCTACCTCTTCATACAGAGAATGGAAAAGCTTTTTTCAAATACAATGGGAGGGATGTAAGAATTAGAATTAAATGTGGAGGTTGGTGGCTCTGCCTGTGGCAGGAGGGTTGGAGATACATGATCCTCGAGGTCCCTTCCAACCCAGACCATTCTGTGATTCTGTGAAGAATTTCTAGAACCCCCTCCCAAACCAAATTATTCTGTGATTCTGTGAAGAATTTCTAGAACCCCCTCCCAAACCAAATTATTCTGATTCTGTATTGCATTCCAGTGTGTTTGAAACTTAAGTAAAATGTGATTCATTTATCACATCATTGCTTTCAAGAGATGATAGTTCCTCCCAGTAACTGACCTTGGGTATGAAATAGTCTCTGAGCTTGGTGTCCTTGATCACAGCACGTGGTAGGTTAACTGGAAGGAAATCAATGAATCTCTGGATTTCATGGACCACAGCATCTGTGTATGGCAACTGGCTCCTGTCTGCCATGCAGGGGCTTCGGTCTCGGCCAACCACACGGTCAATCTCCTTGTGAATTTTCTCTGTTTGGGAATAAGTAAATTGAATGGCTGTTTCCCAAAGCCTTTCTTCACAGTTGCAGCAAAGCTTGCTTTTCACCCTCCCAAGAGCAGATGAACAAACATACTTGGTACTGATGGCTCTCTCCTGGAAGTAGAGCTAAGACTGATGGGCATCTCTGCTATTAGGGATTGTTGCCACCAGGGGTAGTGACACAAACTGTCCACTTTGAGCCCATGGCCTATAATATATCTTCAAGTAAATATTCCCTTTCCTCTTACCTTCAATCTCTGGGTGTTTCTGGAGAATCAGAAGTCCGTATCTCAGTGTGGTGCTGGTTGTCCCTGTTCCCGCAAGGAACAAGTCAAGTGTGGTTCTGGTCAAGGACTCAACAGTGAAATACGAGTTCCCTTTCTCCTGGAGGAAAATTTGGCAGGATTGTTTGAGTGAGAACCATAAGAAGTTTTTCTACAAAGGACGCCTTGTGCCTATGCCTATGTATGTTTTTAGATTCACCTAATGCCTTTTCAAAAATACAACCCTTCCCAGAACATCAGGGACAACAGTTCTTATATGACGTTTGAGATAATATGGGAAGCATATGGAATTACATCGGTGAGGTTGGTTAACAGCTTTCCCAGCTCTGGCTAGTGCTGTATGCCATTGTTAGCACTGTGCTTACAAATCTTTCAGAAGAAAACGGAGGGGAGAGAAATGAAGGTGCTATGAAAAGAGATTTCCCTCTGTTTGCAAAAGCCCAGTGTGCTGCTACAACGATGCAAGGATTCAAATGGTGGTTTTCCTATCATCCAAAGAGCTCTCACTTACTCTTACATTACCTGTTGCATTTTGTTGATAAAAGCATCAATAAAATCTCGAGGACAGCTGGGATCGAAAGATTCCTGGTGTGCTCTTACGATTTCAGTAATGAAGTCATCAACTTTATCAATGCTTTTTATTAGTGTTTTATGAGGCCCAGGCAAATAATCCAGGATGGTTGGGAAGAAATTGTAGAGCTGTGATAATAAAAGGAAGGAAAAGCATATTTTGGTTAAAGTGCTTTCAATGAATTGTTCCCCTAACTCTTACTATGAGAAGGAATAAACTGTTCTGGAAATGTAGGTCTCTATTATTCAACTCGATTTTAATGCCTTTTACATCATGGCTTCACTAGACTCAAGGAAAAACATCATTTAAGGTACTTTTGCAATTATATCCTTCCTTGGACATGCAATTGGAAGTACAGGATGTTTAAAAAAAAAAAAAGAAGAAAAGCAGAACAGGCGTTGGCCTGGAACTGACTTTTTGGCCTTCAAAATTCTTTTCCATGTTTAGGGAAATTCATACCAATGAAGAACGAATAACATGAATAAATGTTCATTTTAAAACCATGATAATACATACATTTATTAATGTAATGAAACTGCACAAACCTGTGTTCGTACACTGTTCTGGTACTTTTCATTTTCTTCCAGCATCTCTATTAAATCCAGAAATTTCTTGTCCTCATAGTCAAACCGATCCCCAAATACAATAGAACAGATGATGTTGGAAACAGCATGCATTAAAAACACAGTAGGATTGAAAGGTTTCTCTGCAACATAAGAAAAAGTCACGTGCTTTCAGTATTTCAGTCATCATCTCCTCCCCTGATACCTATGGGGAAGTTTTGTATCCACTTGATGCCCAGATTTGTGCAGTCCTTTAAGAAGGTAGTGAGAGGCTTAGCCAACTGGTTTTCTCTACGTGTAAATAATTGATATCCTGTCTGAATTGGTTAAGTCCCTGTCCCAGAGACGGAGGCTTTCAGTGGTGCATTACCAATGCAGTGTTATTGACAGGAAAAGAGCAATGCAGGGGAGTATTTTTCTCTCAGATTGGTAGCAGGGATATTTATGTGTGAATCCAGACTGAATTTTCTAGTGCTTCATGGAGAACAGTGGTACTTTGGCATCCTATTGGGTCTATCTGCACTTTTTCCTCCTTGCAGAACATCACACATGAAGGGTGTCTATGGAAAGGAAGCTTAGCGTCCAGGGTATTACCACTTTCAGGGGAGGTTCTTAAAAGAAATAGTAGTTTACATCCAACCAGAAATGCATGTGTAGATTAAAATAGCAGAAACTGGAGCTGTATGCTCAGTTCCTGGGTCAAAGATTTGATGAAGCAATGGCATTCACTGTCTCGTTGCAGATATACAAGGTTTCCCAGTAGATACATGTCCTACCATGTGTGTTCCTGATCCTCTCCACCAGAAAATGAGCTTCCTCCTGGATTCGTTCCTCAATGCCCTTCTTCCCCATTCCAAAATCACGCAGGGTGGTGAGGGTAAATCGTCGGATCTGCCTCCAGGTCTCCCCATTGCTGGTAACAATGCCTGTCATAAGAAAGAAAAACAATGAAGACTTCATGAGGAAGTAAATTTTCTGCACCCAACCCCCTTCTGGAATAAATATCTACCACAATTGCTATGTGCTCCAAACCCTAACTTTCCTGCAGTTATGGAGGTGACAGATTGATCAATCTGACCAAGGCACCACTGTTTATTTCCAGAATAAGAGAAATGACAGTGGGCTGTCAATAAAAAGGGACCACTGGCGTTAAAGTCAACTTGGCCACAAGCAGATGGCTAAGACATTCCCAAATGCTCAGTGATGCACCTTCACACATCGTATCATCACTGAATACATTGCAGAAAAAAAAATGTACCATGGAATAACCATTTGCCTGGATAAACAGTCTACTGGGAGCTGTTGTGGAGAATGAGCCCAGGGCCTAATATTGAATATGACCCTTAACTGGGACAGCCCTTATTTGCTTGTCAGTGTTGTATTCTGGAATTTCCATTGGATGGCACCTGAGCTGTAGGGACTTGGCCAGTATTTTCAGAAGTGGAAGAATAACAGTAATATCCTAGAGGCACCTTTTAGCCAGAATTTGAGGGGTGCTGAAAATAGAAGGGAACTGACTGAAGCCAGCCTAGGACCTTACACAGTTGTCTAGGGCTTCAGCCTACTGCTAGGTCCATGGAATGAGTTGGGCTTTTAATACTTTATTCCTAATTTTTATGTACATGTAAACGTAGTACTTGAATTCTACCAGTCACTCCTCCACTGCCCTCACAGGTGGATTCCTGTACCAATGACACGGTCAGTTCTGTATGGCAGTGTTACCTGGATGTACCTGTGCCTTTGAAGACTTTCTCAAAAAGTGGCAGATTGCCTCTCCCACTGAAGGCTTCTCCGTTATCAATTAGGGCTTCTTTCACAACGTCGTAGCCATAGAGCACTACAACCTTTTTGGGTCCTAAATATATT
This sequence comes from Chrysolophus pictus, assembly GCA_037305975.1. Lineage (NCBI taxonomy): Eukaryota > Metazoa > Chordata > Aves > Galliformes > Phasianidae > Chrysolophus > Chrysolophus pictus. The sequence goes on along the minus strand of CM074581.1, from coordinate 17,985,755 downwards.
GTGAAGATAGGGCCATACTTTTTGCTGAACTGTAGGAAAGAAGAACACAAGGAACACCACATCTGCATGTTAGTCGTGGAAAAAGAAATTTGCAGCTTCATATGAAGGTTCTTTTCTTTTTTTTTGTTTTTCCTCAGAAAACATTTGCAGATTGTGCACCACAGTGAGAGACAAAAGGTCTCTTCCCTTTTGCACCAATCTCTACAGCAGTGTAACTTCATCCTGGTGGGAGGCACACCGTCAAACACTGCAGGAGACTGAAGCATGCTTTGGTTCAGCAGAACCTCACCTTAGTCAGTGCTAATGGTGTGTGAGGTAAGAACTGGGAAACACACTGACTCAAGCACAATAAATCTACAAGGATTAACTGTGCCAGGCACACACCTCTGAGCGTTCCACATGTACTATGGTTTGAGGAACTGTTTTGCTGTTATTATATATCTTTGCAAGATGGGGCAGGTAAACAAAGGCTGAAAAGAAGAAAGAGAAGGAGGTTTTTGGCAATGACACTGGAAAATCTACTATTGCATGACCTAGTGAGCAGTGTAGCTGTGTTACTGCCTTATGTGTCACAATTGGGAAAATGCTACGCAGCCACGGTGTTTTATATTACTGTTAAAACACGTGCATTTGCTGGGACTGTGTGTTTGCCCAGAACTTCCCAACAGGCCTGCTTTCTCAGTGTGACTGGGAATTGCCCCCAGAGGGTCCTCAGCTGGTGAATAAGAGTCCTGCTCAGAGTGTCTGGAAACCAAGTAATTCCTCAGCCCTTTCCCATCCATCTACCACCATCCCATCACAGTATCCTCAGGAACAGGCTCCACAGCCAAACTTACTCCACCTATTCTCTCGCAAGCACTGCAGCATAGGCTTTTTTTTTTTTACAGACGCATGACAGTATCCATGGGAGGGAACAGATGGCACCATTCACCTTCAAACTCCCTTGTTTGGCCCTTGTACTCACAAATTCCTCTCCCAAGAGATTATACCTACTTGCCAGGGAGCTGAGGCAAGAAAATAGAGCAAGGTCCATCATAAATCAGATCTGGGCTCTTTTGCCAGAGCAGTGAAGAGATGGGCACAAAGGGGTTGTGGTGGATATGGTGAAAGCATCAGTACCTTGCCTGGAAATTTATTGCAAATTGCAGTACGGATGTAAGGTCAGTGCAGCTCTCACCATCAGTACTGTTACTTCTATGGTCAGCGTAATACATGAAAAGCAAATGCGTATCCAGAAGCATTTCTGTTCATATCTGCCCTGTCCCTGGAGGTGTTCAAGGCCAGATTGGATGGGGCCCTCGGCAGCCTGGTCTAGTATTAAATGGGGAGGTTGGTGGCCCTGCATGTGACAGGGGAATTGGAGTTTCATGATCCTTGAGGTCCCTTCCAACCTGGGCCATTCTGTGATTCTGTGATTCTGACAGCTGGTCAAACAATATTGGCATTGTCTAGTGAATTAAGATGAATGGAGACAACACAGGAAAGAAAGAGACAGTCTTACCTCCTTAAAGCTTTCCATCAAGTCCCATGGGTTCAGCTGAAAAATATTTCCGATTATGGGGATTGGTGTGGGACCAGGAGGCTCCTTCCCTCTTTGTGATGTACTTCTCCATGCAGCAATGAGAAGGCATGAGATACAGACCAGCAAGAGGACTGTGGGCCATCCCAAGAACTCCATGGTGGGCTGAGGAAGGGATGTCAGTGTCAGAAGAGTCTGAACTGGGACCTGCAATCCTGAGATTATTTATAAGCTGTAGAACAAAAGCATGTGGATTAAAACAGCCACTATCACCTCCCTGTTCCTGCTGAGGCATCAGATTACTTATTAATCTGCTCAAGATTAGAATGAGCAAACTAGGGATGAACTCACTGTTACCTCTGATTTTTTAACAAATACATCTTGTGTTCCTTTGGGTAATCATTCATGTGGTACTAATAGTGATCTAATGTTGCCAAATGATCTCAAAATGCAGAAATACTAGAACCCATCTGCTGAATGTATACTTGAACTCTTGCTGTTGTCCTTATGCGTAGGGTGACTTCTGCCAGCTCCTACAACAGGTGTGTGGAGTGGTGGGAGCTGTGGATGAAATAAGGGCATCTTCACAAGTTTTGTATAGGTATTTCACCTTCACTTCTCAAATGGAATAGTAACATTGTTCTGAGGTCAAGCATGCAGATTCCCAGGGAAAAAAACTGCATTTTTCCTGATTTCTTTTATGCAGTCCACCGTGTCCATAGCATTTGCCAGAAGATTTGAAAAGTTATCTACAAAGCACAGAGCCCTGTGGCAGCCTTTGGTCTCTTTCAGTGTGTGATGTTTCAAGAAACTTTCTGAATATCCAGAGAAGATGTGAAGATCCATGAAAGTTAATGGCATTCTGATCAGGGAGTGACAGAATGAATGGTTTTATTAGTAGTAATTATTTAATAGAACAGAAAAGCATAGTGATCTATTACACTTCCGACTACTTTTCCTCACAAATACATAGTAAGTAAACTTGAAACTAGATCCAGTTTCTGAGATTCAAATTCTGAGACAAGACTGTGCGTTTGATGTGCTTTAGTGAGGAAAGAGACACACATCAGGATTGTGCTGCAGCAGCAGCCCCTGCTCCGACAACTTTTGGGGCAGCCCCTATGTAGAGACACACAAAAGCAAGAGACTGTACTGGAGGCCGATCTGCAAGTTCACCAGCGCCTTTGGAAGGCATTCCTTTGCTTTCTGGCAGATCAAGCACATAGAAGAGGAAACTGGATATTAAATGGGCCACTACACCACCTAAGAGGCCCAAGAGTACCAAAAAACAAAAACAACCTGTTGTGTTTTAACCCATCAGGCAACTGAACACCGCACAAATGTTTGCTTCCTTCCCCCGGGTGGGATGAGGGAGGGAACTGGAAAGAATAGGGCTTGTGGGCTGAGATCAAAACTATTCACTGAGACAGAAGAGGAAAATGGAAACAGAAGTGCAATGATAACTATATATACAGGTGCAGTGTAATTACTCTCCTCTTGCTGACCAATGTGCAGCAATAATACAACTGCCTGCTGACTGACAGCCATCAGCAACGCAAGGTCTCACTCAAAATTGCACAATGTCATTGTCTGCCTTACAAGACAAAGACTTTGCCATGACCAGGTGTATTAAGATTCCATGAAAATTTCAGTATTCAACAATTTACAAAACATGCATACTTGTAACATGCTATGCTGCTAGAATTCAAGATAAGATAAAGACCTTGGCATTATTTTTCAGGCGATAGCAGAAATGCCTTTTGACCAGCCAGCACAAAAGATTTGGTTAAATATTTGTGTTTGAACTCACAGGACCCAAAACACAACTCAGTTGACTCAGGACCAAGCCAGTGACGTGACTTCTGCTCTTCAGTCGATTGGAATGTGTAGCACACTGTTACACCCTGGCTTGATCTTTGAAAATGCAAGGAAGTTAACGTAGTATCAGCCTTGCTGTGGCTTGTACAGTGACTCTAGCAGTAAACCACTGTGTTGTTCCTGTTGGTGATCATCTTTGAATAGAGCTTAGCTTTAAATTATAGTCAACATCAAATGAGAAGAGGCCCTTTCCCAAGCCAGGCAGCAAGTCAGGAATTGGGACCGTAAGTTGACAAGTGTACATGCTTTGCAAACAGTGCATATGTTAAAGAGAAATGATGATGGACAAATTCACCAACTGACAATATAAAATCTCAGAAAGGCCCTGCTCAGCTGATTGAAACCAAGCGCATGACACAAATTCTGTCATACAGGAGGTTCAGCGGTTCTACTCATTTGTGCCACTGAATGTCTCCCATGCTACAACCAAAGGTGTCCAGCTCAGACTGTACCTCCTCCATTAAATCTGTTCCAAATTTTCTGTAAGTGATTGTGTTCAGGCCTTGAAGTTTGTCTGCTAGAAGAGGCGCAGAAGGAACTCTTTTCCTCTTTCAGACTTTGCAACAAATCAATGAGTTTAAATTAGAGTCCCAAAAGATTAGAGCTTGAGAAGCCTTCTGATGGAAACTACTTCAGCTTGGCTCAAAGCTGTGCAAACAGCCTTTTTTTTTTTATAGTTAATATAAGATGAATGTATGTGCTTAACTAACATGAGAGGTGGAGATATTGCTATCACCTCCAGGAAGCAAAACAATGGATACCAAATTTGGTGATAACCATTTGCTGATAGTCAGTGATTTCTGTTTTAATACGCAGAGCCTTTATTAAGGCTAAAATAACCTGAACTTTGAGATGACATCAATAGGGAATTTAAGAAAGCTGTCTCATACAAAGTTATTTGATAGGTCAAACACTAAAAAAGGTGGAAGCCTCCACCCTCTAATGCAGGGCCTTTGTGTTTGTTAATCTCAGGTATCTGAGTATGCACTGTCATGGAGAAGTGAAGGCCATATGGCAGTAGGGAGCAGAGGTTCCTGCAATGAACAAGTTATATTTGAAGAAATTAGATAAGTCAAGTGCAGACTTCATGGCTAGGTTTTGACAACTTAATCTTCAGATACTTAAATACCCATTCTCAGTGTTTACTACGTAGGATGCTGCTGCATTCCCTGCACTGAGACAAATCCAGATCCAGATCAATCCATGCCAGAGCATTTCTTGGTGTATGGGAACTGTTCAATCATGGCCTGAACCTCTGATTGATCACCTGAGGCAAGCACTGAGTCAGCCCTGGGAGCACAGGTGAAGGCAATTCAGCTGTGTGACCAGAAGGGTTGGAGCCTGGCTGCACCTCACCTAGACCCCATTTAAGGGCTGACTGCCACTAGGGAAGGATCTCTTTCTGGAGATTGCTCCCTTGGGAGTTTTTTTCTGTAAGCCTAGGACATGGGTGAGCTTTTCATTTGTTTTTTATTATCTGTTTCCACCATGGTAATCTTTCTAGTTATGCAACCTGTAAAGTATCAGCCTAATCATGCCTCTCTGCTAATTGTATATTTGTTGATTGTACATTCTACACTTCGATGGAAATGGTGGTTTTAAGGCAAGTATGTTGTTCTTTTTTCTGTAAGGAGTTAAATTGTGTTTCTTTCAGATACCCGACTCTCCTTTGCCTTGCCTTGGATTGCCTGAGGAAGTGTCTACAGCAGTGACTGTGTAGTGCCTTTGCTTTCCTTAAAGCCTCTTTTGTTAGCAGTAGAGCCTACAGTTTTGGTTTTTGCTTCTGCCTCTGTGTTCATTATGCTCAAATGCCCAACTTGGGAGTGTCTCAGTCATGCTGGAATATATCCACCATTTACTGATTCATGCCATATTAATTTATAATAGGGGCGCAGACAAGTGCTGCTGCCCTGCTAGGGCAAACAACTCAAGTGGCTTTTTTTTTTTTTCTTGAGTGTTTCATAGACAGGAAACTCAGAGACATCTTCAGTGAGCCTGAAATCTGCCAGTTCCGTCCTTCATTACTGCTTGCCCAACTGACTGACACTTCCATAGGTGCTTTCCAGCTCCCTAGAAACTTTTTAAACTTACAGACATTCTTATGTTCTGTGAAATGTATCTGGGAATTAATAGCAACAGAGTAAAGAACGAATTAATCAAGTTTGAAAGCCACTCTTTGTGTTGCTAAGTGACAAGACTTTGTGTCAAGTCTGCCATGGAAAGTCATGTCACCCTGCCTCAATTCCGCAAAGAAGCATGCAATTTTCTATGTACTGTCCCATCAGAAGTAAGAGCCTTGGTAACACTGAGTGTGAGCAGGCACAGAAAAAGAGCAGTATGGCTGCATGGAGAAATAGACTTTTATTGCCTTTTTTTTAATGTTTTCCAGTTTAGTAGGTGACAAAACATCTGATCCTTAATCTCTCAAGAAGTGCTAATACCACTTTGTGTTCAGTCAGGTGAACTCAGAGGAAATACAAGCAGCCATTGGTAACAATTGCACTGCTGCTTGTACCAGTGAGCACAGTGAGGCACAAGGTGAGACTTGCAGGGCACAGCTTTGGTGCTTCTCTGATCTCAGATTCCTGCTCCATATGATGGTGGAGTCTCTGGGAGCTACAGCTGGTGGGTGGTGGTTGTTGTTTTTTTGCTGCTTTGCACAGGCTGCCTTCTCTGTTCAGCATGGAGGAAAGTGTCTGGAACAGGCAAGTTGCCTCCTGAGCCACTTAGCCATGGCAAAGTTGAAGGAAGCACAATGAGGCTTCCCTTTTTTTTTTTTTTTTTCTGACAAGCAGACTTCTAAAAGTTGGTCCAGGGTACGAATATTGATAAGTTAGATAATATTTTCATGTATTTTTTTCATTTGTATTTCTGCCATTCTGTGATATTTTCTGCTTTGAACTTCTTGCAACACCAAACAAATAACTCACGGTATTTCAAGACCATTAACACAGTGAAAGAAATGAACATTTAGCTGCTTACCTGGCATTAATTAATGCCACTGTGGTGACATTTCAAGTGCTGTATTATTCAACATAGCACAGGTTCAGCTCTGTCACTGCAATTACAGTAAGCAATACAGAATATATACTGCAGAGAATGTGATCAATCAGGGAAATGCCAGTCTTACATCTATACATGTCTTTGTTAGCTCATAGAAACTCTTCACCTGAAGTTTGTAAAATTTCTTCAACGATTTTTCCCGTATTTCATAAAAGTAATGGGAAGATTCAAGCTGCCATTCATTTTCTAAAAGGCATCATGGAGATCCCAGTATTATTTCACTCCCTTTTCTCTCAGTGAGCAGTGCTTAATTGCACTTTTAATTCTGATAGGTCCAATAAGTACAGTCCAGCCATTTCCCATGTTGTTAGTGAGACTGGAGGTTTTCCAGATTGTGTCTTAAAGCCATAATGCATTTCTTATAAATGAGTGAGAAGAAATAGTCAAGATATGTACATATTTTGGACAGTCTCAGCATTGTGGAGAATTGTTTTCTGCTGGAGATGTCCTTATAGGATCGCACAGAAAAGCATAAATCTTCTGTCTGTAAAGAATTTAGGAAATTATCTGAGTGTCTCAGTCTCATCAGGGTGGGCAATGACAGTAATTCAGGAAGAGTTCTAATGTGGGAGGTGCCAGCTGTCTTCACTTGTCTAACGTGGAATAAATGAGACCTCATAAGGTCGGGGCATATTTGCCAGAGAGGTGACTATGGGAGAAATGTCAACATCCTTGTGATCTACAGCAGGCTTCAGAGTAAAGTTCTGCAGGATGGATGTTAAAAATAAGAATATCTCCATCCGGGCCAGACCTTCTCCCGCACAGATGCGTTTTCCTGCAAGGAAAGAATGAGAAAAAAAGGAGATGATGGTAAAATACTTTTGCTCGTAACTTATTTTAACCCCTTTGCCATGAGCGTTCCAACTTCTCAGAATGGGCATGCAGCACTGCATCCTTTTGGGAAAGTGAATTGAATTAAAGTAAGGTCTCAGCGTTCAGAACAGTGTGAGAGTACTGGGTGGGCCAATGCAATTTGAAGGCTTCTGTTTTTCCTGTTCTATTGCTGTTTTATGGCTAGCTACATAGCCATATGTAGCAGAAGTGGCATGACTACAAGTCCCACTTCATGCATCTTTTCTTGGAGGATGCATCAGAGGAGCTCTGGTACTTATTAAGAAAAGGAGGTAAACTGAAAGTGTAGTATATGGGGTAGAGCTGCCCAGAAGTGACCAGTAGATCTCCAGACATCACCGTTCAGACAGTGATGACAGAGTCACTGAAATCTCTGAAGATGTTCTAGGAGAGGATAGTCGAGGTCCTGACATGGAAAGAGCTCTTTACCTGTAGAAAATGGCATGAAGTAGTCACTCTTTCTGAAGGTACCATTTGCATTCAGGAAATGTCCTGGATCAAATTTTTCTGGATTAGGAAATTCCTTGCAGTCTTGCAGGATGGGAGACAGCAAAGGGAATATCATGGTGTCCTGAGTAAGCACAGAGAGAAGAAAGTTAAAGTGGAGACATGCCAAAGTAAAGCCCCACCGAGCAGTTCCCAGAGCTGAATACATGAAAAGCACTGCTTTGGTGACTGCTGCTATGTGGTCCTAGTAAGTTCCACTGTCTGTCAGAATTAATAGTGTTAAAATGTCATGAGAAAAGCTGGTAGAACTGCAAAAATGATGAGCGGTGCTGACTTGGGGCACATTTAGAAGGCTTAGAGAAACAGTTTTTTCTGAGACCAACGGCATACATTCATATCTAGAAGCTAACTAGCTGCTTTTTTCTACAGTTGCAGTTCATTCAGTAATAATTATTTGTATTGCAAGTAAAAAGTAGGAAAAGACTCCTTCATAAAAGGAAGGCTACAACATTGTACAACTTAATAGATACCATCACATGAAAAGGACCACTCCCTCTCTGAAATCAAATTATTCTGATTCTGTATTGCATTCCAGTGTGTTTGAAACTTAAGTAAAGCATAATTAATATAGCACAGCAAAAGATTGTGGATGTTCCCGGCAACAGACCTTGGGTATGAAATAGTCTCTGAGCTTGGTGTCCTTGGTCACAGCATGTGGAACGTTAAGAGGAAGGAAATCAATGAATCTCTGGATTTCATGGACCACAGCATCTGTGTATGGCATCTGGCTCCTGTCTGCCATGCAGGGGCTTCGGTCTCGGCCAACCACACGGTCAATCTCCTTGTGAATTTTCTCTGTTTGGGAATAAGTAAATTGAATGGCTGTTTCCCAAAGCCTTTCTTCACAGTTGCAGCAAAGCTTGCTTTTCACCCTCCCAAGAGCAGATGAACAAACATACTTGGTACTGATGGCTCTCTCCTGGAAGTAGAGCTAAGACTGATGGGCATCTCTGCTATTAGGGATTGTTGCCACCAGGGGTAGTGACACAAACTGTCCACTTTGAGCCCATGGCCTATAATATATCTTCAAGTAAATATTCCCTTTCCTCTTACCTTCAATCTCTGGGTGTTTCTGGAGAATCAGAAGTCCGTATCTCAGTGTGGTGCTGGTTGTCCCTGTTCCCGCAAGGAACAAGTCAAGTGTGGTTCTGGTCAAGGACTCAACAGTGAAATACGAGTTCCCTTTCTCCTGGAGGAAAATTTGGCAGGATTGTTTGAGTGAGAACCATAAGAAGTTTTTCTACAAAGGACGCCTTGTGCCTATGCCTGTGTATGTTTTTAGATTCACCTAATGCCTTTTCAAAAATACAACCCTTCCCAGAACATCAGGGATAACAGTTCTTATATGACGTTTGAGATAATATGGGAAGCATATGGAATTACATCGGTGAGGTTGGTTAACAGCTTTCCCAGCTCTGGCTAGTGCTGTATGCCATTGTTAGCGCTGTGCTTACAAATCTTTCAGAAGAAAACGGAGGGGAGAGAAATGAAGGTGCTATGAGAAGAAATTTCCCTCTGTATTTGCAAAAGCCCAGTGTGCTGCTACAAGTGGGAGACAATGCAAGGATTCAAATGGTGGTTTTCCTATCATCCAAAGAGCTCTCACTTACTCTTACATTACCTGTTGCATTTTGTTGATAAAAGCATCAATAAAATCTCGAGGACAGCTGGGATCGAAAGATTCCTGGTGTGCTCTTACGATTTCAGTAATGAAGTCATCAACTTTGTCGATGTTTTTTATTAGCTTATGATGAGGTCCAGGTAAAGAATTTAAGATGGTTGGGAAGAAATTGTAGAGCTGCAATAATAAAAGGAGGGAAATGCCTATTTTGGTTAATGTGTTTGCAATCATTTTTTCCCTTCAGCGTTACTGTGAGAAGTAGCTAACTCTCCCTTGCATCATGGTTTCACTATGCTCAAGGAGTAGCTTTACTTGAGGCGCTTTAGCAATTCTGTTCTGCTTTGGACATACAATAAGGTTTCCATAAAATGAAATAGCATACCAATGACAAATGAGTAACATGAATGAATATAATTTTAATAACCTAAACCATTAATACATTTTATTAATGAAATGAAGTTGCACAAACCTGTGTTTGTATTCTGTTCTGGTACTTGTTGTTTTCTTCCAGCATCTCAACTAAATCCAGAAATTTCTTATCCTCGTAGTCAAACCGATCCCCAAATACAATGGAGCAGATGATGTTGGAAACAGCATGGATTATGAACTTACCAGGGTTGAAAGGTTTCTCTGCAACAACAACAACAAAAGGTAACTTGCTTTCAGTACTTTAGTCATCATCTCCTCCCCTTATAGCTGCAAGGAAGTTTCTCATTCACTTGAGACCCAGATTTGTGCAGACCTTTAAGAAGATAGTGAGAGATTTATCCAACTGGTTATTCTCTACTTGCAAATAACTGATTTTCCTGTTTGAATTCTTTAAGTCCCTGTTTTGTACTGTTCTTTCTGCAACACTAATCTGAGTAACTTCCCCTTCATCTGACACATGTCTTGCAGCAGGACAGACTCAGTATTAGAGACTGCCTGGAGAATACCACCAAAACCCGAAGAAACTTCAGATACCTGTGATCAAAAGTAGAGTTTTGACAGCATGGCTACGGAGTATTCTAAGGAAATAACTATGGAAGTGTGAGGAAAAAGTGAGATCCATGAAAGACAGGAAAGTTGAACTTGGAGACTGTGGTTAAGGTGTATCTCAAGTATGGAAGATAAGAATCATCAAGACGGAAAGGTATAAAATCCTAAAGGAAAAAAAGAGAACAGTTAATGGTAACATTAAGGATCAGCCTCTTCCATGCAGCTCTGGAGCCAGCCCTTCCCTGCCTTGCTCATGACTCCTTGCCAGCTGTACAGTGAGGCATATACAATGCAGAATCAGTGACATGAAAAGAGCAATACAGATGAGCATGTTTTCTCAGATTCATAGCAGGGATTCTTATCTCTGAACCCAGACTGAATTTTCTTACAGTCTCACTGCAAATATACAAGGTTTCCCAGCAGATGTACACCAACGTCCTACCATGTGTGTTCCTGATCCTCTCCACCAGAAAACGAGCTTCTTCCTGGATTCGTTCCTCAATGCCCTTCTTCCCCATTCCAAAATCACGCAGGGTGGTGAGGGCAAATCTTCGCAGTTGCCTCCAGGTCTCCCCATTGCTGGTAACAATGCCTGTCATAAGAAAGAAAAACAATGAAGACTTCATGAGGAAGTAAATTTTCTGCACCCAACCCCCTTCTGGAATAAATATCTACCACAATTGCTATGTGCTCCAAACCCTAACTTTCCTGCAGTTATGGAGGTGACAGATTGATCAATCTGACCAAGGCACCACTGTTTATTTCCAGAATAAGAGAAATGACAGTGGGCTGTCAATAAAAAGGGACCACTGGCGTTAAAGTCAACTTGGCCACAAGCAGATGGCTAAGACATTCCCAAATGCTCAGTGATGCACCTTCACACATCGTATCATCACTGAATACGTTGCAGAAAAAAAAATGTACCATGGAATAACCATTTGCCTGGATAAACAGTCTACTGGGAGCTGTTGTGGAGAATGAGCCCAGGGCCTAATATTGAATATGACCCTTAACTGGGACAGCCTTTATTTGCTTGTCAGTGTTGTATTCTGGAATTTCCATTGGATGGCACCTGAGCTGTAGGGACTTGGCCAGTGTTTTCAGAAGTGGAAGAATAACAGTAATATTCTAGAGGCACCTTTTAGCCAGAATTTGAGGGGTGCTGAAAATAGAAGGGAACTGACTGAAGCCAGCCTAGGACCTTACACAGTTGTCTAGGGCTTCAGCCTACTGCTAGGTCCATGGAATGAGTTGGGCTTTTAATACTTTATTCCTAATTTTTATGTGTAAATTTAGTACTTGAAGTCCACCAGTCACTCCTCCACTGCCCTCACAGGTGGATTCCTGTACCAATGACACGGTCAGTTCTGTATGGCAGTGTTACCTGGGACGTACCTATGCCTTTGAAGAGTTTTTCAATCAGAGGCAGTATTCCTCTCCCACTGAAGGCTTCTCCGTTATCAATTAGGGCTTCTTTCACAACGTCGTAGCCATAGAGCACTACAACCTTTTTGGGTCCTAAATATATTGTGAAGATAGGGCCATACTTTTTACTAAGCTGTAGGAAGGAAAAACACAAGGAACACCACATCCGAATGTTAATCATGTAAAATTAAGTTTGCAGGTCATCACCTGGTGAGTAAGTTCTCTGGAAAGCAATTCATTACTTAGCACTTTCTCATCCATCTACCACCATCCCATCACAGTACCCTCAGGAACAGGCTCCACAGCCAAACTTACTCCACCTATGCTCTCACAGGCACTGCAGCACAGGCTTTTTTTTTTTTTTTAAACAGATGTATGATAATATCCATGGGAGGGAACAGATGGCACTATTCACCTTCAAACTCCCTTGTTTGGCCCTACCCAAGAGATTATACCTACTTGCCAGGGAGCTGAGGCAAGAAAATAGAGCAAGGTCCACCATAAATCAGGGCTGGGCTCTTTTGCCAGAGCAATGAAGAGATGGGCACAAAGGGGTTGCGGTGGATATGGTGAAAGCATCAGTATCTTGTCTAGAAATCTACTGTATACTGACTGCAATGCTGGCATGAGGCCAGCGCAGGTCTCAACATCAGTATAGTTATTGCAATAGGCAGTGTAATACATCAAAAGCAAACATGCAGAAGCTGTGAATTAAGCTGAGACCGGGCTGGGCTTTGCTGTACAGGAAACACAGGAAAGAAAGAGACATCTTACCTCCTTGAAGCTTCCCATCAAGTTCCATGGGTTCAGCTGAAAAACGTTTCCGATTATGGGGATTGGTGTGGGACCAGGAGGCTCCTTCCCTCTTTGTGATGTACTTCTCCATGCAGCAATGAGAAGGCATGAGATGCAGACCAGCAAGAGGATTGTGGGCCATCCCAGGAACTCCATGGTGAGCTGAGGAAGGGATGTCAAGTGTCAGAAGAGTCTGAACTGGGACCTGCAATTCTGAGGTTATTTATAAGCTGTAGAACAAAAGCACGTGGATTAAATCAGCCACTATCACCGCCCTGTTCCTGCTGAGGCAGCAGATTACTTATTAATCTGCTCAAGATTAGAATGAGCAAACTAGGGATGAACTCATTGTTTAATCTGACTTTTTTACACGTACAGCTTGTGTTCCTTTGGGTAATCATTCATGTGGTAGTAATCATGGTCTAATGCTGCCGAATGATCTCAAAATGCAGAAATACTAGAACCCACGTGCTGAATGTATGCTTGAACTCTTGCTGTTGTCCTTATGCGTAGGATGACTCCTGCCAACCCCTCCAACAGGTGTGCGCAGTGAAGTAGCTGTGAATGTGAAAAGGGAATCATTGCAATTTTTTCTTAGGTATTTCTCCTCCACTTCTGGAATGGTATAATGATATTGTTCTGAGGCCAAGCATGCAGATTTTTGAGAAGTTAATTGCATTTGTCACGATCTATTCTAGGCACTCCATACCGTCCATAGCATTTGCATGAGGATTTCACAAGTTATCCAAAAAGGACAGAGCTCTGTAGTTCCTGTGGTCTTCTTCAGAGTGTGATGTTTCAAGAAACTTTCCAAAGATGTGAAGACCCGTGAAAGTTAAGGGCACTCTAATCAGGGAATGACAGAATTAATGGTTTTATTAATAATTATTAGTTAATATAACTGAATAACTTACATGAAATGCTTCACTTCCCACTCTTCTTCCTCAATTTTCATTGTTTTTTTTTTTCAGTAAATCTTCAGGATCCAGCTTTCAAAATCTTGTCCAACAAAGGAAACTATTCAGATACAAACATTTACAACTTCAGAATATATTCATCCAAGCATCTTCACAGGAATGAAGATCATTTTTTTCACAGATTAACAATTCCGCACATACCACAAAAAACTTGAAAAAAGATGCAGTTTCTGAGATTCAAATGGTGAGACACAACTGTGTGTTTGATGTGCTTTAGTGAGGAAAGAGACATGCATCAGGATTGTGCTGCAGCAGCTCCTGCTCTGACTACTTTTGTGGCAGTCCCCTTTTGTGGCAGCAGGGACACACAAAAGCAAGAGACTGTACTGAAGGCGAATCTACAAGTTTGCCAGCACCTCTGGAAGGCATTCCTTTGCTTTCTGGCAGATCAAGCTCAGGAAAGAGAAAACTATGCCAATTTTTTGCTCGTTATTTTTTCCTCTGCTGCAGGCTGGATATTAAGGGGTCTACGTACTAAGTAGGAGGCCCAAGAAAATACAAAAAGCCAAGCATCATTTAACCTATCAGGTAGCTAAACAGCACACAGATGTTTGCTCCCTCCCCCCAGCTGGGATGAGGGAGAGGACTGGAAACTGAATAGGACGTGTGGGTTGAGATCAAAACTATTTACCAAAACAGAAGAGGAAAATGGAAACAGAAGTGCAATGATAACTATATGTAGGCACAATGCAATTACTTTTCACCTGCTGATCGATGTACAGTGATAATAGAACTGCCTGCCAACCCACAGTTGTCAGCAACGCAAGATCTCCGCTGAATTAAGGAAAATAAGTTAGGTTAAAAGTTATGTGCCTTCATGGGGTACTGTATCAGCAGCTACAGATCTGGCCTTTCTAAGGCAGGTTTTAGCTGCCAATAATAGATGCTTTTCTGCAGACTTAGACAATTAGTACAGACAGCGAGTCTCCTGTTTCTCCAAATAACACTGTTAGCTATCCTGTCTCTGCAGTGCAAGGTAGCAGGCTCAGACAGTAAAGCCATATATTAATGAAGAAGCAGCATATTGGTGGACGGAGTTGTAGCCAATAAGACAACCAGCTAGAGCTAAGTCAGCATCCTCCAACTTGACCCAGGTCAGAGAGTACACAACAAGAGAGACATCCGGCCTTCATCAGAAAAGACCACCAGATAACCACTGAGAGATACCACGCATGTGTAAAAGGTCTAAGAATCGGGGTGGGGAAAAATGCCAGTCATTCTGGGGACTCACTGTAATAACCCAACCTTTTCTTAGACATCTAATGCATATGTAAGCAGCTTGTTCTTTAAGTATGTGCCTTTCTTGCCATCTGGTATACAGGCTCGGAGGGAATACCCCCCCTTCATCCAGCATGAGTGCACAGCACTGAGTAAACATGCCTGCTTTATGGTTACTCTGGTTATAGAGTTTGATTCCACGCGTCGCCACCAACCAACAGCCAGCATTGCCTGAGCAACAGCTGCCCTCTAGACAACTTCCCACAGCTTTATGCCCATCTCATGGTGTCAGAAAATGCTAAAACAGCAACTGGCATCATTTATACAGGAAAAGGGACACAGTTCTTTACAAATCATGAGCTGCAGAACACTGTTAGCCAGGATGTAGATACTAAGTTTATGTGTTCAAAAGTAATCAGGCAAAGTCATGTCAGAAAAATCCATTGAGGGTACTTAAAAATGCCCAGGAATCTCTGGATGCTGGAGAGCAATCAAAAAGCAATTCTTCCATGGCTGCATTGCTGCTACCTTTGGGACCTCATTTTCAGCCAGTGTTAGATAGGATCCTGATCTGATTTGACTGTTGTCATGATGCTGTGCACCCATCCTCAGGCTCCCGTGTCCGTACATTAAAATGTATTACTTAATTGAACGTTCTGTTAGAACGTTCTGTCAGATTAGCCTGTGGAATGCATCATGTCTATTCTGCTGTGAATTACATCTCTGCTGTTAAAATCTTATCATTTTCAGGCAGGATTCTTTTTAGTTCCTTGCAGAAAATCACAGTGCCAACTTCTGTCTTACAATACAAAGGCTTTGCTATCACCAGAGGTAATAAGATTCAACGATACGTTCAGCATTCAACAATATACAAAACATGCCTACTTGTAACATGCTGTGCTGGTAGGACTCAAGATAAGTAACAAACCTCATCATTATTTTTCAGGTGACTTCAGAAATGCCATTTGACCAGCCAGCACGTAAGGTTTCTGAACTCAAGGACCCAAAGCACAACTCAATTGACTCAGGACCAAGCCAGTGACGTGACTTCTGCTCTTCAATCATTTAGAACATATAATAGATTGCTACGTCCTCGCTTGGTCTCTGAAAGGGCAAGGAAGTTCAGGCCTTATCACCTGTTGTGTGATCTGTACAGTGACCTCAGCAGTAAACCACTTTGTTGTTCCTGTTGCTGATCATCTTTGAACAAAATTTAGCTCTAAATTATAGTCAGCATTAAATGAGGAGAGGCCCTTCTCCAAGCCAGGCAGCAAGTCAGGAATTGGGACAGTGAACTGTTTGAAAACAGTGCATATCAATAAGAAAGATGTCGATGGACAAATTCAGCAATGGACAAAATAAAATCTCAGAGAAGCTCAGCAATCATTAAGTAGCAAAACCTTCTGTTACGCTTTCAGATATCAGTTAACTATTACAATATGGAAAACAGATGAAATATCACGCATTTAAAACATGAAGAAAAAAGGTAATTGTTATGAACACTGGGTACTATAATATGTACCTTCACTACATTTTCAGTCCTGTCAGAGACAGAATCACAGACATTGCAGAGGGAGTTGGGAAGACAAGGGAGGAAACCAGGGAAACTGTATAGCACTAAAAAGTGATGCCATCAAATCGCATAGCCTGTATAGGATGGTTGTAGCAGGAAGGCTGTCCTTTACTGTGCTGATATCATCTTCCCATCAATTGTTAGAAAGCTGGGATATTACAATCTCTTCAGCAAGTAGCCCAAAGTGTGATACAATGCAGATGTCTATAGAAGATCACAGTATCAGCAATTATCCTCATCCGCCTAAACTTCCGTACAAGATCCCTTTGACGGATTTACATACTTTCTACTTCTTTGGAAATCTTCAGTTTTTGATTGGAGGGTACTGCAGAAACCACAGGGATTTTCACTTGATTTTTTCAGGTGTTTGTATCCATCAGATGGGATTTATCCTAACCATGACAAAATAGAGCAATTACAGTAAAAGTGCAAATCACATTTCCCAACTCTAAATAGTAGGCATGAAAACGTAGAATAACTTGAGAAAGAAGGACTGTGGAAAGAACTGGAAGGAAAAGAAGGAAGCGTGTTTAATATAGAGCCCATCAAAGAAAAGTGCAGAGAGCTCAGAGTGGTGTAGGAGGATCCATTGCAAGAGACCTTTCTTTCTTTGCAGAAGGTAAGCAGTGAGTAAACAGTGGGATCACTGGGTACAAAGACAGACACATAGGTGTCAGGGAGCTCGATTAGCTCCCTCGGCTGATGACCCCAAGTCATTTCCTAAGGGGTTATGCCAACTGCATGGTGATAGAGGGAAATGGAGAACTTGGGAGCTTTCTGGCATGAATTTTCTGCAAATCGTGGTGGGATTGTTATGAAATGCTCTGACAGGGACTGGCCAGCTGTCACAGCCCGATAGTGCATGACCTGCATCCCATGAGGGACAAGAACTTGCATGAACTCACTGGATTAGGAGATGGACAAACAAGGATCTTCCGGTGAGACACTAGCAGCAGTGACTTGGAAGGTAAGAAAAAATATGTATTTATAAATGAATCAAAGCCAGTGTTCACACAGTTAAAGCAAGCATGTTTCATGCTGAAGTGAGATTTTTTAAGCTTATAATTATATTTCAGTTTCATTTAATTCATTACACTGATTGACCTGTTCTCTTCTGTGGCAGCTATCATAATTTGGGTCTTGATTCTCTCACTCTACCCCAAAGCTACAGGATACAACAAGCTCTTTCAGTTCCTCACCACTATGTTTCATGCAAGACACCACTGGGTAAATGACCGCTGCAACGTCTGTTGCAGTTCTCATCTCCTCTAAGAGGGAATGATGGCTCAGCTCCTTCTCTAGCCATCATCATTAACCATACATATCATCCCTTTTGGAAGTGGTCATGTCAAACATGTGCTCTCTCGAATGTGATGGGAGTCCTACGTGCTTTGGCTAAAGCTCATGTGGAATAGTGGAAGAGAAGGAATCTGCTATGATTTATTTTCCACACTCGAGAGGTGTGAAAAACATGGCCTTTCAACAAAAAATTGTCAATAACAATTACATAACAATAACAATAACAACAAAATCTGGTTATGTGCTGCTGCCTTATAAATTTCAGATGAGTCTCCATGTAGCCGGTGCTAAGGCAAAAGATACACAGTGATCCGCAGTGGCACAGTACACCGTCTCCGGTTAGTTTTCAATAGCTCAAATAATCCAACATAACAAGATATAAACAAGAAGCTAACCAGGCATATGGTACAGCCTTTCTGATATTTCACAAGGACTTGGCAAGAAAGATATTTGATTTGTCAGTTCAGATGACTTGGTTAAAGGTTTCTTAATGAACTCAGTTCATCCAGGCATTGGCCGAGAGGATCCAACAACAAAAATTCTACGTAGCTTTTGCTGAAAAGCAAGCTGAAATTTCATGACCTTTTTCATTGTACCTTTTGGTGCAAAGTACGTTGAAACCTCAGACTTTTAAGGAAGAACTCTGATTGCTTATTTCATCCAAGTGTGCTTCACAGCACCTGCAAGTTAAGTGAAGGTTAAGAAAAGTAGCATCACCACCCTTGTTTTATATCATAAAGTGTTTTTCTAAGTCTGCATCAAGTTTCCCCAAGCCCTACACTCAATACCTTAACTAAATTCATGCCATTGTGGCTTATGCCATAATTGACCCATAATTGACTGTACTGCTGGAAGGCAAGGCTATACAAGGGTCAAGGAGGTACTTCTGAGGTGTTCCTGCAATGAAAGAAAATAAAGCTTGGTTGATTAATAATAAGGAGTAATTGGGAGTAACGAACAAACTTACTTAAATGAGATAAAGCAAGCATATAAAGAAATACAGTTTTCTGGGTCATTTTATAACCGCAGTATATGAATTTAAAATGGATTTTAAATTGCTTGCTGTAGCCAGTTTTTTTTTTTCCATTTCAGTTTCTACTGATATGTACAGGAATTTTTCAACTACTGGTGCCCTGGATGTTTAGTCTTCGTTTAATTCAATGCTCACCCTATCTGTGCATAGGTAATAATTTGATACACTGTTTATGGCTGTGCCAGATTAAGCAGATTTATAGTTTAAAAAAAAAAAAAAAAAAAGGAACAAAGAAAATAAATTCCATTCCTTTCCTTGTGTGCTTCTTCTCTTGCTTCTTTCCATTTATTTCCAAATTTTAGTTCCAAAGGAAAAGTTCGAAACCAAATAGGCATGAAGTGACTATATCAGTCAGAACTTAACCATTCTGCTCTCATTTCATTTTGCCATCTGGCAGCAGAACAGCGCTGCTGGAAGTCAGCTGTAAGGAGAGGAAGACCAAGTCACACACTCACAGCCAATGGTCCACATCAGAAAAAAATCGCTGAAAGAAACCTGCCAGAGTATTTTCCTTTTAGTTTCCTAAAGATTCCAAACACATTGCCCACCTAAACCAAAACTTAAATGAGAAGCCCCAGTGACAGGTGTCAATACACAAGGACAATACAACACTTTTACCCTCTTAAAGGAAAACAAACATTTCCAACAGTCTGCAGACCTACAGAGCTCTAAGGTGCTCTGCAGTCTCTTTCCTCCCAGAACACCTCGGTACCTCACTGGTAGCACAGTGTTGTATTACCCAACCAGCCACGTGCCATGCGATCACATCCATAGAGAAGAGCCACAAAGCCACATCTGCCATATCTGAGCCCATAGCACTGCCATATGCAGACCGTGTATGGCAGTGGTACTAAAATTAGGGCAAATCTGTGTGATGTTCATTTAGAGCTGGTGGTAAATACCGTAGACACCTTGCCAGAGAAACTGCACGAAGATTTTGGTATCTGGTGCCCACTGAAGCTAGATGCTTGCACAAATACTGTAACACCTAACAGCCAGAAACTCTTCTTTCTGTCTCACATGCTGCTGCTAAGACAAACAGTTCAGACAGACAGTCAAATCTTTCAGATCTTTTCGAGTGCTGCCATCTTACATCAAACAGCTTTTTGCTTTCTATCATGCCACAAGCAGCCAGAAGAGTACTCCATCCACAGCCACAGGTGTCATGGTTTTGGCTGGTAATAGCATATGGATGTTTTAGTTGTTGCTGAGCAGTGCTTACACAGAACATGTTGGTATACAGTGTGGGAGGTCTTTAATTCACCTTACAACAGAGCTGAGAGGAAGGAAGTGAAAGAACTGTAGCTCCAGCAGAAGTTAATCTGTGGGGTTTTTTTGTTTGTTTGTTTTCCTATTTTCATCCAAATCCAGTAAGTTTTGGAAAGCAAGCAAGCAAACAAACACTGTTTGTTACCACAGTGGTGTTTCTGTAAACAAAACCACCCAGCTTTATTTCAAAGTCCGTGTATTCTAACATCAAAAGTGTGATAAAATTGTTTTTAATTAAATTATTGCTTAGCAAAAGCGAAGTCCTTGCAGCATGATCAAAGAGGTAGTTTATGGAGTTGGCAGGCTACTGCCTGCCACTAATGCATTCTCCTTGCCAGAGAACTAGTTTGGAACAGTGTTTGGAAATAATATCATCATTAACCAGCTCACTGAAAGGCTACCAATATTAACCAATGTTAACGATTACTGTGTTATTCTGAAAGATGAACAACTGCTGTTCCACTAGTCTGTTCATTTCTGAGCAAAACAGGAGGCGGCAAAAGGGAGCCCACCCCATTACTTTTCTGTCCCACGAGGGATTGTGGGGATAGGATGCTCCGTGTGTTATGAGATCCCATTGCCCTCTACTGGCTGTTCTGGCCATGCTGGGGTTTGCAGGCGTCCAACTCTGTGCTTTTCCCATGTTTGTTTTTTTCGTTCCAGCTAATGCCATTATCACCATACAATCCAGTCTCCTTGCCAGGGAATGGACTCCTCTCTATTCCTCTTTTTGCCTCAAATTCATTGACCATCTCCCCCCATCTGTGTCTTGCCTGGAGAAATAAACAGCATCCCCTTCTGGACACATGGGAGATCAGGAAGGTCCAATGTGTCAGCAGTGCACTGCTGGAGATCGGGGTCAGACTCTGCAACCACACTGTAAATGTGGCTGCAGGAGTCCTCGTCTGAGGCATCGCTTTTGTTGTAGTAGACAGAGTTGTAGTCCTCTGTGTCAGTGCTATTGGACACTGCTGCAAGCACGGTGACCTCTGAGTTCCTTGGAGAGAGGAGAGAAAAAGTGACACCTGCATTCTGCTGCTGGGGTGACCTGGCTGGCCCTGCACCTTCAGGAAAGAACATCTCTACTGGAGAAAAAAAGTTTTGGTTAGACACAAAAGACTTCTCTAGATGGTTCTAACACACCTACCCAGGCAGTTCTTGTTGAAGTACAGGAGGATATTTGCATAAAAGTGTCTCCCCTTTACTCCTAGTTTTCTTCTCCCATATAGATTAGATCTTTATCAAAACAACTATTCCAGCTAAAACGTTACTGTTGGATGTTCTTGAGGCTAGAGCTTTCCCTTGGTAGAAGCAGCCCTTGTGAATATTACTAATTATTCATCAGTGAAATTGAACATCCAGTTACACGGCTGAGGAAAAAAAAAAAGAAAAAAAAAAAAAAAAGGTTCAAGTGAATATTATTACCTGACCGCTTGTTTTTCCTGTGTGATCACTTCAAGCATGGCAGAAAATGCCGGTCTCCTGGTGGGGTTGTAATTCCAACAGGATTTCATGCGCTCACTCAATCTGGAGAGCTTTGGAAAGCTGAAATCTCTTGACTCCATGAATTTTAGAACCTGTTCTCATTTATCCAGACAGCAAAAACAATGTTGTGTTCGCTTTCTGAAAACTGGTGCCTGGATGGACAGTTTGGCCCCACCACGATCATGCTGGCAATAAAGAGAATATTTTGCACTGCATTACATAATAATTGCATAACAAAGAGTAATTTTTATGTGTTAATTGAAATTAGTAGGAATAAATAACTCCTCAAGAAGAGATTTTATGTAGCTGTTGGGTAAATCCTTTGGTGATGTGCTTGAGTTTATACTGCAGCCTTTTGTTACTGTTTTACAATCAATTTCTTCCCTCTGCAGACGGAATCTATTTCCAAAAAACTTTGCAGGAATTTAGCAGCACTGAGATCTGTACTCAGCCACCACACTCAGCCAACAGGTTGAACAGTCGTTATGGTGAAAAAAGGGGTGAGGGTGCCAACAAACCAATGGACATAGAGCCACAGTACCATCAGATAGGTCTCCTGCCCAGAGCACTGGGCTAAATGCATGAGCGAGGAAGTAGGAAGGTTCCCATGAAGCCTGAGTACAGATCTCATATAGTAAAATGTAGAGGAAGAGAAGAAAAGATTATAGGTAAAATACAGTTTTCTGACAAAGAAGGGAATCTCATGACTGGCATTACAGGGCCTACACTACGTGCATGGTGGAACATTTTTCAGACTAACTATTTACTGAATTATGAAGAAAATAATGAGCTATTGACAGGTGGCAACATCTGCACTAGGGATGAGAGAGGTTTTTCTTTTCACATATGAAAAAGGAGAAACAGAGAATGGGTCTAACCATCCCTAGCAATGCTTGAGTTACAAAGAGGCTGAATTGCCTCTCAAAATTCTCCTACCATCCTTACTTCCTTGCTGTTCAATAAGTGGAAAGGTTTCAGTGGCTTGAACATGTGTAGGTAGCTCAAATGTGCCATTAAAGCTTCCCACATCACAATCCCAAAACTAAAGACATGTGATGCTCTGGAATAGAACCCATAATTTCTCACCTCTGGGGCAGCCCTATGGAAGAAGTGAACAGGTCATTCACCCAATTTGTTTGTGTATATTATACGACTGGGAGGCAAGGCAATGCAGAGTTGTCCATGGTTTTCACTGTGGATCCAGAGATGTGAGTTCACACTTTGCATTAGCAGCTGTGGTTAAGTAGCTAAGTAAGAGAAGAGGATTTGAATGAAAAATTTGAATGAATGTATTATGGGATGTTTGGCTAAGGCACTGAAGAGAAATGGGGCACAAGGCACAGCAGTATTCTATATATATATATATATATTCAGATTCCTGAGAATATTCGATTTTTTTCCACATTTTCTGCTGAACAAAGGGCAACAAGATAGTTTCTCTGCAGAGAACTACGCTCTGCTGTCAGGACAGGTACATCATAGAAAATGCAAGACACATCTTTAAAGAAAACATCATTTTCACCATTTTCCATGTAAGGACAAGCTGGTGCTATAGCTGTGGGTAGATGGGTCAGAGTTTGCAGTGGGAAAATGGATAGAAAAAAGAGGGGAAATAAAACATAACATTGTGCTTACCATTTGGCCAAGTCAGCTGGCATAGCTTTGTACACATAAGGCTCAAAGAGGTTCTCTTCTGTCCCTGGATAGGGCAGACAGACCACGCTTCCACAGCGACCGACTTTTGCCATCATCTTGCAAAAGAAAAAGGAGAGAGGGAGAATTTAAGTTCACAGCATTTATCCCCTCTTTAGGATGAGCAGAAAGTATTCAGTTACAACAGTGAGGGAATTGCTAGACAATTCATCTGTATTCCATCAATAGTAGTTGGCACCAATGCTTCTTGGTTCAAGGATGAATAATAATGCATTTACCTGGCCATGGCATTTGTCTAAATTAACCTTTCAGAAGTTAAGATAGTCAATATAAGCTTTTTATACAGTGTATCTCACAGGAAAGAGCTGAGCGTCTCCAGAAAATAATTAGCACCTCTGTCTTGGAAACTTGCCTTGGCTTATGATAAATCTTTGTCTGGGTTGACCTTTTTCATTGTATTAGCATTTTATTAAGAAAACAGGCTTTTTTTTTTTTTTTAACAAAAAGTGCATCATTTAACATGTGACAAACCATCTGTGACTATAGTGCTGTGCTCCTTAACATCCCTCTCAGTGTACTTTCCTGCTGATTTGCTAAGAGCTCATTTTGGGCAAGGGTCTACGTGGGTGGAATTGAATTGTGTTTAAAGGCAGCAGTGGGCCAAGGAGAGGCAGGAAAAGAAGTTAGGGAATAATCAGATATAAGACAGAAACAGTAGCAAACACAAATACCTCTGGGTAACTGACCAGAGCCAATGTAAATGTAACTGCACTGCAGGTCGCAATGTATGACCCTCCTAGAATGAAGATATGTCATGGCAGAAGCACTTGCTCCAGGCAAGTGAGAACTTTGTTGTCATCCATGCCAAGATGTGCAGCAGCTTCTACTAGGGAGCGCAGATTGTCATGGAGAGGCTTGGAGATCTGCAAAAGGGTGACATGAGAAAATGAAGAAGTATCAAAGGGCAAATACTTGCTAACAAGTTATCGCAAAGCCAAGCTCTGCTGCTCTACAAGTTCCTCCCAGGAGCTTCCTACCCCCAACAAGTGAATGGCAAGATGCTGCATTTTGCCCCAGGTACAAATGGTTTGCCCACTATGCACTCAGACGCGCTGAGCAGGCTGGGCAGAGTCTGCAGTCCTGCAAGCAGGGGTAACAGAGCTGAGTCAGGAAGATGCGTTCAATGAAGCACAATGAGGATGCTATCTCACCCTTAACTGACAGGATTTCAGGATTTCAGAAGCACAACCTCCCAGCAGTAGTACAGCAATCACATCTAGTCCTGTAGCAGTGCTTCACCACGGTTCCACCTTGCAAATGACTGGGAAGCCACAAAGAGGACAAAGTCTCTGGCTCAGAGCTTGCAATCCTTTTCCTAAGAAACAGTCCCTCAGTATACTTCTTCATTCACTTCCATGCAGCTCGTTCAGTCCCTGCTGTGGCTAAATGAACTGTCATACACTTTTTACGATCCCTCAGTGAATGTTAGGAGCTCTACACATCTGCTCAGCTCCTGCAAATACACAGAAGTGTACCACATAGCCATTGCCATGAAATGCTTCACATGGCTACAACTACACAGTGATTTCCCCGCTGATGGCAGGAGTGCAAAGCATCAGCAAGTCTGCAAACGTAACAGTCATTCCTCAGTCTGCCTAGAGGAACTGAGTGGGATCTTAGGTCAAGAGGCGACAAACCCTGGCACCAGGTAATGTGTCAAGAAAACCCCTGTATGGAGAAAGTACTCTTTGCTCCGCCACACTGCAGAACTTCTCTTGACCTCAGAAGAATTGCTTTAGATTAAAATGGGAATGAATAAGAGTAGAATTATCCAGTAATGTTTTCATCATCTGCAGAAAGACCTCGTCATGGTATGATCATGGACTGACTTTCCACGATCATATTGGCCAGTTGAACCCCTGGGAAAAGACAGGCTATAGTCTAGTTCTCAGGTGATTGTGAAAGTCAGATAATTAGAGAGAAACAAATGTACTGATAACAGGCTGAAAGACACTCTGCTGTGAAGCTCCACCTTCATCTCCCTTGCTTACAGAAAAAGCAAAAAGCACACAGATAACTAATACCTTCCTATTACTGTTGTGAATAGCCCTTACTAAAATCTTCATCTCTGTTTTCAGAGAGAAGAAAAATGACCTTTAATCTGCTTGCTTTACAGGGACACTCTAACATATTATGGATATTAATTATTTAACTTATTAATGAATCCCACAATGAGGTGAGAAGGAGAAGCGCATAACAAACTGTAATTTAAAGTGTCATTTAAGTCTCTAGTTCTGATCTAGAGCCCACGTGCCTAACTGTCAGAGCCCCGGACCGGCCCTAACGAGGCCGGCTGCGCTAACGAGGCAACGACTTCCAGGTGCCGCACAGCTGCCCCTCGTCGGGAGCCCCGGGCGGGACCCGCCCCAAAGCCTCCCAAAGCCTCATAAGCTCCGCCGGAGGCTACTGGGAGCCACGGACGACGTCCTGCGGCTCTTCGTGGGAGACGGAGCGGGCTCTGTTTCTTTGACCGGTCCTAGCGCTGCCGGAGCTGAGAAGCGGTACGGGGGTCTGCTTTTAAAATAGAGCCTTGGGATTCTCTTTAATGTTCTTGTTGTGTCGTTTTGTTTCAGGCTGCTGTGAGACCTCTCGCGGTAAGGATCAGCCCAAACCGGTGAGCGGTTCTGGTAGTAAGGGGGTCGTGGAGGCGGCGGACGTTCGGGAGCCGTTAGGGTCTCTTGGGCTGGAGCAGGAGGCTGCCGGGCTGTCGGACTCCGCTCTTCCCGGGGCCGGCATAGGGCCGCCGCCAGGTTCCCCTGGCTTTTTGCAGCCGATGTAGCGCCGTTGCCTGGCTCCCATCGCGTTTTCGGAGGGGGCTGCCGCTTAGGTCCCCGAGTCTCTAGCACAGCCCCGGGGGGCTCTCAGCACCTCCTTCCCCACGTTTTTGTTTCGTTTTTGTTTTTTTTCTTTAAAGCGGGTGGTTCAGTTCTTCCAACCCTCATCGGTAGGAGCGAGTGGAATGAGGCTGTATTCCTGCAGCCTCGGTGCTCCTAGGAGTAAGAAGCAACGCAAAGGGCTGCCGAAACAGAAATTTTCTCCTATTGCAAGCTGAGCAACGGCTGCAGCAGAGCCTCTCGTCAGCCCAAACCGGTGAGCTCGTGGAAGCGGTGAGTGTTTGGGAGTCACTTGTTAAAGTCTCTCTTCTTGCAGCTTATGTAAGGGCTGCTGCTCGGCTACTTTTGTGTCTCTGGGATCGGTACGGCGCTGCTTCTGGGCTCCCGCGTGGCTTTTTAGAAGGGTCGGCACAGGGTTGCTGCCCAG
Organism: Chrysolophus pictus; assembly: GCA_037305975.1. Taxonomy (NCBI): domain Eukaryota; kingdom Metazoa; phylum Chordata; class Aves; order Galliformes; family Phasianidae; genus Chrysolophus; species Chrysolophus pictus. Next base: position 17,959,289 of record CM074581.1, on the reverse strand, counting down.
CACCCTGAGAACGAGTATGACCCCGGGTGGCCTCAGCCTCCGAGGAGGGTTTTAGGGGTGCTTCAGCTCCTACTGCTTCCAGCGGTGGGAGCAAGAAAGATGGGACTATATATATATATATTTTTTCTTTTTTCCCCTCCTTCACGTGTAACTACAGGAGCACAACTTCATTCCCATTGTGAAGACCTGGTGGGGCAGCTTGCACGACTGGAATGCTGTTATGGATGGCTCTGTTCTTTTTAGGAAAGGCGCTCCGGCAAGGTGGTGGAGTCTCTCTATCAGTTGAGAGAACAGGAATGTATTGAACTCTGCCTAGGGATGTAGGAAGAACTAGTGGAGTGCTTGCATGTGAGGCTCAAGACGCAGGTAAATGTGGGTAACATCACTGGGGGTGTTGGTTACAGACCAGGATGAGGAAGTTGATAGACCTTTTGCACACAGCTGGAACTAGCCTCATAGCTGTGGGCATTAGTTCTCATGGTAGACTTTGTTAGAGGTGGGTTGTGTCTTTTTGCAGTGGAAATTTCTCACTGGTAAATGAGAGGGAGATTAATGCTAGTTCTCCAGATAGTGACTTTCCTCCAGGAGAAAACCTGGAGGATGTGAGAGCCCAAAAAGACAAATTAGAGAACCTGGTGACCCTTCTCTGCTCTCTGATAGAAACTGGGCATGCTATATGAAGAGAGTAAAGGTGGGAGGAGGTGAGAGTGAAGTATTGAGGAGGTCCCCTATTCTGCCACTGAGCTGGCCAAATTAAAGAAAGACTTTGGTCATGCCCATAGGAAATCAGATGCAGAGTGTGTGTGGGAAGGGCCACTACTGGGGAGAAGAGATCCCACTGATTGAAAAGCAGTTGGAGGGTTACTGAGGACCAGGAATATTCTTCACTGCTGGCAACCACTGTACCCTGTGGTCCCTTACTCGAAGAACTGCTTATTGGGAGATTACTCCTTGGGACAACTGATGTTGATTTGACTTGCTGCACGTTGGTCCTGTCCCTTTAACCCTCAAAAATCCTCTTAATGATTATAGCTGGAAGGTTCAAGATGATCAGGGGAAAATGTACACTCACCTGCTAACTGTTGTTCACTTGACCAGGAAAGTTTTTGGTTTTTTTCTTTTCCAGTTATACTTTCTCTAATCTTGGTTCCTTGGGAACCAGGAAGTTCTCTCTTTTGTTTTCCAGATGTTAACAAATGCTGATCATGTTGCTGTGCCTGATGTGTTCCCTTTTCACCCTGCTCCTTTCTCTGGGATCCCTGCGGTATCACTAATGTCACCATTTCAGACAGGTATCTTCTTCAGAGTAATATTTGTATTTGCTTATGTTGACCCTGTCACATTCACTGGCTGGTCATGGTCCCGTGCCCATATTGAACATACTGGGTGTATGGGACTGAATTCTAATTCTAACAGAGGCTTAACCTTTTCAACCATGGTTAAGCACAGTGGTGAAGTATATTCAGGAAATGAATGGGGCTGGGATAGTACTGGCCAACTCCTGAAACTCTGGGGAGATGCAGGACAAAGAATAAAAGTAGGATGTCAGATGAACGAGTGATCTATGTGCATTGCAACACCCTTGCTGAGAGTTTTCCCCTATCAGCATTGGTAACAATCAGCTGTTCTTATTTAATTAGTTATCTCTGTGGGAAAGAACTAATATAAAAGACCTCTAGTTAATTGTAGATGGACTTGTCATAAATCAAATAATGTCTTCCTAGCTCTTGTAGAAGGTAAAGGAAATGCTTTACCCACTGAAATCTGAAAGGTGATTTGGGACAATGCAAACAAACTTGGAAGAGAATTTCAGTCTTGGTGGCATCTAGTTAATTTTACTTATAGTCCTGCTAAAACACTGCAGCTTTTGTTGTAACATAAGCAATGCTTTGGTACAGCCATGTACCCAATCATTGTGCAGGGACTGAATCACACTGGGGTTTTGCCCTATTCATTACAACACAGAGTTTGGGCTCAATAAAATGGAGACAAATTTTTTGGGGGGGTTCATGTGCTGTATGGTAACAATTACTTGTGAGAGTAATACCATTAAGACTTGAAACACTTGTCTTGATCCTGAGCAAAATATTTGCTATTTTTAGAGGTATCCCAATGAGACCCCTGAAATAGTGCTCATCTATATTGGAAAAGGATGTGTGTGTATGAGAACCTCTTATAATTTTATATTCATAGGTAATATTACTGTAGATACATGCAATCATTCAAGTGTGTGTTTGTAACTCTACTAATACTATGGAATGTGACTCTAATTATTCAGTTCCAGTAGTGTGATTATACATCAGTCTAAGATTTGCCACCTGCCCCAATTGGAATGAATCTATCTCTGGTAAAGAAATTATTGCAATGTGGCAATCTGTACTGACTGTTAGAATGCATCCAAGATAATGGACAAAAAAAACTTTGATTACTGTTAACCATGATACAGAAGAGATGCATCATGTCCTGGAAAGGGTGAAGAACACCACTCCTTAGATGGTCACCAATAGCAAGAGGAGTTTTTAATTCTGTGCTTCACCCAGTTGTGATATTATTAATCCTAATGTTGATATGTTTATTGCTTGCAGGGGCAAATGAGGAACTCATGGATGAACTCAAAGGGAAGAAGGAAGAGGTGAGGAAGGCCCTGTCAGTATCACCTTTAGAAGGGAGATCAAGGCTAACAAAGTTTAGTCAACAGGAAGAAGTTGAGGCTAGAGAATGTGTGGGCCTCTGCCTTACAAGGTGGAGGCCTCAGTAATGGAGGATGCATTTCTGCTTTCAGTTGCTGCTGCTGAGACTGCTTCTTGGGAACCCTGGAGGAAAGATGACTTCATGATTGTGGAAGAACTGGTCAAAGGTAGCTTTGGCAAAATGGATGCCAGTGAATGCCTGTGTGTGCTGAGGGAGCTGGCAGAGGTGACTGCCAAATAGCTCTCTATCACACTTCCTCTGTTCTTTCCTACAGGAAGGGTGCCTGAAGACTGGAGAATAGCTGATGTCACTGCAGGCTTCAGAAAGGATGAGAAGGCTGGCATCACCTCTGTTCCTGGAAAGGTTGTAACAACTTGTTCCAGATGTTACCTATGGATGACAGGAAGAGAAGAAACTTAAGGAGCAGTCCAAGGTGAGTTCACTGAGGGGAAGTTGTGCTGGATCAAGTGGTGGCATGGGAGCAATGTTCATGGACTTGAACAGCATTTCTTTGAGAGGGCTGGAGTAGGCTGCTTGAGGAGTCCCCTTCTCTGGGGCCTGTTCCAGTTGTGTCAGGATGATGTGTATCTGTGATCTTATTGCAGGGTGAGGGCTGGCTGGAATACATGACTGGTTTTGCCAGTGGTGAGACTCTGCACCCATGGATCCTTCTGCAGATTCAGGATCCCAGTGGTGGAGTAAGGTGAGCTGTATCTTTGCTTTCCTTGCAGGCCTGAAGGTGTGTGGTGGGTCCTGTCCTAGAGGAATGAGAGCAGCTGATGTTCTGGGTTGTTATCTGGTGAAGGAGGTAATGGGTGGGCATGGGGTGTTTTGGGAGGTAGTGCCTTGTGTGGATGTGAGTCTTCTGTGGCAAGCTTGTCTTTTGGAGATGTTTCTTATAGTCAGCAGCCAAAAGTACAGCCTACCCAAACTGGGGGCTGTGCTTTTGGCTGCTGGTATGGGGCTGTTTGCTGGGATTTGCACTATCTCGAAGAGATTATTTTTTTTTGGGTGGGAGGGTGGGATGGTCAGTCTCGGAAGTTTCTTGGCTGGGGGGCTCCCCCTGGGGATGGGTGGGAGTGGGTGAGCCCCCTCTTGGCTGGGGGGCTCCCCCTGCTCCCTGTGGGGGGTGGGTGAGCCCCCTCTTGGCTGGGGGGCTCCCCCTGCTCCCTGTGGGGGGTGGGTGAGCCCCCTCTTGGCTGGGGGGCTCCCCCCTGGGGGTGGGGTGGGGGCCTACTCCTGGTGAAGGGGTCTCTTCCCTGGGTGCTGGACTGGCTCCTATGTGGTGATGGCTGCTTTGTGGTAGTGTTCCTGGGCTGGAAAGAGGAGAGAGCTTATTTCTGAGCTAAAGTAAGCCCTCTTAGAGTCAACTGTTGTGACTGAAGAAGTTGCTTGTTCTGTGTTGTAATTGACTGCACCCTGCAGGTTTGGGTAAGTGGCTGGAGGTGACCCTCACCTGTGGTGTGTGGGAGTAAACCAGCTATAGCATACACAGCATATATACAGTATCAATAGCCTAAGTAGACTGAGGCTGTCAGGAAGGAGGGAAGCCACTGCTCTGCTTTCTGAGACTTTTGTAAGCTACTCTTAGAGAAAAAATTCTTTTCTCTTAAATTAAATGGGAAATGCTTATTTAAATCCCCTTGTGAAAGGTCTCAGTTTTATGTTTATATAAAAATAGAAGTATCTTGTGTGGATAATGTGTAATATTTAAGAGCATGCCTCAGAAAATGCTGAATTGAGTTGGTGGGCAGGCAACTTGAAACTTAAAAATTTGTAACTCTTTAACAGTGAAAAACTGTCTCCAGTTTGAAAGATATCTTTCACTTTTATCTTGCTGGAGCAAAACTACATAGGGGAACTTCTATGTTTAACTCTATTCTTTTCCTTTCAAGGCATTCCCCCAAAATACTGGTAACAGTTTGCCTCTACCAGATGGGACTACCAGGTGGAAAGTGGGTGACAATAGGATCTTATAGAAGAACTATCAGCTTGTGACAGCTTTCTGTAAAGACAGTTTCTACTGGAGGTAGAAAGGCTCTGTTATGTGTGGGAATTGGAATGCCTAAGAATATCTACCTTAGAATGAAACAGCTAGTAAGCTAAAGCTTTTTGTGGTGAAGTGAATACCTGTCTGTCTCCAACTTAAAGCAAAAAAAATCATTACTTACCACAGACAAAGGATGCACCTGCTATTTCTGTGCTTGGACTTATTCCCTGGCTGATACCGTTAGCTGAATTATCTTGAGGGATGAGGAAGGGGGGAAAAGTGACCCCTTTCGCAGTTGATGATTTAGCATTGCATGTTCTGGTTTAAAAAAAAAGACATGTCAATAACATGTTTGTAAATCATCTACTTCAATGGTACAATACCTCAGACTCGATTTACTCACCATGTGAAATCACTGAGTGTTTCTGATGTTTGCAGCTGAATTTCTGCATGGCTGTCTCTCTTGAATGTGGTAGAGCTTCCCCAGATTTGAAGATGGGTGTGCTATCCTGAGGAGTGGCATTGACTGTCTTGCAACAAACTTCTGGCCTCCTTTTTCAAGATGAGTCTGAGAATTGCCTGGTTTCTGGCCAGGTAACTCAGGAGCATGCATCTCAGTGAAATCATTTGCATTGAATCTCAGTGAGTGAGTTCCTGGAAGCCTTCCTCCCAAACTGAGACTGAACTCCAGCTAAAATGACAGTAATATGTTGTACTCTGCCTTTGTCTTTTTACCAAAAGACATGAAACTTCACTAGGATGGTATCTTTGTTAATTGTTTGCATGTGGTATGTTATATCTTTATGTGAGTTTGTAGTTATTAACTTTGCTTTTAATTAGTTAATGATCCAGTTCTCCTGTTGTATTTCAACCACAGCCCAGATAATGCAGGATAGAAAATGCAGCAAATTACTCATGATACTACTCTCCTCCTGACTTCAACAGCATCTTGGTGAGTTATTAGGTTGACTACTCATGCAAGGAGGTATCTGCAGGCAACTAACCTGTTGCTCCTAGTGATAACAGGCTATAGCTTTTTTCCAGAGGGTTGTCTAAAATGTATATTAGTGAGATGAGAGGAAAAGTTTAACAAACACAGTGAAGTGTCTGTTGTGTGCAAAATAAGAATGCAGCCAAGGTTGGAAGGGACCTATGACTTGTAGCTTTAACTGCATCTCCAAAAGCTGTGTCCAAATGCTTCTCCAAGTCCATCAGCCTGGGCCTGTGACTGCTGCCCTGTGGAGTTTGTTCTGGTACCTAACCACCCTCTGGTGAAGAAACTTGTCATGGTTTTCAGTGTGGCTTAATACACATCCAAGTTCCTTGCCCTGGTCAGTTGTAGAAAAACTGAAGAGAACTTGCCCTGAAATGAAGCCCTGTGGCCTCTGACTTCCACAAGGAAGGGCTATTTCCTGGCATGAGGTATGGTTTTTGGTCCTGCTTTCCTGACAAGGATTTTTCTTACCTATTCAGATGGATGATATGTACCTTGAACTAGACTGGTGGGGAAGACATCTTGCTTTTGTAACCCAGACTTTCTCTTAAGCAGGGGGATGTCACTGGAACACATGGGAACAGCTTAAAAACAGAAGGTAGAACAGTTACTGAATCAACCTGCCTTAATTGAAGTTGATGATACAACTCTAATAGTGGAATGTAAAAAGAATGGTTTTCAATCAGTAGTAAGTAAATTTATAACTATGAGTAAAGATTTTTCTCTCTCTGAAGCTGGATCATTTCACTATTCATTTTCTGTCTGGTGCCAGGATGAGTGTGCTTTCTATCATTAACCTGAATGGCTGGGCAAGAAGTATCACTTGCAGCAATAAAGCCTAAAAACAGCTAAAAATACCCCTTTCATTGATTCATAATGTATTTCTTAGGGGAGCACAGTCAGAACAGAGCTTCCAGCATGCATAACAGTCTTCATAATGTATCTTTCCTTAAAAACAACTGTATGAACTCCCTTTTAATGTCTCTAGCTGGAGGCCTGGGCTGCACAAGTGTGTTCTTCCAGCAGGGTTGGGAAGAAAGGACTTGCTTTTTTTGTTTTTATGATGTATCATAAATAAAAGCCCTAATCCTTAATTCACATGAGCATTTGACCACGAGCAGTTCCAGAAATCTGACCTTTGTTCTTTCATTGTTTGTGTTGAACACTGATCCCTAGTTGCATAGCCCAGGAGGAAGCTCTAACCTTCACCCACTTCTACCCTCTCTTGCAGAAATTATTGCCCTAGTTATTTCCTTTCCACAACAACATGGGTTACTGTGCTGAGAAGATAAATCCCTTCCCCTGAACCTACGTGCTTAATGACAAACCATGGGGACTCCTTTTAAAAAGAAAGAAATAAAAATAAACCATACAGGGATAAGAGGAGGTGTTTTAAACTTGATGTGATTTAGCTGTTCTCAGGGGTTCATAGATTCTTATGTACTTGACACAACAAAAAATGTAGCAGAGGCAGGAAAAATAAGGAAGGGGAAGGTTTCAGATATCGTTCTGCAAGTCTTATTGCTTACAGCACAAGCTCTTTAAACTGCTTAGACATGCTGGCCTTGGAGAAGTCAGGCAGAATCATTTATCCTTCTAAATATATTTCCTTAGACATAAAACCCCACAAACTTCACGAGCCTAGCAAAAGCACATGAGAAACAGGTCCAACAAACTCCAAGGAAGAAAAGTGAGCTCACCTGTTGGTACTGCCAGTGAAGAGAACTGTGGAGATTGTTGGGCTGGGGCCCTTTTATTTTGTTTTTAATAATTGTCAGCTAAAGTAGGATGATCACACAGAAAAGTACAGCTGTAAAGTCATCCTCTGACTCACTGAACCCTCTTCTCCATTACTTACGCTGAGATAAGAGGCCAAATCTGAGGTTTTACTTAGAAAAGCCACAAGAATTTGCTCAGTTCCAACACAGGACAATTATCTAGCTCTTAGAAGAAATTTAATTGCCATCCTCAAGAAATAACTGGCTTCCAATCCATTTGATTTCCAGATGTAAGTTTGCAATGGCAATTTTTTCCCCCTTCACCTCAGACTATTTCACTTACATTTCTAAGAAAACAATTATTTAGAAAATACCCTTTTTGGCAACTGAAATTGTTAACTCCACATTATGTTCTCTTCTCAGAGAAGCCTTAGTTCTTATTTACCCTACAGAAGGTGCACAGAATTAAGAAGGCCCACCTGCATAAACAGTCAAGAATTTCAGTAGCTTTGAGAAAGGTGAATTTGCCTTTAAGATTTTTCAGGGATCACAGGACTAAGCTTGTTCTCCCTTTCCATGGGATTTGCTTAGAGTTGAACCGACCTCCACCCACGACACTGTGAATAACTCTGTGCTCAGATCAGCGTTTAACAATGTCATTGTGCTATCCCACCCTACCAGAACTCTTTACACTGGGAAACAATTGCTGCGTTCTTCAAGCAGCATTTATTGCCTTACAGAAACAAAGTATTTAGAGTCCCTCTCTCTCCACAGAGGGACCAGGTAACACCACGCTTCTCTGTCAAGACTTAATGGGGAATGAAACAGGTTCACTGTAAGTTACCTACCTCTGAGCAATTGTTTCTAAGCAGCATATAGAACCCCAAAGACAATAAACAAAGAAGAACCCTCCTGCAGCAAGCAAGTTCCAATATTAAAAGCCCTGTCATTATGAAATCCTCAGAAAACAAAAAGATCTATCGCTCTCCTTGGTTCTTTTTCCACTGCTGCACTGAGAGGGAATAACGCCAGCCAAGCAGCATTATTTCTGACAAGTTCTGATTCTGCAACATTCACAGCTTTCAGTTAACTCAGACAGAGGTGGCCAATTATGAAATTACTACATAAAATAGAGTACAGCACTCCACGTGCAAAAGAACAACAAAAAAAATGTGTATATTCTCAAATGCCGAGTTAGAAAGGAGCATAAGAGGAGCTCTTTAAGGATGCCATTCTGACAGAGCAAGAGTTCTCCAGCCCCCAGAAGTTCAGATGAAACTGAACTCTGCAGAAGATTTAAAAAAACAAAACAAACAAAAAACCCAGGAAGGGATTTCTACAGGTACATTGCTCAGAAGAGAAAGGGTGAGGAAAGTGTACTTGCTCTTGTAAGCGAGAAAAGGCAATGACAGACATAGGGAAGGCTGAGGTGCTCAATGTTCTTCAACTCAATCTTTTCTGGTGGTCAGGCTTTCCGTATCTCTCCTGTCCCTAAACCTCCAGGCACAGGCTAGGGGATCAAAATCCCTCACACTGTAAGAGAAGAGCGAGTCTGAGACCACCTGATGAGGCTGAATGTGTACAAGTCTATGGGGCCTGATAACAGGCATCCCAGGCTCAGAGCCTTGCTAGATATCAGCACAGACCAGGAGAAGAGCTTCACTGAGGTCAGCCCTGAGGAGAAAAACTTGAGGGTTCCAGTGGACTAGAAGCTTAATGTGAGCCAACAGCGTATGCTTACAGCCCAGAAAATCAAGGGTATCCTGGGCTGCATCAAGAGAGGGAGGGCCATCAGGAAGAGGGAGGTGATTGTCCCACTCTACTCCGCTCTCATGAGGGTCCATCTGGAGCCCTGTGCCTGGGACCCTCAGCACGAGAGAGAATGTGGAGCTCATGGAGTGGGCTTTCTTTCCAGAGAAAGGCCACAAAGATAAGCGAAGAACTGCAGCACCCATCCTATCAAGAAAAGTTAAGGGAATTGGGTTTGCTTATCTCAGAGAAGAAAATGCCCCATTATGGCTTCTAGCACTTGAAGGGAGCTTATGAACAGGAGGGGGACTGACTTTTTACATGGTCTGTGAAACACTGTAATGGGATGGAAAGGGGATGGAAAGTACAGCAGTAACAGCAGGGTACAAAGCCCTCAGCTACAACAAATGAGAACAAGCCCAAACACAGCAGCGGCAGCCGTGGATGCAGAAACAAAGAAAAATAGCTGCTTACCTTCAGAAGGCCTCCAGGAGGCAGGAACTGGCAGCAAGACATCCACACCTCCCCCTGCCAACCCTTAAATGAAGTCTGGGAAGGGGTGGATCTTGGCTCCACCTCTCCTGGTCATTCAGCTACATTGTATGCACCTGAGCTTCTCTGGATTGGCCCCGCCTTCCCACCAGGTGCTCGATCACCTGTTCAAGCTGTGATTTGGCATTTTCACTACAACCTGATAGCGACAGGACAAGGCACAATGACTTTAAATTAAAAGAGGGGAGATTTAGGTTAGGTGTTAAGAGGCAAGAAATTTTACTCGAGGTACTGAGACACTGGCACAGGATGCCCGGCGAAGTTGTGATCATCTCGTCTCCAGAGGCATTCAAGACCAGATTGGATAGGGCCCTGGGCAATCCGATCAAGTGGGTGACAGCCTGGTCCATGACACAGGTGTTCGAGCTCAATCATCTTTAGGGTCTGATCCATTCTGTGATTAAAATGGATCAACTGAGACCAAGCCAATTGTTGCTGTTGTTTGGTTGGTTTTTTTTTTTGTTTTTTGTTTTTTTACATTGCATAGAGATACAACATTGTAAGCCATTCCTAAGTTAAGAGCAGAGCACTGATGTAGATTTTGATCAGGTTTTCTTTTGATGAAATTTTATTCAGCTTTGCAAAAATATTCATTATACAAGCGACGTATCGGCATCTCTGGCGATTTTCCACTTCCCAGCTAGGCAAAGTGTTCAAGTTAGTCAATGATCACATTGCTGGACTCATATACGTTTCATTATCTTTACCTAGCTAGTATTCTAACAAGTAATAAAATACAGACCACAAACTCCCCTTGAAATACAACAGCACACTTGGTAGAAGGACTATATAAGTAAGTGCTAAAATAAATAAATAAAGCTGCACGAAACAAACTTACAAAATAAATCACCTTCTCTATTGCCAAGGTAAGCCTACATAGGGTATGTAATATGACATAGCTTGCGTCACCAATTGTCAACAGAAACTTACCAGTTACCGTGGGAGACATGTTCTCTGGCTTCATTTTGAAATAATCCCCAGGTTAATTGGAAGTAAATAATTAGTCACAGCTACCGACTAATTAATTGATTCTAAACTAAGTTAGAAGAATTAAGGGACTGCTACCTATTACTCTAGTGGAGAGTAGATAATGAGTAGTGGAGTGGAGATAATAAGCGTGGTTCCGTTTTGTCCAGCGGCATCTAAAAGTGAACTGGCTTCAGTCACAACGTGGGCAAAGCTCTATGCTACTTGTGTTCACTCTACTTCTTTCCAGTGAAGTGGCTGAGTGTCTGTGAATGTTTCTGATACTGCGGTGAGTTGGGCACAGCTAACAGAAGCACTTCTGCCAGGCCGTCCTCTCGGTGCCCCTCTTCATTGGGAACTTAAGCTAGAAATCTCTGGGCAACAAAAGAACGAGGAGATCGCTTACCAATTCTGTTGTGAGAAAAACAGATTGGCTTTGGGAAAATTTACTGACTGTCAACTAAAATAAATACTTACTGATCTGAGTAGAAAAAAGCATTTTTTGCAGGGTTTTCTAAAAAAATATAAAATAATGTGACTTTGACACAATACTAGAAAGAGATAAGTTTAATATGAGTTCAGAAAATGGATAACGGGGAAGATTGTAGGTTTACATCTCAAAAGCCTTACAAAATGATCACTAGCTAAAAGAAAGAAAACAAACAAACAAAAAAAAAAAAAAAAAAGAAGAAGAAGAGAGAAAAGGAAAAAAAGCTCTTGCTGTCAGCCAGTCACATATTTCAGTGAGAAACTCTGCAGGACAGTTGGTTCCCCCTGCTGACTCCCGTTGTGGGTTTAGAACTTCATTTCTTGTAACCAAAATCTTATGAATAAAAATGTAGTCAAGTCTCTGCCCTTTATCCTCTACAAAGATGGCTGTGAAATTCTTTTGTCCTATTCGATTAATCAAAGGTACGCTGAGAACATTTGTCTAAATCTGCCAATAAGCCAAGTTGTGTAATAAAATGTAAATATGGTTGCATTAAAATAACAGCTCAAAAGCCTTCAAAGGAAAATCATAAGCTGCCTGATGAAAAATCAAGTGCTTCGAATGAGAGAAAACAAAATTCTGACCATAACCGAGAACTCCAGATGTGGACTGTAGACATTAGGAGGAAGAATGCCAGGAAGAGGAGGATGTGAGCCCAACAAGCCTCCTAGAAAGAAGAAATGGAGTGAAGATCTATGAAATGTAAACGGAGTTCTATTTTTAGTGTGAGGTCAGTGACGTATGAGCTTGGAACTGAACTCGTACTGCGTGAAAAATAGGAATGGCCGGAAATGAGCTGCGCTTCTATGTGGAAAATCTCGGAAGAAGGCACGCTGTTGCTCACCTCAGCAGATTTACATCAGCCAGAAGACATCTCCTTCTAGCAAATTGCATCCATTTTCTCATCCTAGCAGTACACAGCCAGTGTTTCAACTTGGGTGCCATAAATCACCCAAAATAGAAAATGCGTTTCCACATACAACAAAAAGAAAGGGGAAGACTAAGATCAAACAAGGTGCCTAGAATCCAGAAATAAAAGCGTGCTCAGACACTTAGTGTGTATTTGAGCATTTCAAATTAAAGAGGCATGATTTAAAGCAAATGAACAGATGAAAAAATACCAGTGGAGACAAGGCATCTTGGTTGGAAAACGACAATTCTGATTTTGACCCTTAAGTACTCAGTCTGAAAATCTCACAGGTACACATTACTGTAACCTTTGCTTTTAATTGGCTGGAATCAGTTTCACAGTAAGTTGTTGGATTTCACAGTAAGTTGTTCATATATTTATTGATTGCAGATGAAGAATATTGTAAACAACTATTTAAAAAGATATGCGTGATTCTTTACCAAAATATTCAGTATTAAGAATGTCTAATTTTACTCAATAAAAATTGCAGTTAGTACTAGGATTTTCCTCTTCTTTAGAGGTTACCTAGCACAATACCTGTTAAGTCCACCTGGCCATTTTGCATTCAAGTATAATTGCAGTCTCCATCTTTCAAGACTAGAGAAGTTTCCCAACAGGAATATCTCTAAAAATCTATTTGATGTTGGCTTGTTGCTCTGGATTTTTTTCCAATTTTTCTTTGTTCTCAATTTTGTTCTCAACTTTATGAGAAAACGTGAATTTCACTTTTCCTCATAAAGTAAAAAGTTGAGAATTGACTTTACCCTGTAAAGGAAAGATATTTATTTGGTAACATTTATTGTTGCTTTTTATCTTGTGGATGATAGAGATCTCAAACGAAGGTCACAGTGTCAGACCGTGTGATGCTCAACTGCAAAATCCAGCACGCTCACCCGCAGCAGAGTGCATCTGAATCAATGTGAAACATGTTTACATTTAATAACATAATTCATTATCTCCTCAAGGGTTTCTGCTAGAATCCAGACCCTAAACGAAGCTTTGGGTCCCTCACATTGCCCTGTCGTAGGCCACAATGTCATCTTTTATCATCATCATTTTCAATTAGATCACGACTTTTGATAGGAGGAGTCAGAAATTTGTGTTGCTCTTGAACAACTGTTAAAAAATAGTGCCCGGGAAATGTGGAAGCCATCCAAGCACTCTGGTGCTGTAGGATACATGTTCCTGTGCAGCTCTCCAACACGAAGGTTGTCATCACTTCTTCCAGGCTTTGGCAGCAATTGGTACCTAAGTGGCTGCTTAACAGGCAGAAGCCCTGATATTACAGTGAGCAAAAGGGTAGCTGGGTGCAATTTCTTCCACTGCCTTCAGGTAATGTCTTCTTGTTGGGAGTAGAGTGGATGAAAAGGCTTTAACCAGTATTTCTTTTTAATGACAGATCACTTTATAATCAGAAAAGAAAAAAAGCAACAAGAAATGTAGAAGTGGAGGAAGCAGTTCTACTAGTGTTTTAAGCTTTATTTTTTTTTTCTGTCCTTTTTGACATTTCGTTAGAAGAGCAGTAAATGGTTCCATCGCTGCTTCGGAATATGTTGAGATGAGGCAGTGTTTCCCCTCGTGGGAGACTCAGGATCCCACAAAAACATAACTAGCGTGTTCCTTAAGGTCAGCCATGCCCCTAGGCTTAGGTTTCTTATCTGGAATCCAAGCAAAACAGACTCGAGTACCTGCCTGAAGAAGGTTGATTTTGGGAGGCTCGTTTTCTTCATTAGGTGAGAATTTGTTCATTAAATGAAGGAAAGGTTACCAGTGAAAGTTGTCTGAAAACATTCATTTTTACAAATTGAAAATAAATTAGAGAAAGGAGAAAATAAGTTTCAGTAGAACATTTTTCAGCAACGGTCCCTTGTGTGGGAATATTTCCAAGTTTGCTGTCTAGGACCAAGATTCTGCTGGCTTTTGGAACATCTCTGAAGCCGTGTGTAACCTACAGTCACAGCGTTTTCATGAGAGAGGAAGCTGCTGAACTTTATTTCCCACTTATTTACACTGGTGAAAATTAGGAACTGCTTCTTGGCAGAAAATGTTACCAAAATATCTTTAATTAAATTTGCACAATTCATAAAGTAATTGCATCTCCCACGTGTACATTATAAATAGCAAAGTAACTTACTCCCCCCACAAAAAATAATAAAAAAAAAACTGATAAGAATTAGATCCTGGAAACAGATTGTCAGTCAAATATCTTTCATCTGTCTGGGAAGTTATTACTGGATTCAAGGAATTTGGAGTTAAGCTCAGATACAGCAGGAGCTGTAGGACAGAGTAGGATTTCAAGGAAGAAAGATCATTTTCAAGCATGTGAGGAAGACAACGTTTTTCTCTGAGTTGTGACTAGACAACCTCTATTAGATGGTGCAAACTATTGTGAAATTTCTACTACAGCCACTTAAAATTGCCGGAGCAATAAGAACCCAAAAGCAATAACGTTAACAAAAGCACACCTTCGTTGTGGGGGAAGATGTAACTGTGAGCTGTCACCAAAGAGTTTATCAGACTCCTTGATAGACTCTATCACTGTGAAACCTTGGGAGGCTGGAGTGTAAGACAGAGAGCAAATGGTATCTGCTTGCATCTAAGGGTAAACAGGAGGTTCTGTTTGTATGCACCGTTAATTGTATCACACTTAAGAATCTGTTCATGCTTTATCACTGTTGTTTGGGAGAAGCTAGGCCAATTAACTAATTAGAGGAACAGGAATTTCTGGCTTATAGGTGAACGGTATATAAAATATATGTTGAACACAATAAAGCAGAACTGTTCAGAGAACTATTCTGAGAACTGTTCTGATACTACAAGAAATTGTGAGAGCTCTCTAACTCGACTGAGCACTGGCACTTCGTCTCATCCACCTGGCAGCATATGTAAAACACAAACTAATAATCATTCATACAGTCTATTCTCTTCAGCATCTTAAAATAACAACCTTTTGTTTTTCATGTTTACTCTTCTTAGCAGCGTTCGGGTCAGTTGCTTTGGTTTTATTCCTGGTCACAGTCACATATTTTACTGCTTATTTAGTATTACACAACTTAAGAGTACAGTTGAATAAATGCTCTCCCTTGGCACTTGGTAAATATTGTCATTTTTACTGTTCTGAAAACACAGGGAGAGGATGGTTCTGAAAAACAATTTGGTTAGTCCCAGAAACAAACAAACAAACAAACAAACAAACAAACAAACAAACCAAAACACCCATTTTACAAAATCCAATCTGTTGTGAACATCATTCTAAGTATTAAACCATACAAACAAAAAAATTATAACAGTGCATAAAGCAGGAAATTAATGTAAAGGCTGCTAACCCATCAGAAGAAAGGGTGACCTTTGATGTTGGAAATCACCGGAGGTTTCCCCAGTTCTGCATAGGTACAATATGGAGTGCTTCACTCAAGACATTTTAAGTCATTGTTTGTTATGTATTTATTTATTTTTAAAGGCAAATTTAGATGTATTTTATACATACGTATCACTATAAGACGAAGCGGAAAGAGGTGAACTGCGCTACATATCATTTTTCACAATAAAGACTAATTACAAAAACAAAGTGTTGTATTTTATTTAGTAGGCTGAATACTGTTCTATTGCTTTGTCAGTCCTCAGCAGAAAATTCCTTCCTCAGTGAAAACAAGATTATCTGGGTTTCACTCTAACGGCAACAGTGTCAAAAAAAGAAGGAAGACAATCTTTGTGTGTATCAAGTATGTAGACTTTATTTGCTAAATAGTTACTTTTGTTTTCCTCAATCTCCCTCAATGTCAAATGGAACATCTAATGTAAAACAATTAACTTTACATTTGTTTCACAAAAAGAAAAGGATCTAAAATTGAAGTAACGTTGGTCTGCCGAGGTCGCTATTCCTTTACACATCAGTTTATCTCCAGCAAAGTCTCATTGCTTCCTCAAGAAATGGAGATAGCACAGATCCCTTTGTTTCCCCACTTCAGGATGGGATACAATACATATAAGGTGCCCATACAACACATGCAAGACACCTATGAAAACCCCCTGCTACGTAATGAGATACATCTAGGATAGTTCTGTATTTTGGCCTCAAACCACAGTTTTGCAGGAACCCTCTCTGTTTCTATGAGCAATTCACTGGAGTAAATTCTGTAAATGTGCTTTTTTACATCACCTTCATAACGGAGATTTTGAAGGACTTTCACAACACATCTCCAACTTTGACATGCTGCATAAGGAGATACTGCATGCTAACATGCTTTTATTGACAGTGGTATCACAGCTACTTCAGCAATCAAAATATGCTTTATGAAATGCTAAGGTAAAAACAATATCAGTAAGGCTTCCTTAAAAGTAAAGGTGAGTTCAGCTAACTTTTACCCTGTTCATTCAAAGTCATGATAAGCAGAGTTCAACACTTTGAGACAAGACAGGCAAAATGACGCTCTCGGTTCCAGCAAGGATGTCACAACAAACCGTGGGCAGGACTGTAAGGCTGCTAAATAGCCTTTGGAAGGAGGAACACCTAAATGTGTTTTTTTGCTTAGAGACGTTCTGCTGGCTTATTTGTGAGAAATCCAACAAATATAAAACTTTATTATCTTGGTTCTTTAAAGCTGTCCTTTCAGTATTTTTTTTTCTTTTCCTTTTGAAGGCTTAGATGAGCTTGCTAAGGCTGAACAAGAGTACAAAACCTGTGAATTAACTGGGTGGAATGAAACTACAGCCAGTGCATCTTACAGGGCCAATACTCGTGACCTGATCTTTCATCTTTTACACAAAACGAGTCACATCTTCAGCTTGCTGCCACAAGTAATTCACACATTCTCCAATTCCTAGTATGGAAAGGTTTTCTTTAAAGGGATTATTCCCATACGTAAAATTGGTGAATTCACCCATACAGTAATGAAATGCTTTCACAGCTTCATGCAAAACTTTCTTTCAACAGTGCATTGGGTCAATCTTTCCATGTTAGAACCGCATCAGTATAAGTTCTCATTTCGGTACATTTCTGACTTATTTTTATAATTTAGTTTAAAAGATCAAGTCATCCAACCAAAGCTGTGAGGAATAACAGCCTCGTGGTATAATAACAGTAGGATTTAGGCACCTGTGGCAGGAGAAACACTGAAGATTTCACTGTGGATTCAAGATAAGCCAAACATTTCAATCTCTTGCTTGTTTTAACGTAGGAATACACCTACGTGGGATTCGTTTCTTGCTTAGTTCTCAGCAACAAAGTATGCACTGAGTGGCCTAAACCTTTAATTGGGAAAACAATCTAAATCAAGTGCTGGATGATTATAAATAATAATAATAAAAATCTTTCAATAAGGAAAAGATAAGTGTTCTTCTTGAATGCAAACATAATAATTTAAAATAATAATAATAATAATCTGAGACACAGGACCCGAAGAGACCTTTTCCTCACAGTTTCATCCAACAGTTCTCTCATCAGCTCTGAACCTAACTGCCTCTGTAACTCAGAAAGCTGTCTTTTTTTCTTTTCAAGGACACAGTATCCATTTTCTTGGCAAGTTTATAACTTTGGAATAACTTCTCTCCTGCCTCCAGATTCTTCTCTAAAGAAACGAATGTCCTTTCAGCAAGTCAGAAAAAAACCCGAGGCCCTCTTTAGATTCCAAATCCAGAAGCACTCTATTCTGCAACTCTGCTAAGCAGTGTGAAACAACGTATTTGCTCTCATCAACATCTCACGGTTCTCCTGCCCGAGTTTTCTCTCCGCGTTAAGCATCAGTCTGCAATCTTCGGTAGTTCCGGTAGAGGGCAATACAATAAAGCCATTTATCGAAGACTCTTCGAAACAATTGCCGTAAGTAGCTCCTACAGAAAGCCTCAGGCTTTGTTGTTGTTTAGGGTTGGTGTTCTAATGCCAAATATTTGCAACTGATTTTTTTTTTTTTTTAAATCCCGGAAAAGCTCATATTGCTCAGTGTTTTTGTACTGATAACCACGGAATGAGAGATGACAGTGACCTTGTAGTCATCCACGTAAAGCCATGTCTTTGTGCTTATTACTGAAAAAATCACTGCACGAGAGGCATGTCAGACTAGTCTGGGCAAATATTTGACCTTCTCCTGGAAGCACTGAATTTGAGTTTCAGGCTGGGAGCAGCAGGAATCACTATTCACAACTCCATGACTTGCTGACTTGTAAAGAGGAGGTCTTGGTGCTTGTCTTTTGCTTGAAGTTGCCTAGCTTCATTAATTTATTTCTGCAAACCACAAAACAAGACCTTAGATGAAAAAGGAATGACCTTGGCCCTTGAGTCTTGCTACAGCAAGTAGAGATGTTGAGATGTCTACTGAAACTTAAAGGACTTTTCCTGCTCTGACTGTGATCTGAAGTGCAAGATTAATAAAACCTACTGCAACTATTCTCAGACCCATGTACAGTTTAGAAACTCTAAAAACATACACATTTTTCTGTCATCTAACGTTAAATTTTGTCTTTGTCTTGCCAGCCTCAAAGATATCTTTCTTTGTTCTATTTGAAACAAAAAAGCTGAAACTATCAAAGTTCTTCTTTCTGGGCATTAATGCCAGATAACCTGAAAAACATGCAGCCTCCACCTGAGAAATCTCAAAAACAGGAGAGGCATTGGGTAAGACAACAATCCCTCCAGATTGAAGGTTGACACGTGAGTACTCTATTCAGAATCCCCGATAGGTTTGACACCCCATGCCTCAAATAGAAGGGAACCCAGCATACAAAATCAAAATACTGAATATCCTGACGCAAAAGGCATGTCAGATAGGGCCAAATAGAAGGCAACGGCCCAGAGGACTAAGGGGAGAAAGCAGGGCCCTTCTTGCTGGGGCTAGCAGCGACTGGGGCTGGAAGGATTGGTTTTTAACATACTATTGCCGCCCTCTAGTGCTCTGGATAAAAATCTGCCCGCAATTCCTAGCTACGAGCTGAGGTTAGGTACAGAGAAAAATGCTATTTTCAGGGTAAGGAACAGAGAGGATAGAAGCAGTCAACAATATCATCTACAACCGAAAAGATGAAAGATAGCTCTGAGCGGGTGTTAGTCCACATAGCTATCAATTACTTCAAATTAGCTACACCAGTGCAGAGCATACCAAAGACCTTGCACATTTTTGTTTCCAGCAGCAACAGCCTACAAAAACCCAAATCTTCTTCTGCCCCTCTACTGCATCCTGATGCAAAGACTTGCATAAAGAGCCAGACAGTTGTTGAAGATAAGTTGGCAGTGGTCAATAATTCACATCACCTAAAACCAGTCTTGACACCAAAACTGACGGACAGTGCAGGGACACTCTAACATATTATGGATATTAAATTATTTTCTGATTTTCATGATAACTTCAGGTCAGCAGTCAGAATATCCCTCATAGCTTCCCAAATACCCTCCACACATCTCTACTTTTGCTGTGTTGTTCTTTGGTTTCATAAAGCTTCATAAAGCAGTATATATTAGTCTTAGATAGGAGATGATAATCTCATAGAAAGCAAGCAGCCTCCCCAGTATTTGCCAGATAAAGGTATGGTTTGGCTGGAGTTTAATTCCTCAACTGGTGAAGCTCTTCTCTCCTGCCACTGCTGACGACATGCAGTCCTTTGTCCATAACACATCATTCTGCCATGCATCTGGACAACTACAGAATCACAGATTCACTAAGATTGGAACAGACTTCCAAGATCATCCAGTCCAACTGTCCACTTACCACTAATATTTCCCCACTAAACCATGTTCTTTAGTACAACATCTAAATGTTTCTTGAACACCTCCAGGGACTCTACCAGCTCCCTGGGCAGCCCATTCCAGCAGCGTGACCGCCCTTTCAGAGAAGAATTTTTTCCTGAGCATCAGCTTCAGCTTTATAAGGAAACTCTAGCAATATGGGAAGGAAATTCAGGCCCTGTGGTCAGTTCACTGAACTGACACTCTTGTTTTGCTGAGTTCTTCCTCTAACTTGTTGAGTGGTTATGGCCAAATATCTGCAGATGATATTTTTCCTGTGCTTGCAGAGTCAGTATACATTCTGTGACATCCACCAGCACTGAAGGCACTACCTTTCCAAATCGCAGCTATTTCTCAATCCAGGGACAAACCGTAGATATGTAGCTCCAGCAGAGTGAAATCCAGCTTAGGAAATAATAACTGAAATAGCTGTTCAATTGTGGTGGCTGTCCACAGAGTGCTAATAAAGATGTGATGTGAACTGACAACAAGTTTAAAGAAAGTCTTACTACAAAAGGCTCAAAAGGCTTCTGGAAATTAAATCTACTCAGTTTAGTAAGGGAAAGGGGAAGGATGTAGAAGGGAACCAGCCAGAGAAGGATCCTCAGCCACACAGAGCTAGAAGCTGTCTGTTGCAAGAAGCAGCAACTGCATGTGTGCAGGCTAGGGACATGGCACGTATCTTTAATAGCAAGAAGTGGTCATGAGTGAGACAAATGAGAGAAGCAACAGAGTGAACTCTGCTTCGGAAAATTAGGAGTTTTTTGCAGAGGCAGTTCAAGAGCCTATATTGAATTTGAAGAGGAAATGTAAATACCTGTGTAATACGGAGATCAGTCAAAGTGATCATAACTTTTCTTCTGGACAAAAAAACTCCCATGACTCAGTTAACGTTCAAACTTATCAGCTCTGTCTGATTGTGCAATATTTATTCCTCTTTATTGTACAAATGAAACAAAGTAAGCACTCTGTGCTACATCTTAGCACATACAATTACTTCTTAAGATACAACTCAGCTACTCCTGGGGCAGGAAAATGAGATGCTGATTAAAACTTGCTCTTTAGAAACAAATCTTCTGGGGGATATTCCCTGTACTGTCCTGTACGCAATAAAGCAAATAATTCTGAGTAGCCAAACAGGAACATAAGATCTGCCCTCTAGAACTGTAATGGGTGTGAGCAGGGAACTGAATCGTCCTTGGGCAGAGGAATGGGACAGAGCGATGGCAACCCAACTGGGCAGGTGGCTGGGAGGGTCTTCTCTCATGCAACCCAGAAGAGAGCTTGAGAATAAACCTGAATCTCACTCCGCTAAAGGGGGAAAACATGGAAGGTCAGTGATGAGAGCAGGGATGGCTGCAGGGGGCTAAGTCCTCCCTGTCACCAATGAGCCCCAAAAATCAAATATTCAGGGAAATGCTTGTCTCCCTGTTAACGCCTCTTCTTCCGCTCAAGTTCTCCTTTTCTCCTTTTTTTTGTCATTTGCCTGAGAAGAAAACATCAGAGTTTCTCCTCTACTTATAAAGCCAAAGGGGTTGGGAAGTATTTTCCTATTCTCACTACCACTAATGGTGTTTTATAGTTCAAGTGCCCTCTTCTGTGACCAAGCACTGTGAGGAAGGACAGAGACAACAGAGTCTCCGCCAGAGCATTCTGCAGTGAACGTCTCCCAGTCGATAAAGAAGTCACTGCAACTGGGAAAGACAGCAAAGGTGCTGGAGCTGAGTGAGAAGGCAAGTTACATACTGGCCACCAGCCATCCAGCCAAGACACATGCCACTGACTTTTCAGTCTTGTTAAATATTACCTTTAAATGTGCATCATCTCATATCTATCACTCAGTTGAGTGCACGACCCACTTCAGAGAGAGCTGATCCTTTCATGTTTGCCCAGAAGTGATCTTGGGAGTGGACACTGCAGGACCTTAGAAGTATGACCTCAGGGACACATCTGTTCAAGCCATGACTAAGGATGCAGTGAAACAACTCATAGGCCGCACACAAGAAGGTCTCTTTCTAGTGAATGCTGACTGGCTGAAAAGGGAGCAGGGAGTAGGATGGGAGAAAATAAGTAGTTTGGTATTTGCTCGTACTTGCTTCCTTACTAGTGACAGTGTTACTTTAACCTCCTCACCTCATTCTACAGCCTCTGCTGCAGTTAACTCAGGTCGCTGGTATCAGCCTTGAAAGCTGCACAACAAATTCCCCAAACTCCCCCTCAGACCCAGGTCCACAGGGTGGGATGCAAGGGAACAGACAAGAGACCAGCCCTCAGATTCTCTTTCTATATTTTTCCCAGGAAAGTTCTTGACTGTGAAGATCATTATCATAGGAAGGTTGAGGCAATGAGACAGTCACCATATGCAGGGGAAGAACATGAGCTAAGGGGGTGAACTGGATATATTGCATCAGCTTGTTGTGAAATTCAGCTGAGCATTTTTTGGTTGGTTTTTTTTTTTTTTTTGTTTTGTTTTTGTTTTTGTGGTTCGCATGCTATGGTCTCTAATCCTCTGGCAGTCTTCCAGCACCACTCACAATCGCATGCCTTGGTGCCTGCAGTCATCATTCTCATGGGCTGTGGTAAGAGGAAAACACACAAGTCATAAGCGTACTTCCTCAAGAGAAGGAAGTGGTCTCACTGTCCACATTTTTGCTGAAGCTCTTTCACTGGTAGAAAAAAAAGGGAATCAGACTACCATCAAGGGTCTAAAATAGTTGTCCCTTCCAATTCTGTATTTCATATGAAACATGCAGGACACTTTAGCACCAATCTTATTTGAAACTCACACGAGTGACAGAAGTAACTGTATTTTCTCAATGTACAGGAGCTTCATTTCTCTACACAGCACCTTATGTTCTTTATATAAACCTTATATTCCTAACAAGTTTTCCAAAACATAGAGCATTAGAAAGCGAGTTAAGAAATAAAAGCTAGATTTCCTCATTCAGTTCTGTTTTATTAGCATAAGCAGCTTTCTCATCTATTTAAAAAACAAACAACAAAACAAACACTGCAGGCTTACACCACTAGTACAAAAAAATCTGGAAAAAATAATCCAGAAGTGTTATTAATTAAACTATGACTCTTAAATTTCCCAAACCTCACTTCTTCCTTTTGTTATCTCTGTGACTCCCAGTCTTAAACCAAAGCCCAGATACTTGAGCCTGATCATCTCTGAATATAACAGACACAACTTGGATGTCTCTAAGGTGGAACAGTTTATACTTAATTGGTCAAATCCAAGGATCCTTCTTAGAAGCCATCATTTGACCTTTCTCCATAACCTGTATAGAAAGTAGCCTTTTCTTCCCTCCCAGAACAAAAGAAGCTGCCCACAATGCCCAGCCTTTTCAGCAATGAAACAGAATAACCACTGCTAAGTCTGTATTTGTTACTGTGCTAAGCAAAACATTTGCCACGCATATCAGTGACAGAAAACTCTTCTGGCAGACGCTGAAACAAACTTTACTAGTTTTATGTAGAAAATATATAGGTACATAAAGGTAAAAAAATTCATTTCCTATAAACCAGATTTTCTCATTTTAGATGAGAAAAGTGACTTCACTGTAAGAAGGTGATAAAAACTCTTGTCTGTGTTACAGAAATGTTCTGCTTTTACCTTCATCCTGGCTGGGGCATACAAAGTTGCAGTGAAAATATTTAACATAAGTTTTTAAATCAGATTATAAACACCACACAAACTTGAAAGACTATGAATTCAAGTCCTGAGCATCATCTATTAAAAATAGGAAGCATTTAAAAGATATGACCTGTTTATTGCTCCTGATACTATTTTCATTGAATCAGATGAGCGAAATGAGGATATGAAGACACCCATCTTCATCCACTTTCATTGCTATATCCAATGGTTTCTTTGTTTTGACTGGGAAAGGGAAAGCTAACACTAATGCAGGTATTGATTCTAAGATTAATACAAAAATCTTGGCGATATAAGCTTGTAACAAATTTGACCTAAGTAGTCGTCAGCTAAACTGTGTGCAAGATTTGTCTTAGTTAAATTTGCTTTGAAAGCCAAAATAGAGTATGGGTCAGCTCTGATGGAGAGAGCGTGTTTGTTATTTTACAAATTTCTTAAAGGTCTGTATTGAGAACCATATGTAACAGGAAAGCATTCACTGGCTTTATGCTCCGCTGAGCTCTCCCTGTTGCTCAAACAGCAACGCTGTTGGGAATGCGATCTGGGGACAGGTAGTAGTAAGGGAGCTTTTTGTTCTTGTTGCGCTCGGTGATGGCACTGACGATCTCATCCAGATTCTTGCGGAATTTTGCCATAGCCTCTTTCACTGGCTTCTCCACGAAATGTTCATCCGGATACATGCCCAGAAACAGCTAGTTGAAAAAAACACCAAGAAATCATGCTTTGAGATTAAAAAAAAAAAAAAAAAAGACTGTTCTGTCTCAATGCTATGTCATCCAGCAGAACAACACCCTAACCTTTAGGAGTGCTACTATTATGCCCAATCGATATTTAAGCTAGCCTACACTATCACTGCCAATGGAAGATGTGTCCTGCCCACCACCCATCCCTGGCTGCTGCTTCTCATCCATGGATGCTCAAGTCAAACACAGCACTGCAATCGCATGAGTTAGAGTGGTCCTGCCATAGCTCTCATTATCTCCCTACGTCCCCCACCTCCTGGAGAAAGGTCAACTTACTTCATTGTCCTGGAACTGGCTCAAGGCCCAGACAGCTCCCAAATGCCAACAAGAACGCCCTCTGTCTGGCAGACTCTCCACAATCTGCTCGATGGTGACTGTCCCCTTTTCTGTCGGAGGAGGGCAGCGCATTGTTGGTGGGGCATTGGGAATCCAGGAACACCAGTCATACTGCACAAGGCAAGAAAGCACAGTGAAAATCTACAATGGCAGGTATTCAGGAACGTTTCAAAGGAAATGATGAAACTTGGCACTGGGGAGTCTGTTTCTATAATCGGAATTCCTCAGAATGAGAAGATACTAATGAAACTAAAGGACAGAGAGATGCTCTTGTGAAGCACTGGAGATAAGAAAGTCCCTACTATCTTTCCCAGGAGGATCTCACAGGGGAGAGAGTGGGGTCACCTCCATAGGAGCAGTTATTCTGCTGACCACAGACACAGATTCACTGGTCAGGCAAAGAATTTAGCTTATTTTAATATTTATTTTAATAAGCAAAGATCTCTTCAAAGTTTGAGGTTATCTCTGATAAAACCACTAAAATGGGTAAAATTTCCTTATCTCCAATTGCTCTATTCTGCAAAACCTGCTCTAAGAACATGCCCATGGTGCTGCAGTAAAAAAAGCTTGCAGTTTTTATTATGTTTGGAGGATATGTTTGCTGTTCTCCAGTCATATTGCATCATTCTTAAATCACTAGATTTGGTGACATTCCATTATCGGGGTTGTAATTCCCTATGCCAGATCTCTAAGCTTGCACGTGCACTTTTTGCTGGGGCATTGTCAAAGGCCTGCATGGCTCTGATACCTCAACAGGCACCCATCAGTGCAAGCCATGGCCACCTGCTAGCATTTCCTTGCCATGCTGCTGGGTAAAGGTGGTAGGAGAGGCGACTGATGGCAAATATGCCATGTGGCTCTGGTGAGCACCGGACTGGGAACACAGAGATGTAGTGGGTGTCCGGTCCCTGGAGACATACAAGATCAGGCTGGATGGGGCTCTGAGCACCTTATTGAGCTGTAGGTGTCCCTGTTCATTGCAGGGGAGTTGGACTAGATGGTCTCTAAGAGTCCCTTCCAATTAAAATAATTCTAACTCAGAATCACTTCTGGGATACTTCAGTGCTGCAGGATGGGGATGACTCATCTTGCCTCAGTTACCATCCTGAGTTTTGCCACCATCTGAGATGCTGCAGTTACCATTAACCTTTCTTTTCAAAGTAGTTTTTCCTTACTTTCATATACATGTCTGCCTATCCTGCCTGATGGATACCTACTAGACACCACAGAGGATCTGGAGCACATCCTGCTGGCTTTAATACAATTTCACCTTGTAGCAGCTTATCTATGCCGCCTCAGAAAGCAGAAGTACAACTCCCACAGACATGTGTAAGGCAATTTTCAACTTTGGTAAATGCTCTAGCAGGCCAGCTAGATCGCTGTACTGCTGGGACTGAACTGCTGAAGCACCCAGCTGAGCCAACTTAAAGACAGACAGCGTATACAGCTACATGTGCTGCAGTCACGCACCGAGCTGAGATGTATATGCTCCCTAAGCCACATCTGAAGATGGGACATATACTGCTTTGGCACAAACACTGCCAAATTTGCACAGCTTACAACAGCAGTTCTTGGTAATCACCCATGCACCCATTTGCAGCAAATACAAAGCAGAGCCTTTTAGCATAACTCATTGCATTTTGTTGCAGAATGACCACAAACTACCGGCATGTATTCAGGCAGTTCAGGTGATGTCTGGAAGGCATGGGGCTGCGGTATCCAAATTGTGCGCCTGATCCCTTCAGCATTTCCAAAGTGGGTTTTAGTAACCCATTTAAATGCTTTAAAACAGAATTTTTCCCCGTAATAAAATGAATGAAACAAAAATATACAAGGTATAACTCCCAAAGCCGAGTTTCTGTATCTATCTAGTATTCAAAATTATTCCAAATGTTTCCAAAAATCAGTGTTTCCACAGTCCTCATCGGGATTTGCAGATGACACTGCAGTTAGTTCAGCCAGAAAGAGCAATGTAATGTCTGCTTATCTACCAAACAGCACTTCTCAGACTGTGCCATGGTGAGTGCATGTCCCAGCCCAAAAGGATGAACAGGACTTCCTACCTGACCAAAATTCACAGCTGCATGCTGGGCTGATGCGGTGAATATTATCACTGTGAGATATTCTGCTAGTTTCTCCCGTGTCTTGATCACTTTAGGAAACCCTGAATGAGGGAGAACAAAAGAATAAGTAAGCGAGACATGAAATAACACAGTTACCCAGTAGTCATTGATTGAAGGTGTGAATTGGAGGACCATGCTACAGTCACGGAAGAGCAGGACATTTTCCTTCTGACTCTATTACTAGTTCTGCCATGTGCTGTAACAGCAGTTAATCAAGCTCTGTGTCTTGGTTGTTCAGCCATAAAAGCAGAGTGATCCTGTTTTTATCTCATACAGATTCATAAGGCATCATCATTGTCTGCAAAGCAAGTGGCGATCCTTAGGAGAAAGGCAAAGCATAATTATACCTTTAAAATATATGGCAGCTCTGTCCTCACACCTAACCTGCGGCAAGGAACCCAGAGAGTCCCTTTTTCTTCCGCAATGCAAGCAGGGAAAGTTCACATCAAAGAGCAAATGGCTGTCTGCTTGTATTTATAAATGTCTGAGGCTCAGCAATCAAGTGCGCTGTGAGAACAAGTGCGGGGAGAGCTTATTTGCTGAAACAATAAGTGAGGAAATGAGAACTTCTGAAACAAAAACAACAGAATGAGGAACAGAAATAGTTGAATCCAGCAGTCTTTGAGGGGGAGTAATCACACAGAGCTATTTAAAGAAAGAATAGTCAGGGAAATATTTTATCACCAAAGCACATTTGAGCCTGCATCTTTCCTGCCCCAACATTACAGTCCTGCTTTCCACTCCCTGTCCCTGTCCCAGCCCAGCATGATGACAGGTCCCATGATAACTAGAGATCTGACAGCACCTTGGGGTGAGCTGCCTCTGTGCCAGCTGCTGCCATCTCTGCACCATGAATCTGCTGCAGATGCAAACTCAACCTGGCAGGGGCAAGAAGACATGGTAGCTCTGGTCAAGCACCAAGCCCAAAGAGGAGAGGATACACACCCATTCCTGCACCCTCCTGTCCTCAACACTCTGTGCTCATCTTGTAAAGGAACTCAGCATGCTCCTGGTCAGAGCAGTGCTCCCATGGCAGGAGTGGAGACAGCAGGGGAAGGCCAGCTGTCCCCCACTTATGCCCTTCCTATTCTTTACAGATGCAGGTCGTCCTACTTGCTCTGTCCCAGCCCTTGTGGTGACAGCAGTGCAGAGAGGTGACGCAGGCTGGGCAGGTTTTCAGCCCATATGGGCAGTCCATAAAACTGAGTCTGTGGGCCAAGAAGGAAGGAGGTCACCAACAGTTCAAGACGTGAAGTGCACACAACCTTGCCATCTCTAGAGACTTGGGAAGATGCAGAGCTGGCCAGGCCATCATACCTTACCTGAGGCCTTCACGCCCCTCATCCCATACATGTAAATATCTTTGACGAAGGCCTGGAGTTCCACATCTTCACACACCACCTCATCACTCTCATAGTAGGTTTGAATCACATCCTCTGCAAAACTGCAGACAGAGAACAAATGAAAAAAAAACAACAAACAAACAAAAAAGTAGAAAGAAATCTTACTGAAGACCTTCTGCTGAGCTTACAGAGAGAATACAACTCGTAAGGAAGAGTGGGGGGCAAGATCAGGGCTCAACACCCTCCCACAAGTGGTGGGAATGCAATTATTTCTAACTGCAGTATCACTGCTCCACCATCAGAAGTATGTTGGACCACAGTCATAGAAACATAAAATACCCCGAGTTGGAAGGGACCTAAAAGGACAGGCTGGAGATAGAAGTCATTTCACCAAAGAGCAGATACTGACACTCCTTCAGAGAAAAGTAGGCTGTGGTTACACGTATGTGAGTGGGCTCAGGTGTGAGGACACCCAGTGCTCGGAAGGTCACTGCTCACACTATTTATAAACCAAGTACTTACAATGAATCTCTCAGCCAAGTCTGAAGCCATGTAATATCCTCCTCCAGCTAACACTGACAAACAGTCAAACTCAATTGAGTTTACTATCTGGTATTTGAAAAGATATCCTATCTCAATTAGCACAAGAAAGCACAGGAAAGAAAAGAAGGGCAGGAACAAGAACACACAGGCAGGGAAAATATGTCAAGTAACCACAGAAAAGTAAAAATTTCCTTTTCTCTCAAATAGACACTAACAATTGTAGGAAATATGGAAAGATATTCCCTGCGCCAAAATCATAGGAGACAAAGACATAAACAACATTCTAAACATTAGTCTTGTGTTATCAATACCCTATATTCTGAAAAGGATGTATGTTTCAGTCTTGCAAGACCTCTCCAGACACAAATTTGCTGCCCTTCTTGGCAAAATCTGGGCCTTTCAATTTTAAGGCACTTTAAGAAAGGTTTAGTTCAAATCAGTGCTTCAGTTTACTGTGCTTCAAAACAGCTCTCTCATGTGAGCCACATTTAACATTTCTGCTTCCACAAGAACCCCAGTGAGCTCACATGGGTGGCTCAGGCTGCTGCGTTCTCTCTCGGTTTGTGCATAGCTTAAAAAGCTAATTAAATTCCCTTTGCAGGGCTAAATTCATAGAATCGTTTGAGTTGAAAGGGCCCATTAAAGGTCTGGACCAATTCTCCTGCATTGAACAGGGACAATTACTGTGAAATCCTACAGATGAATACATACTTATACAGGGGCTTCTGAAATGTAGAATACAAGAATATAGGCCTGGAAAGGGCAGGAATCAAACATCTCTGAACAGGAAACTGAGCAGGAGCTGAGAATTAGTAACTGTTCTTCAAGATAGGTTCACAACACTCTCCTTCACCCATTTGATGGCATTTATTCTCTATGCTAGGTCAGGATCATTTCAATCTATAACACTTAAGGAAATTATTTCTTTTAAATGGTACTGGAAGCCCCCACCCCTGGGGATTCCACAGACTCTCAAAATGATCTGTTCTATCTATCAAATGGTAATTTGACTAAAGTCTACCCAACATCCTTTTTATTGTAATTTTAGCCTTCGATTTCTTGAAGGCTAAAGAGCCTGTGTCTACAGATACAGGGAAAAATTCTTTCTGATGAAACATTTTATCTTTCTCAAAACTCCCACCTCTGTCTTTTCTCCTCTACACCTAAACAGTGCTAACTCTTGGACAACTCCAGCTCCTGTACCGTCGGCCCCAGTCATTCTGAAAACATGCTGTCCAATTCATGATTCAGCCTCATTGCTGACAAGAGAGAGAAGAAGGATCATAAACAAGTTCCATGAGCAGCAGACACATTAGAGGAAACATACAAACCACATACACTAGAGGGGAGCACCAGGCACCGAACAGTATGACTGATCCCCTCCTATCACAAAAATACGCCATGTGATCAAACAGCCCAAGCTGTATTCACAAGAATGTGATGTAGAGCAGAGACAAAACTGAGTGGTGTCTCTGGGACAAAGACTTCATTGGCCCTTTCCAGAACTACAGCCTCTTACCTCTTTATTGCCTCCCAAACTCTAATGCCATCATCTCTGTAATAGTAGTAGGGGATATCCTCTTTGCTGTCCATCCCCTTAGCTTTGATATCTTCAGGGAAGCAGAGTGAGCTGTAAGTC
Source organism: Chrysolophus pictus (assembly GCA_037305975.1). Classification (NCBI taxonomy): domain Eukaryota; kingdom Metazoa; phylum Chordata; class Aves; order Galliformes; family Phasianidae; genus Chrysolophus; species Chrysolophus pictus. Next base: position 17,929,130 of record CM074581.1, on the reverse strand, counting down.
AGATCCTTCATTGCTTTCTGAACCATTTGCACGTGTCCTCCTCCACCTGTAGCATTTGCCTGCAGGAACAACAGCAAGATATGAGCAGTGGGAGATAAATTGGGCTCACTTTGTGCCAAGACTGGCTGTCCAAATTCCCAGGAGATGTGTTATTACCAGGAGAAAAAAGCACATCTCCACACAAACAAGTGTTAAACTGCAGAGGTCTACTGCAGTTCTGCATTTTGACCTCAGTTTTCACACCTTTTCCATGGACCACAGATAACAGATCCATTTTCTCCACGGGCACACCTTATGTATCACCTTGAAATAGTATAATGGAACACAGTAATAAAATATAGAAGTACTGAACGCAGAGCACTTTCTGTCAGCTCCATGCTCCAGAATGAGTGCATATGTGAAGGAGGGCAGCCAGGAGTCTGTCAGACCAGAGCTTTTGCTAAACCACCAAGTGCTGCTGCGGAGTGGTTTAGGATTGATGATAGGTGGTGGTTAGGATTGAAGGCTACTCTTAGGCACCCTGGGATTTAAGCCAGGACAACAGTCCTGCTGGATGTTTGAGTGGGAAAACACAGCATGTTCACTACAAATAACACTGCAAAATCCTTTAGATAATCACTGCTCAGAAGCTCCCAAATTTTGCTTCATGGTGCTTGCACTGTAGCAGTATGCAGCTTACACTTACTCTCTCCTGTCTGGCTGTACATTTACACTGAAAACAACAATTCTGGAACTGCATGATCCTCATTAGCAGGTCTTAGCAACACACTCATCCCACATGCATGGGGTACAGATGCTGTCCTGCTGCTCAGTCGACAGGAGCATCTCCAAGCCTCCACAGTTAGCAGAGGAGCAGAGAAGACAAGGAAAGAATCTGCAATTAACCTCTCTTTTCTATGTAGGCAGAAAAACTGTGGAGCATGGAAGTTTTTTGGTTTTTTTTTCCTGGTGCCAGAGGTATATGAGGAACATGTCCTGGTTGCAGCTAGCACATTTCCACAGAGAGGGCAGCTTGCCAACCTGTTGTGGTTCCTAGATGTGGCATGCTGTTTCTGGGGTAGCAAGGAGATGAAGAGCTGTTATCACAGTAAACACTATTACAGTCGGGTTTAGATGTTTGGATATCGTACAGTTCTGAACTGGTTGCTTAGAGGTGAAAGATACCATCGTTAGCACAACAGGAAGTGAATTAACTGAAGGCATAATTTCTGTGTCTCAGACGATGCTGTTTATGTTTGTGCTTTAGCAGAAAGTCAAGAAATAACACAGTATGTGACAGATAAAGAATTAAAACACATAGGGACCCATGAAAAATAACAAAGATTTGCAGAGGGGATTACTTACCTTGTCAAAAAGGCCACATTCACAGATGAGCTGTTCTCGAGCTTTGGTGTTGATGGCTATTGTGAATCGCATGTGTGGCACCAACAGCTGTGAAATATGACAAAATAGCAGAGGACAAATTCATTGATTGAATTCAACCATGTGTAAAGTTTGAAGTCCTTGATGAGAGCTAGCTCTACACTGCCTTGCCAGGCAGCTGGTCAAACCATTCCAACTGAGCTACCACCAGGATGTACTCTTGGTTTGTCAAGCCAAAAAGAAAACCTCCCTGACTTTCCCAGAACCTCTTCACAGAAAGACCAACCTTGAAGAGGGGATGTACAGCAGGCAGCTGCCGGAACATGGCAATGCTGAACACCTCTGAGACGAGGTGTGTCCTTAAGAGATGGGTCACTGTCTGGTGGATGTGGAAATCAGATGAGCGAACCCAAATTTTGGCCAGCAGCCAGTCATAGGTGGCATCTGAAGGAAGGAAAATGGGATTTTCTGGCCCAGGCTTTTGACCAAGCTGAAAGAGATGAAAACAGTACAATCCCCAAATTCATGTGTGTTTACGAGGAGACAATAAGCAATGTGCCCCTTTAAACACTCTGACAGCAAGCTCACCTGGATTGCAATGGGTACTATTTTATTCTCCAGATTCTTGTACAGCAAACAGATGGGTGCAGCCAAGTACTGTATTGTGCATGGGTCTGTCTTATTGGCATCCACGCCGTCCAGCAGTTCATAGTCCACAATGAAAATGTTTCCTTGCTGGAAAAAAAGTGAAAAGGGTTTGGTGTGTTCTAACAGAGAGAGGGAAAGATGAAAGAACACAGCAAACAGTGTTCCTGGTGGGAAGGACGGAAAAAGAACAAGGCAGCAGCTGAAAGGCAGATGAGTGAGGAAGAAGACAGCACTGAGAGAGGTTAAGAAAGAAAAGCAGAAAGGCACAAGCAGTGAGGCTCAGAACTAAGAATGGGGAGTCTTGGCCAGGGGCTGGTTCATGCCCTGCAGTTATGCCCTGCAGTTATGCAGTCATGCCCTACAGGTCGCAGCTAGCCCACCCTTGCTCATGGAGGCCCAGAAATGATGTTCGCCAGGTGGCATCCCTTTAACTGGACCTGGAAAAGGGCCTGGCCTGCAGTTGGAGTTCGGAGATGTGGCTGAAATGTAGCTAGAACAGGGAGTGGAGGTCAGAGAACACAAGGAGGAGCAGATGGAGTCCAACTTCACCCCAAGCCCTACCTTCACTTCTTCTTCCAGGGTCAAGTTCCTCTCCAGGCTGCATTCTACCATATCCATGGTCACTGGCAACTTCTTGGGAATCTCTGTGCACCGCCGGATCAGCACAGGATTGCAGCCATTCAGGAACTGGTAGCCAAACATAAAATCTTCTTTCCAGTGCTGCATCACATATTCTAAAGGAAAACAAGTCGGCAGCATCAATATCACCGTATTTCAGATTTCTCTGTTTCTCCCCCACTCCTTTTGTTACACTGCCCTGAAACATTCAACTTCTATGAAAAATATGCTCTCCATCTGCAGACCACCTTCTTATGTCTTCCATGATATTCTTCAGTCTTAGTCTCCAAATTCTTGGGATTTGTTATACAGACAGGTAAGCCCCAAAACAATGGCACAGGCAGGGGAAGGGAAATACCCAAGGTGGGAAGGGAAAAAACAGCAGTGACTGGAGCTAGATGAGAGGTTCCTGGGGAACAACGTTGACTTTGGGCTTCTCATTCTCGTTGGTTGTTTTTGTTTTCCTGTTCATTTTTCAATTGTTAATACAAAGCCAATTAATAACTCTTCTGAATAAAACGCTAGTGCTGGGGACTCCACCTCCTTATTACATCTTTAGTAGTACTGTGTGCTTTCCACACTGCAGTTCTCTGCTTCCTAAGTCATTATTGCCACTTCAAACTTAAGTTGAGAGTCAGAAAACATGTGATTAAAGGAAAACAAAACCCCACTGATGCAGACAGTGCAGCTGCATGACTAAAAACCATGAACCTGCTTCTGCCAAGTCTTGCCAATAATCAGATTGAGAGGTGCACTCACAGCTGAGATCCATTCTTATAGTCTAAAACTCACAGAATTAGAGCTTTCCTCATGGGTATAAAAATATTATCAATGAAATAAAATGTAGATTATATCTAATCCTTGTACTTTAGGAAGAAATCTTATTAAATATAACTAATTGATGTAATTAGTTTTTGATAGCTCCAGCCTCCTGATGTGCTTTGCTTCATACTTGAAATCATAGAAATGCCTCCTATTTCTGTTAACTGGTCCTTTAGTCAGCCTGAAGAGGGGCAAAACTTCAGAGCAGGAAGGAAAAGTATGTTCCTTTGCAGAGCCAGAATGAGTAAATCTACACATACTTTGGGGGCTACATGCTAACTGAATAATAGCATCTGTATATCTATTTTATCCATTACTACAGTAATGGATATCAAATAATATAGTAATATCAAATAATATAACTGCAGGCCACAGTAGCAGGTGAGGTCTGGCTCACAAATCAAAGGCTTCCCAGCCCCACTTTACAGAAATGACTCCATCACCCCATCTCCATCTGCAACTCTTTTACCTGGCTTTCAAATAAACTGCTAAGATTTCACATGAAAGGGATTGAGGAAATAAGAATTCTGTCTTTGTCTTTTAATACTACGTGAGTGGAGTTTTTATCAGTACAAAGGATTTTCCAGATACCAAATATTCAAAAGCAAAAAACTGAAACTCAGACTCTTACAGATATATATCTTTTCCTGGTAAGATGTGAGCACCAAATGGTAAACACGTCACCATGTTTACAGTAGTGCACATAATAAATTCCAGCATGTTTTTGGAAAGAGATGACATTTGGGATAGATGCTGTGAGCCCTTTTAAGCACTAACTTGCACTCATTCCCGGCAAGAATTACAGTTCCTCCGGTTCTGATCAGATAGACTACTTTGTCTGCAGCAGGACCAGGTGAAGAAGTTACAGCTCCCAGCTCATTCTCAGCGCCTTTGCAACATGCCCCCAGACTTACCATCCTGACAGCTTGCAAGTTTTGTCAAAACGACTCATTGCAACAACTTGTGAAACCAAAAACATCCAAGCCATGGGCAGACTATTGGAACTGGAGGGTCTTTAAGGTCCCTTCCAACCCAAGCCATTCTGTGTTTCTATCATAACTTTGCTTTGTGGTCTCGTGGGTTGTTGTATGATCAGCAGTCTAAGATTACTGCCTGTTTATGGTAAATGATGTTCAAGCAGAAGTGTAGGTCAGCCTCTTCCTTCCTAATCAGATATATTCAAGACAGAAAATCGGTCATTTGATGATGAAAATGTGAGAAAATGCTGACAAACTCACCAGAGATTGTGTTACTGATTCTCACAAAGATCTTCTCAAAATCTGCAAAGTCACTCCAGGAAGACTGGAACATGTGCATAAAACGGTTGATATAGAGATTCTCCATCCTAAAAACAAAGCCTTATACTGTTACATAAATGGTAACTTTGTTGTTATAAAATAGAAAACATTTATTTTGATTACATGTCAGTGGATTTAGAATCAGGTTTTCCTTCCACTAGCATCTTCAACTGTGCAAAGAAAAAGACATACACTGCACGAAGATGGGGAGAACAGTTAACAGAACAAAGAAATGTCACAGTGTCACAGCAAATCCTCCCAAACTGAATTTAAGGGGGGGAATTCCAGAAGACTGCAGCTGTAAATTATAAACTAAGACTGAGAGACCTTAGACTGAACTGTATTAGAAGTGGCCAAAGAGGACAAGAAGCCTGCAAAGACAGCAAGTGACACTGTGAAAGAGGATTCCCATCAGCATAACCAGAAAATCAGACATGGGACATGTAGAACGGCTGCTTCTGCTGCTACAGATAGCAGTCAAGATAAGAAGTGCCTGGAGGAAGCATCTTGTGCAATTAGCTAGCCTGGGTCTGGAGACAACCTCTTTGGAGGTCTCATCACCCCTGATGGGAGCACAGAAGGATTATACAAGGAGCTCAGAATGGCCTTTCCTGAGTATCAGGAGATGGAGGGAGTATTGGGCAGGACTTCCTGGACAGACAGTAAGTAGCTGAATATCAGATGAACTTCTAAAGGAAGCATGACCATGTAAGGTTTCAGCCATGTCAGGTCACTAAATGGACTCAGATAAGAAAGTATTCAATGTTATTAGGAGCTGCAGCTTTCTTAGAATGGCTGTAAAACCTGCTAGTTCTCTTATCAACCTATGCTTGATGATATAATCCCCATCTGATCACTGAAACACTGAGAGGCATATCTTTCCAAAATATGGAGGGACCAGCATGTTATCAGAATCATAGAATCATAGAATTACTCAGGTTGGAAGGGACCTCAAGGATCATCAAGTCCAACCGCAGCCTAACCATAGTACCCTAACTCTAACAACCCTCTGCTAAATCATATCTCCGAGCACCACATCCAAACGGCTCTTAGAGTCATCAGAGTCACAGATGTAGGAATTGTGGATGATCGCAAAGCAGCCTTGCCTCATTTCCTTTTTTCCCACCATTTGATAAAGTATGACATGGCTCAGGCTTGTGAGACAGCTCAGAAGCAGACTCACAGTGCAAAGGTTTCCTCTTCTCCCATTAACTTTGTACTATCCTGCTGGGCAGGATTTTTCAGGCTCACCCAGTGTCCAGGACTGTTTTTTCAGTGACATGACAAGTTCAGGTGTGATAGTGACTTTGATGCCTGGAGCAGATTACTCTCAGACGTGGTTAAGTGATGAACTTAACCTAAGTTTGATGGGAATAGCCTTTCTTCAGCAGTCTCAAAGGTGCATTGACACCACTTTTTGGTACCTGATTGAAAGGCCTAATTTTCCCTAATAGCCAGAGGAGAGAAGCATCTTCAGGGGGCATCACTGAGCACAGCCAGATGCGTAAGGCAGTAGTTGTCAATAACTCTCCTTTCCACGCTTTTCAGAAGTCTTTCCTCATTCTGCCTACAGCCAAACAATGTCTAATGAGAATGCAGAGGATCAGCAAGTTCCAAGAGTGAAAAGCTCAAAACTCAAAACATCAACTAAAACAAACAAACAAAAAGATATTTTTTCCTTTTTTATTTTTTCCCTGCTTTGTTTAACCACAGGTGCAGATGAGAGAAAAGACTCCAATTCTGAGCTTCAGTAAAACCTATAATGTGGTCACATCCTTACTCTGCACAAAAAAAGTTTTTGCAAATTCCTGAAGCACCACAAACACTCACGCTTTGGAGTAGTTCAGAATGAAGTCGATTCCTTTCTCGTTGTCAAACTGGATGTCACGGGGCAGTTCACTGTGACAATGGGCATCAATGCTCAGTGGAAAGCCAGGATGCCACTCCTTCCAGCTGAGAAAAAGAAGTTGGATTAACCGTATAACTTCATCAGCACAAGAGCTCCATCATTCTTTTACCTATGCTGCTGCTGTGACTCAGCTACAAAGAAAACTTGCATCAGATTCACGTGGGACAAGAATACTGACTTATACTACAATAAAACCTACCAGTAACCTATAGCAACATGAAGTAGAACAGAAGGCATCTATTTGGCCAACTACCATCACAAAACTTGAAGTATCTTAATACCTGTGATATTTCTGAATGCCTGTCACAATTGGTTGGAATTGGCAGTAACTACAAATTTACTGGGAAGTGAAACGGGCAGAAAGACAGATGTACAGTGCACACTGTTTGGTCACATCAACCTCATTCTTGAGGCTACAGTTCTGCAGAACTAAAACACAGCCATAACTGGGTGAAACGAACAGCCTGAGATTTGGAGTAAGCAGCAATGTGATATCATTTTGTTCATCATATTTGTGCAATGGACAGAGAGAGAAACACAGGTTTTGTAAGTGACTTGCACCCTCTCACAAGTCTCTGGTGTAAAAGGCATGCTCAGACAGCTACCTCCCTAAGGTAAGTGTGCTTTACCCAATTGGCACTGCAGAAGTCACTGGGCAGGAAAACCATCTGTCCCACATTTGCAAAAAATACTGTGAAATTACTAGCAGCTCAAAGTGTCAGGCATGCGTCTCATTTCCTCCAAAAGGCAATGCTACCAGAAGTGCATGCAGCCTGGGCTCAGCTCCTGAGCCTGCCTCCTGATGGCCATGGTACTCAAGCTCTGCTGTGTATGATCTCCTACGGTACCTCGTTTTTATCTCAAATGAAAAAAAGGCAATTTGTAATGGGGAGAATTTCAACAGTGTTTCCAAATTGCCTATCACACACAGACTGCATTGTGCACTATCAGTTAAACATTTGAATTGTAAATTACTATTTTCCTGGAATTAACAATGGTTTTGCCTTCCTTTTTGCATGTGTAAACAAGATTTTGTGCCACCTATCTTTTTATCTAGATTTTCCTCTGCTGTTTCCCATTATTTGTGATCAAGATTCTTTCTTAGTCAAATTATATCAACAATACATACGCCAAACCTCAATCTGTCAGTTCTGAATGAAACCTCTGTCATTCTCATCCTCTTTCTCCTGATAAGAAAAGGGAAGCAAGAGAAACTTTCCTTCTTTTAACAGAAAGCATGTTCCTATAACAAGGAAATGTATGACATCTTCTGGAATTACCTACTGATAAAAGACTTTCCTGTTGTGACCTTCTCTTTCTTAGGAAAAAGTTTATAACTCTATGGAGATGGATAACACCACTGTGTTTTGATGGTACATTCCAGTCTGCTCAAGCAAGGTCAGATCTTCCACTGCACCCTGGTTCAAGAAGTGACTAAAACTCATTACAGCAGCCACAAAGCTCCAGAATAAGATTACATGTTGATATCACACTCCGAAACTGGTGTCCAGCTTGTAAAAGACAAACAAAATCTAATTTTTTATCTTTTCTCGAAAGCACGCCTGTAGGCCAGATGACTCATATAGAGACTGTACCACTGAATTTCACCTTACATCTTCTAGACAGGCTTATCTGGGATTCAAGTATCTTGTAATGCAACCATGTGCAGCAGGATGACCATCATTCACAACGAACCCCATCTACGTAAAAAAGCACATATAGCCAACATGCAAACTTTCAGTTTTGTTTTACCAGCAGTTCAGTACTTAGAGCAATATGATTATCTGAACATGCTCTGCCAACCTCTGACCTGAGGACAACAGGCCCTGGACTTTTGGGGAGCTGTGAGGGACTCACCGGTACATTTTTTGACGATTCTCAAGCTCTTTGCGTCTGTGCTGCTTGAGTATCTGGGTCTTGTCATCCCGGGGGAGCTTTGCTATGAATGGGAGAAAGAAACAGGGTCATGAGGTTCCTTTATCATCTCCCAGGTCTTGAGAAGGAAACCAGTGTTTCAAAGCCTTCCAACTTCTGTCCTAAACCTTTTACAAAATTTCTGTGGGAAAAGCTCATGCAATCCAATTTAGTACCTTCAGCTTCTAATGTGGTGCCTCAAGGAGAAAACTGGTTAAGCTAAGAGCAACTATCTCATCTCTATAGAAAACCTGAGTTCCTAAGGTAAACACTTGGTGTTAGATGGCCTCAATAGGGTCATGGGACTTAATTTTATTTTTCAGCGTCTAGAAGAATTTTCATCAATCAAAGAAATAATAATATTGCCTTGGACAATGTTGTAAGTTAAACTACAACACTAGGAAATATCTCCCATCCTCTCTCCTTGAGCTGAACTCTCCCCTGCCAGCCAGAGGCAATAAGCACATTTTCCTGCCATGAGAACAGAAAAACAACACAGTGAGGCTTCAGTTCCAGACAACTTGCTCTTCTGACCACGTACACACCATAATGCTAAATAACAGAGATCTCCTTAGTGATGAAGAGAAAGCACAGGGTATGTGACTTGCTTTACGTAGGCAAATAGAAAGGCAGATAAAGCTAGAAGGAGTTTTACAGGAATAGCTATTTTGGGTTGGAAATACTGGAGGTAATACAACCAATAATATATATATATATATATATATATATATATATGGCTAACAATTTCCAGCTGGCTGTGTTTACGGTACCAACATTGTTTCACTTGCTTTTATCCTTTATCTGACCATATTCTGAATGCTGTGCAAAGGTCATGGAAGCCTGGGATGTACACACAGAAAGAGGAAGGAGAGGTGGGAGAATTCTGGCTGCTGCACAGGATGTTTCTTAAGGCGCTCACCTCTTCCATCTCGAAGGACAACTTCTTTGTCATCTGTAATCCAACGGTAACATGGGAATTCCAGATAATCGCCCAGTGGTGTTTTGACAGTGACGTGCTTAAGGTACCAGTCATCTTGGTACCAATATTTTCGTTTCTCAATTTTTATTAGCTGAATTTCTCCAAGGTCTTCTTCCACCGTCACATCATAGGAGTCCACCTACAGAGCAGAAATAGTCACTGATACACTGCACACGTGGAAAGCAAAGCCAGCACTGTACAAGCACACCTGGCCTTCCTTGTGGCCAGTATGGCATGGGTGCAAAAGTAGTTTCCTGGTTCCAGTGAGGGACAAGTACAAGGAGAAGGACAAGGTCAGAAGAGGATTATATGATTGCAGTACAACTGAAAGGTAAATGAAATAAATAAGACCATGTAAAGCACTCCAAAAATGGGGAAATATTTTGTATCTAATCTAAAGATGGTATCACCCTTTGAAATGTTTGCAAGTCTGAGAAAAATCTGCAGCCCATGATAGCTTTTGCTACTGCAATAGCCCATAAAGAGGTATTGATTTGGCAAACCTATTCACACTGCTGCACCAGAAGGATAATCATAGGTTAACACACTGGATGGTGAACTCTTGACTCAAGGATGGATACTTCAGTCCCTTCACAAGGCTGGGGCTAACCTTTCGGTGACCTGTGTGATCTCCTGCTGCATACAGGAACAGCACTGAGCAAACTGCAGTTCTGGTGGTAATTGCACTACTAGGTAATATCAGAACAGAAAGAAATGAATAATCATTCTGCACATGGCCAGTAAGGCACAGTGCAGTGCTAAGCAACTCAGGAGAATGGAAACTGACTTTCAATTTTCAACACTGTAAACAGTTCAGGGCAAAGGAGAGCAGTCAGGCGCTCACTGTAAAAGCTGAACTGCCACAGAAATCCTGAGAGCAGCAGCCACAGCCTGCTCAGATGATCCTGCTAAGCATAAGATGGTTACAAGAAGAGACTGTATTCTCTTGTGGTTTTTCTCAGCACAGACAACAACCTTAGTAACACTAAGTAGCTGCTGATACCCGAAGGGTGAGATTCACTTCCACTATATGCTACAGTGTCTGCGAGACCCTCCTGCCCGGGTGAGTCTCCTCATTAGGCTCCTGGCCCAGACATCACGCCCTGCTTGATGTCTTCAGGAGCGCTCCCCAGCCAATTGCTAAATACCCACTGTTACTGTCTTATTTGCTAGGGGAAAAAAAAAAAAAAAAAAAAAAAAAAAAAAGCTATTTCAAATAAGGACCAAAACTGAAAAGTGAAGCAAGATTAAATTCCAGAGAGGTAAAAGGAAAAAAGTACAGAGCTTGAAATGCCTCCAGATGGCACCCATTAACCTCAACAATTACAAAAGAAAGATACATAGCAAGTTGCATCTATATGGTTAGAAGAACACATATGCTAAGAAGGATCCCTGAGTATTTCTTTCTTTCCCATTTCAATACCAGCTTCCTATGTTATTAGCACAAAGTACCCTTTCTACAAGCTATGCATGTGATGATCATTTTAGGATGAAGGCATTTATGTCCACCAGAGCTTGTGATAACAGGCTGAAACTACCACCTTCATGTCTCATCTAATTGACACATACAAGTGAGAGAAAAAAAGAAGAAACAAACAAACAAAGAAAGACTTTGAAATCCATGCTGCAGATGACAAAACCTTGCCTTCGCCCATCTTTCCCCATGATGTTCATCAATCAACTTTGAAACTGTTCAGGCTATGCATCTCCGATGAGGTTACTTCATATCAATAAAGACAAAGGGATTTCTTCTAACATTCACCCTAACTTCATTTAAACTCAAATATTTAAAATCAGTCTTGGCATCACTTACTTTGATTCACTGAGACTTAATAGACTAATCTCAGTCTGAGCTATATTCTTTCCTACACTGTTCTTTCCTATATACTTTCCTACTAAAGCCAAAGCCATTGAACAGTTTCTATGTAAAAGGAGACTCATCCAGTCTTAAACCAGAATTTGCAATGCTGATGTCAACACATACCTATCTATACAAGGTGGTAGCACATGGGGGAACTGTGCTTCACAAAAACAGTACGGCTGTTTTTGGCAAGCCTGGCATGACAGCATCTGCCTGCCAGACAGGAGCTGGGAGATGAAAATCACATAGCTAAGATTTCAACTGACGTATTAAAATGGTGTCTCTGACTTTTCCTTGCATAGCCAAGCAGAACAGAAGTAGTTCGTTCAGTAGAGCCAATACATACACTCATTTTGAGAGTTTACGCTGCTGAATCTTCAACCCTCCCACCCCCTTCACTCACACTATCCCAGAACAGCTAGAAGGATGATGTACACATGTAAATTCATTCCCTCAGTGTTTCAAAAGTTTGGATCAGCTCTGGAGACTGAAAAAACACTGACTAGCTTTTCCCAGAGATCACCACAGTAGTGTTGTGAGTCTCCACTATGGCAGACAGTGACCGTAGGATGTAATCTGTGATCTTGCCCAACGTGCCTGACTATATTTTAAAATTTCTCTTCTTCAAACGTTTAGTTAGCTTCCATTAAAAAAAAGTAAAAATCAAAATCCTCATTTACACATACCTATTTATACTGTTTCTATAATTTACAAAACCTTACTTTACACAAACTTACATAAATATATCTAGAATTAGAGGCAGTGAAGGTGCAGTAAAGGTGTGGCAAGCTGTGCAGACGGTGCAAGGTTCAAAGAAGCAGGTTATTTTTTTTTTGTTGCTCAATGGTTTTGTTGCATTCATGTTATGAGGCATCCTGTTAAACTACTCTGCACCCCAGTGTCTGTGCAGTAAACCATGGAAGCTGGGAGTTTTTAAACAATTGGCTTCAGGGGGAGAGAACAGAGTGAATGAAGGCCGTAAGACTGTCCAAAGTCCCTTAGCATCCCGTCTGAGCGATTTACCCTTCTGCAAAACCCAAGCTCTTTCCGGCAGAGGAGCACCTCCTACTGACCAGCCTGATGCTGCAAAAGGAGCAACAAACCAGCACGTTCTGCACGCACAAAGCCCAAAGCCACACACAACTCTTTTCCTTCTGGAAGTACTGCTGAGTGCGTTTCAGCAAAAAGCAGATGGAAGGGTAACAGGAAGCAGACAGAGAACTGAGGGACACCGTGCACTCACATTGAAATTGCTTTGCACCAACAGGAACTTACTCAAAAGATAGTGAGTGAAGAAAAGCAGCTCCAGCTTTCTAAACTGCCCATGTCCAGTGCTTGGAGTAAGTCAGACTGAAACTAAAAGTACACTGTCATTGTGAAAGCTCCTTCTGGTTTTCCCACATCCCTTCCCTTCTATCAACGTTTGGCACGCAGATCTGCTCAGAGCTGGCTGGAGCCCTCATCCAACATATCTAGGAAAACTCACCATTTGCATTAATTCAAATGAAGCCATTCCCAGGATAATGGCACTACTGAGACCAGCCCAACATTTAGTAAAGAAACTGGGAAGTGACAAAGCCTTACAAGATAGTACTGTGGAATTCTGGTTATCTGTGAAAAAAGTACTTTATTATTATTATTATTTTTTAAATGTGATCACATATTAATTATTTGGAAGAAAAAGAAAATTATAGGGATGCTATCAAAATGGCAGAGGCAGAACTGGCTTCAACTGTCACATTTTACAAAGCAACCAACCTGAAAGTCTTACAGTGAGCTTCAGTATTGTTTGCTGGTTTGCTTTTTGTTCCATATCACTACTTTTTCTTCTCTTTCCTTCTTTGCACGGTGTATCAGTGAGACTCATGGTGTTCTGGGCACAGTGTTACTTGAACAGTGCCTGGAGGAATGCACGGCACTGCCCAAGGAAACACTGCCTGCAACAGCACAACACACACATCAAGCATCCCGTAAGGCAGCCATCTTACAGAATGCACTAAGGAAGGACTGCATATGGAAATAATTTGGATAGTAGAAAAAGTCAAGAATTAGTCACGGACTTTTGCACCTGGAAAAAAGTTTGACAAAAAAGAGAAGAAAAGAGAGAAAGAGATTGTCCGTGTCTCAGCTTGCTTACCTAACAATACATTTTGTATAGAATGTTGGTCAAGCTATTCATACAGGTAAAGACTTTCAGATCCACCTAGAAGCTGCATTCCTAAGGAATATGTGCTTCCAGGTGCACATATTGCCTGCTGCAGGGCTGCTGCGCTGCACAAAGCCCGGCTCCTCCCACTCTCACCCAGCAGAGCCCAGCACTGGACCCCCATTTGCAGCCTGAGGATGGGAACAGGGTGCCCAGGCACTGGAAATCTGGAGCCAAACAGGGCCCAGTCCTCCTAGGAGCACAGTCTCAACCTGAGCAATGCAGAACATCCTGAGGTTTTCTTCTATCACTCTCACTAACGTTGTTAAGCTTTGCTTATATTCACCAGATAAAATAAGAAGAGGGGGGTTGGAGCTTGATGATCTTTAAGGTCCCTTCCAACTTAAGCCATTCTATGATTCTACAAAGAAGGTGTGGATGCCCTTTAGGGAGATCAAGGGTGACGAGATCTCTGTGCAACTAATGCTTAATCATGAAAGAAAGTAATTTCAACAGCAGCAACAGGGAGGAACCCACACCTCAGGATGTTTATCCACACATATTTGGGGGCCATATCTGCACACACCATCAACATTAACTTAAAATGCTGTCATCTGCAAACCATATCTGAGATGCCCAATCAAGGAAGGCCGGATAGCTGGCTCAAGCTGTGCACCCGATGGGTAAAATTACCTATGGGCAAGGCAGCACTGTGACGATGGAGCCCATCTCCAAAGAGAGTTAAGGGCGCTTATAAAAAACTTTTAAAGTCCCTGAAATCTCCTTAGGTCTCTTGGGAACTGTGAGTTAGGGCTACAAATAAAATACACATTAAAAATATATATATCAGAGTCTATTATTTTGAAGTCGGACAATAAACAAATGAGCACCATGCTGAAAGGGTGGTCGGCATACAGGAGATAGCAGCTGGACGGCCTGGGCACAGCACAGTGCACGCGACGGGGTGAGCCCGAGCAGCTCCGCTGACAGCCCAGCCCAGCTCTGTGCCTGGTGCCGTTTCCCAGCTACCACTTAAAGTTGCGATGGAGAGCTCCGAGCCCCGGCTCGCCTGCCCCAATGCCCACCCCCAGCCCGGCAGCAGCGGGACGGGCACTGCCGGCTGAGCCGGGACTGTGAGGGCACTCACCGCGCCGCGCTCGAAGTCGTTGTAGAAGGGTTTGTCCAGGAGGTGCCTCTCGCTGCAGCCCGCAGTGCCCTCCAGGCTCAGGTACACATAGTCGTCGGTGCCCGCGAACCACTGGCTGCCCGTAGCCACGGTGACGGTGTAGGACGGCATGGTCCCACCGGCACGGCACGGCACGGCACGGCACGGCACGGCCGAGCCCCACCGCTAAGCCTTGCCCGGTCCCCGCGGAGCACCGCCCCGCTGCCCGGCCCGAGACGGCCCTGCCCACCCGCGCTGTTCCTCTTTATTACTGAATCTCTCCGATCTCGTCAGGCACCCGCTGCCTTCGTACAGCCTCCTGTAACACGAACTGCGCACACACGCACACACGCACACACACACAGCGTTTCCACCAAGTACCATAAGGATCCCACTTTTTCACACTCCCCACCCCGAGTGCAGCGAGTGCCAAACCTGTTTTAATAAAGATGCTAAAGCTGAGATAAGATCTGCCGGCGCTTCTCGCACTCTCAGCCTACCCCAAGGAGAAGAGTCCCAGAGCAGTGATGCTGTACACATGGCACCAATGCAACAAGCCCACCAATGTCACACTCCCGTATTTTCATTAGGCACACAGCAGGCGCCGTGCTGGCACCCCCTTAACTCTGTCACATTGCTGCACAGCCCCAGGTTGGAAAGAACCAGGCTGGGGCTTCTGCAGATCCCACTGTACAGCTGCAAGGTTGTTATCTGAGGCTCTGTTTAAGCCTCTAACACTACACCTGCCTGTGATGGGTTGTGGCTTGTTCAGTGTGGTCATTGGTGGTGACAGCTTGCAACATCCTCCTCTTTCTCAGAAGCATGGCAATACTCATCAGCACTCAGTCTCATTGGAGGTCTCCTGTGTCCCTTCTGTACAGAGACAGCTGCTTGCTATTCTGTGACACCATCAGATATCGAGGCTTCCCCCACATTCAAGATATGCATTTACATACAGGCGTATAGAAAGTGCCTTCACTGGCTCTGCAGAATTGCTCAGCACAAGTCTCCAGCCTGCTGTTGCTTTTTAAATAGCACAAGCAGTGCAATGCTGCTGCCACTGCAAGGCACACCCGCGGCAGCTGAGCTCCAATCTGCCATCCTGAGGCTCTGCCTGCAAGGGGCCTTCCTGCCACCCCTCCCAGGGACACTCACCCCACAAAAGTCCACTGCAAACTCTTAACCCCTTCCTTGTTCTTGCTTTTTCCTTTTGAAAAGCCACCTGTTTCAGATGGCAACAAATTTATGCTCATACACCTTTCACTGCAAGAGTTACCTGAAACCTGTTAAGGCAGTGGTGCTTCACCTGTCAGACACAGGGCCACCTTCTGGGCCCCTTCTGTTTTGCTGCAGGTATAGAGCAAAGCACTGTGTAAACCTCACTTGGTGGTTTTCCACGTCTCTTTGTGAATCAGTTCCTCCATCCTGCTCCCCTGGATGTGCAGCTCTGTCTCCTGCTGGGCGGTTCCCTGCAGCACAGCGACTCTTCTTACCAACTCGCTAAAGAAAAGGCTCAGTAAGGTCAGTGCTGTACACGACACTTGTACGAGTGTCCTCCTTCCAGCCCTTTCACAACTCACCCTATTTTTAGTCTATTCCTTTAGTACCTTTCGATTTTACCTTGACTTCCACCTTCAGCACCACTTTATTGCTAATGGTATTTAATATTGGTGGAATTATCAGATGCTTTGTATCAGGAACCTGCCAAACAAAACAGAGCCTTTTTCCAAGAAAAGAAAAAAATCCACAACAAAAACCCAACCAACCAAAAAAACAAACAAACAAACAAAAAAAAACCCCACAAAAAACCCCCCCCAAAACCAAAAAAAACCAACCCAACCCCGAACAGCCCTTTTACTAAGGGACTACATTACTTCTACCTGTGCCTGGAACTCTTGTTCTTAAAAGCCAGGGAAATTGCCTGGAAATATGAAATAAAAGAAGGAGGGAGCTACCATGATGGGCCAGCACTGGGCTGAACGACTCCAGTGGGCTCAGAGAATGGGCTGAGGGAGGAGGGCACAGGGTGCCGTGGGACAGGATGGTTATTCACAGGTCCCCTCCCTCTAAGCACTGCTCATGTTCACTGCACTGAACTTGTCAGGGGAAGGCCATTGCCATCCCTCTCAACCTCCTCACTATGCCAGTGACAAGCAAGGTTATGCTGTGAGGATGTCGCATCCCTTACAGCTCCCCTGAGGCTACAGATGATTTGGATGGGCAGATGGCTCCTGGAGTATGCTAATAAAGGATCAGGGATGGAGAGAAATGATGTAACATGGTAATTACCAGCAATGGAGTTGATTAGCAAAGCCTACAGAATTTTCCAGGCTACATAAATAATCTAAGGGACACGGTCTTGATAGCTGAGAACATATGGGTGCTAATTGTGGCCTCTCCAGCAGAGCAGAAAGCAGTAGCTCCTTGCTTGCAGACCTGCTCCCATCCCTGCTTGGAGGGTCCACAGATCTCCAGGAGCATGAAGCTGAGTGCAGTGCCCTCGCTCTGCCAGCCAGGAGAAGCAGCAAGGGACAGACATTTGCCTGGTGAAAATGTTCCAAACCCTGGCTGCAAGGGCAGAGTTTGTGCAGCATCAGCTCCAATCTGAAGCCAAGCAGGTCCAAATCCATCCCTGAAGTAACACCTTTAACTTTTGCCACCACTTGTTTTGACTCAGCTTTGCAAGAAGGCTGATGAAGAGTTGGATTTAATCTTCATCTGATTTCGCTGGTGTGTATCAACTGCTCAGGAGTGGCCAGAAATGTTGCATGGTCCTGAAAGCACTCTTTGGGGATAAAACAAACTGCTCTTGCTGGCAGGAGAAACACTGACTTAAGTAATCCTGTAGTCCTGGAAAAGAATCAGTTTCCTTTAGCACAGCACATTCAGAAGCAGGAAGTTAAGCACAAGGATAAGACAAGGGGTAAACCAGATTCCAGGGGAACCTCAGTGTATCCTCAAGAAGGGAACAACAGTGCTTTGTGAGTTAATTTGGGGTGCACAGGAATAAGGCACATACGGAGCACTACATACATTGCCTAAAGCAGTTGTGCTTTTCCAGTTGGGATCAAGTCTTCAACCAGAGACATTTCCTACTCTCTCCAAACCCATATGATAACCATTCCCCTTGAAAAGGTAAGCGCTGTCCCCAGTGATGAATTTTCCTAAGCTTGCCTGGCCTGCCCTGTTTGCAGGTGGCCTTTGAGGAAAGGAGCATCAGAGCAAACCAGCATGGCAAGAGGTTCCCATCAAAAATGGCTGGGAGGTTAATTTTAGTGAAGTCTTAAAATGTTAGGAATAGCCAGCCTGATTCCTTGAGCCTCAGAGATTTAGCAAGCACACCCTGAGAGGCAATCTCCCTCCTCTGCTCAGTGCAGCCTCTTGGTTGTTTTATTCTGTTACTTCAAATCCTCTGATGTTAAAGCCTTTGAGACAACTTCATTCAGCCCCATAGCCCTCCCAGCTGAGGTCTCCTCTCTATTTCCAGCTACCAATTCCTCTGTTGCCAACCTTGCCTTTTCCCTAGAATACACTTTAAAAGAGTATTCTTGAGATTTGCCACCACTTGACCCTCTCTGAGCAATGTTACATTTCCAATTATTCTGCCTTGAGTAATGCACTGAACTTGGTCCACTTCTTTTATCCAGAGCCCTACTGATTTTTTATTTTTACTTTTTCAAACATTCCCTGCCTCCCTCCTGAATTACGTCCAACCCCTGACCCCTGTTTTTGGGTATGATTAATTATTTTCTTTTTCTGTTTGATTCTTATTCTATAATGAGATATTCTTGTCTGATTTTCTGATGTCATCCACGCCCCCCTAATGCTGTGCATAAACATCTTCTGACTGTTTTGTGGTAACACTGTACCCCATAAATCCCAAAACATCAGAGAGCATCCTACACATCAGAGAATGTATCCAGATACAAGATTTCCAGGAAAAATTGGGATGGCAGGTTGACACTGAGCTTTAATTGCACAGTGTCAGGTTTGGATATTGCCACAGTCATCTTTATGAATCACACAGTGGTATAATTCAGTTCCTCCCAGCTCAGCCTTCTCTGTTCAGTCTTGCCAGAGGCAAACTGAACAGTGAGAAAACAATGACAACAGTCAAAGGGAAGGTGTGGAGAGAAGATGAAGGACATTTGGGTTCCATTTGGTAGAGTGAATGGGAAGAGGCACTATGGGTGAACAGGCAAAGGATGGACAAATGTGGTGAGTGGCCTACAGGGCAGCTGTGGGAGGAGGGCTGCTGGAGGAGGCACAGTCCCTGCACAGCAGGCAATGCATTGTGCTTCTCATAGCTACTGGCTATATGTGGTCTTTAAAGGCCTGTGCTTGCAGCAGGCTTCATCCTTGGGGAAGCTCAGCCCTGTGCTATGCTATCAGCCTCCCCAAGAGCCTACCTGCTATGTCCATGCAATGCAGGGCTCCTCCTCTACAACCTCCCCTCGGCTGTGGACTCCAAAGGCCTGGACACAGCCACCATCTTCACAGCTCCCTCCCCTGGATTCCTGACGCTGCCCTTGCAGAGAGGTAATCTCCTCTTCATCCTGTGGGACCACACATCTGACACCTCCATTGCCTCCAGAAGGCACCCGGTGGATCTTACAACTCCTGCTGCTGCCCTCCTGCAGCCTCTCATTCCTGGTCCAGCCCACCACATGACAGTAGCTACTCACCTCATTGCTTCAGCTGCTGGAGTCAGCTAGAAAGTTCAGCTCCTGGAGTCACAGCTGTGCCATCTGCATTAAGCCCGGCTCTGCCTCAAGATGGATACTTCATATGGTGACAGCAAGACTCCCTCAGAGCAAAGTGAGGTTTGCAAGAGGGAACAAGCTATTTCATAATTAACTTGAGATGCCTGAACCCAAGATGAGGAGCACTTTTTAACCAGAGGCCAGACAGTTCTACAGTCTCTGTTCATCAAGTAGCCTACCAACGTTCCATCCCAGAGACGTCTGTCAAATAGCAGGGCCTGGAAATCATCTTACCATCTCTCCAGGAAGGTATTTTTGTATGCAGGTCCTCCTGGTGCACTTAGCAAGCTTTATACAAGTACCTTTGTGTACTACAACCAGGCTTGCTTCACTAAGAAATAGCTTTTTCACTTTGCATTGGAAACACCTCCCCAGGGTTGCAGTATTAAAATTCCCTCCCGTTTCCTACCTGAATTAAAATTCAAAACTAGTTACTTACTAAAAATAAAGATAAAAGAGCCTCTTTGAGACCCACTGTGTCTGCTGCAGACAACTTTGCAGATCTTATTTGCTCTTTAGCGTTCACACGTTTGTTACAAGCTGTCTCACAGCAGTGCAGATAGCAGTTTTCTTTGATTTATTGGTGGTAGAAATCTGTTTATGAAAAACTACTGAAGACTTCACATGCTGGGGCTCAGTCCTGGCATGGAAGCACACGTAACGCTATAATCATGCTTACGCAGGCAGCAATGAAGGGTTATCGTAGTTGCACACTGCTCCACACTTACACAAAATTATTTTTTCTTAGACATCAATCAGTGTAATGAGCATCATGTGCTCTACCCCAATGCCCTGAGAAATGCCAACATCAGACATGAAGCATTCAAAGCAACACTCAGCATCGATGCAAGAAACTCCATGCGTTTCAAGGCCTATGGGAATCTTCTCTGCACCTCCTGCATGGCACAAGCCCAAAACCTCTCCCATGATTCCCACACCTGATCCCAAAGCACCTGCACAAAGTCATGTCTTCTCACTGCAATGATAGAATCACCCCCTTATTCTTCATGGGTAACTACTCCTTTATGATTCATGACGTCAAATTGTCACGGATCCTACTGTGTGTTAGCATGCTACACTGAAGAGCCATGCAGCCCTGTGTTTACTCCAGTAAAAGTAACTTGCTTCATTTGATCATCTCACTATGGGGAGCTCAGCTTTTCTCCAGACTGGGCCACTAACACCTTCTGAAACAAAATGGATACTATGCTGCTTTTGTTTTGTTCTTTTTTTTATAGAAACACTTTATTGCTGCAGTCAATAACCCTGTGTATCACACACAAATAACCAATTACAGTTTAAGAAACTAAAAATAATTCTGCAAGTGGTAATACTGAGAATAATAACATACATGAAAGGATACAAAACTATACATTTAAGTTACTAGAAATTTACTAACTAAAAAATCCTGCAGAACTGTGAAGTGTCTTGTATAAACTATACAACACATGCCAGTGTAAAGTTGTTTAACGTTATACAATTACCTATCTACAAATGTTTTACCTAAATACAAGATCAGCTGCAATTTTTAAACAGTTATCTTCTATACAAAGACAAGTGCTTTCAGTACTTCATTGGAATATACACACACCGCAATACCTCCAAACTAAAAAATAATCACAAAATAGAAGTCTTGTTTAGAAGTTTTCTTTGCATATCCAATATAATGCAGCGAAAACCCAGCCAGCAATAGCTGTGCTTTTGTATTTGCCCTGTTTCACCCCATATTTGCAAGGGACCCAACCCAGACTCACAGACCTCCTTTTCAGCGCTGACCACGACCTACACCAGAAACCTCTGTTAATATGCCCCAGCCTAGGGGAAATTTGGATCCGAGTCTCACTTTTAACATACTTAGCCAGCCAAATGCAGGGCAGAGGAACTTGCTGCTGATGCAGTACCAGCGCACACGACCAAGTGCTCTGATCAGTGCAGGGAAGTGGCAGGAGGGATGGATGAGTTACCTCTGTACCTCTGTGTAACCTCTGTTGAATCCCACTTGCTGAAGCAAGGCCAACCTCAATGACATTCAACCAGATGACTCTGTCTCCAGGTCTGGCCACCTCTTCAGTCAGAATATCGGTTTACGGTCAAAAAAGTCCTGAGAATTCATAGGAATTTAACATCTCATGATCTCTTAGAGTGGAGCAATCTTCTGCAGCACATGCTGTGCTTCTAACATAACGCATGGTCATGACCTGGCAGATGCACTGAAGGGAGATTTCCTTGGCATAATCAGTGCTTTTCTGGACAGGATGTAAGTCCATAGCATGGGAGTTTGGTCAAATCTCTAGAGCAAAGACTCTGGCAATCTACAGAAAGGGCTATGGTAGCTGGTACTAAGTCCATATTCCCTCCTATTTTAATTCTTGTCCCAGAGAAGTCCCAGGTAATCTAAACTAATGTTGGCCAAGGAACAAGGACCAAAACAAGCCACACTTTGTTTCAGTCATTTCAAAAGCTGCCAAAAGGAAGTTCTGGAATGCCTGATGTGATGGGAATGGTGTTTTCCATTACCAATATCCAGGTGGGCAGCACGGAGCTCACCCAAGCTAGCACACGTGCCTTGCAGCTGGAAGCTGAGCACAAGTCAACAGAATCTCCTTAGAGAAAGAAGAAGGAAAAAGCACCATTCAGCCTTCTTATACCATTTGATAGCACCATGTAGAAGCAGAGAACTGCAGCTCCAGAAAGCTCCCTGTTAACATTAAGCTAGAATCAGCTCAAGTATGACCAGCTTAAACGACAAGTCCTGGCAGATGCATCTCTTCTGCAGCCCTTCCTGGTATGAGCAATCCTCACCAGTAGAGACAATTTAAATTTTCTTTCGGGTAAGAGCTACTGGAGAAAGGGGATGGTTTGTAGTAGCAGTAGCACTGGCTAAAACAGTTTTATCTGCAATTATTTTTCCCCAGATGATCTTAATAGAGATGTTTTTTCTTCCTAGGATACACAGGGCCACAGCAAAAACATTCAGTGTCCTGAATATACTGAACACAAATTGGTATATACTGCACAGAGCTTCCAAAATGCCAAATGAGATTTCACAATATTTCATCAAGAATCATTTATGACAGTGATTAAAACAGGACAAGCATGTTACAATATGCCTAAGTGGCACTGTCAGAACACCAGACACCACTGCCTGTCAGATGCAAACTGGAGCACAAACAGGTTTCATACCAGGACTTGTCCACTTCCATTTCCTCCAGTCCACAGACCGGATGAGAATGCATACAGCTGATTCTGCACATGTTGCAGACATGAAATCCTTGTGCACTGGGCATTTCAGAAGAAAATTATGAAGGTACGTAAGACCTGATATTAACCTACCTGAGTTTATCCAATAAATCTTTTTCACAGATCAAAAAAAGAAAACAAAACAAGACTGAATGTTATCCGGGTTCTCAGAACAGGATTATTCATAGCAAAGGGTCTTAGTAATTGCACTTTAAAACATGGCAGGCGTAGACAACAAGCTCTACTCGCATATGGTCATGAAGACTGCTGTCCAGTAAGGTGTGCAGGGCTCATCTGCCTACATCACATAAGCACGGTATATCCTGACAACTAGCACAGCATGCAAACCCATACCAGTGCAGCTTTGCTAGGACTGCCTAGAGGTCTGTTTTTCAAGAACAAGGTACTGTGTTGTTCACAAAGAACACAGCCAGGAAGCTTCAAGCGTGAGATCATACAGAGGCATGCATGCACACACTCTACTATCAACAACTCATCGAGTGTGTTCTCTTACCTTAGTTCCACCTCAGGCATTATTCAAAAAGATTAACACAGAAATAAATAAATAGTATATTATCAGAAAAAAAAAAAAAAAGGAAAAATCAACGATCTCTTATTTTTTGGGATACATTAAAGCAACCACTTTTATTACAAAAAGGTCATGCCCAGTGATGTTGTACTTGAAAAGGATAAAGTAAAACCTGAACTGGACCTAGGGATTTAATTCAGTATCTCAACAAGTAAGTAGAGGCTTTTACGTAGCAGAGAAGTCTGGGAGATTCCTACTAACATCATTCAGAAAATTATCACTGAGATTTAGATTGGGCTCAAGTAGAGAAAGTTAGCATTCATACACAGAAGCCCCATGTACTGAGGGGCTCATATATTACTCAGTGTTTCAGTGGGGTTTTTTGTCCACCCCAGTCAGATTGATGTGAGACTTTGAACAAGAGCACGAAGCTGGATAGTGAAACAAACTGGTCAAATGAATTGACAGCAGACATCCCAGGCTTTGGGCAACTCTGTCTAAAGCTCTGCAAACAGATTTTAAAATTGTCCCTCTTTTCATGAAGGCTGACAGATTAAATAGCCAGTCCCAAATTCAAAGCAACAGACAAAACTATTCTCTGACCATGTAACGCATCACATCAGGACTAAAACAGGCAAGTATTTTTTTTAATTCATCCGCTTAATGCAATACTTACTTCCTAAATTTTGATCTTAGCACCTCCTCTCACAATGTCAAATTCTTGGGTAATTCACATATGACACAGTAAGAAAGAAAACCAATTTCAGCTGTATTGACTAAATATCTTTCTTCCACAACAGTTCACATTTTCACCAGTATACCAGCAAACCTTTTACCAACGGTCTGGAATGACAGTTACATTAGGTATATATATGGAGATTTGTTGATGGTCTGACCTATTCAAAACAAAACAAAAAAGCAAAACCAATCCCTAAAATAGAGCACTGAAACCCTTGTTCATTGAAAATGAACACTGTACACATCCACATGTCACAAGTGCAATATTCTTCAAAAAGAATTGCTCCTCAAAGGAAACCCAAAGAGGCAGATTTTTAGTGTTATGTTTAGTAGGATAATGTGGGCATGTGTTGGAAATCATGCATTGGAATTTGTTTATTTTTATTTTTTAAATAAGGCAAGAGGCTTACGTTCTAGTAGAATGGATGGGTTAAAGAACGAAGAAATGTTCTGCAAATGACACATTCTTTCAAGTTTCATTCTCATTGGACATACACATTATAAAATAAAGATTTTTAAAAGTGCTATATGCTTTGTGAGTCTCATCACAATATGTAAAGCATAATGTTACACCTGCTGCCTAAGACAAAATGTTAGTGGCAGTGTTAGCGGTAGATTAGACTCTAGCTCTCTCATTTCCTGCAGCGTCTGGGACAACCTCCTTCATTATGCTTAAGAAAAACAAACAAACAAACAAAAACAACCGAACCATACTCTACATATCTTCCACAATCATTCAGAGTCATATTCTAAAGTAACAGACTCCATATGCAGTTGATGACAAACAACCAGTGGCTTGCTTGATACCACAACCGAGGTTCGTTCTACCCAGCTACCGTGGCTCCTTGATCAGCCAGCATGTGAGACACAATGTTGAGAGGTATGCAACGATGATAACATTGACAGATATGCTGAAGGGGTTTTAAAAAATTCCAACAAAACGCAAATGTAAAAAAAGTCATCCGCCAGCCCTCAACAGTTAGCCGATTTTAAAAAGGTAGAGCAGCTTGCAGTAAACAATGATATTTTAAATCTTCAAGGACATACAGAATCACTCCTCCCACCCAGTAATCAGACGTGAAGGATTTCTGCAGCACAGTCTTCTGGCTCTGTGTAATGTGAAGAGTTTGTATCCGAATGGTGAACCCCAAGCATTTCCTTACTTTCGAAGTTTGGCTCCATTAGTGCAGGTTTTTCAAAAATGTTCTTTTTACTAGTTTCTGGACAGTTTTGTACATATATTACTCGGTTATAAGCTTTCAGTCTCTTCCACAGCTGTACGTACACTTTGCATTGTACATACATGAACAGAAGTCCTCCAGTGAAACCAATAGCCACAACAACCAGCTTAGTCCAAAATGGCCACTCTAGAATCCCTGGAAGAAAGGGAAGAAAAAAAAAAAAGGAATAGAGAAAATATCAGGTCAATACTGAGTCTCTTAAGAACACCCCTTAAGAGTTCTTACTTTGCCATTTTTCTTGTTCTCCCTTTTTTTCTCCCTTCAGGTTTAACACAAGTAGACTTCTAAGCTTGTTGAGTTCACATAACATATCACTCCTCAAAGAGAAAAAACCCACAAAAACACTTGATCCTTTATGACTGAGCTGTTGTGCAGCACAATCAAGGTAACAGCCAGTAATAAACTTCAGGTCCTTTTATACCTGTTTTTAAAAGAAAATTTAATCAGATTATGAATGGGCTTCTATGGCACGCTTTTCTCTTGATAGTAAGATATTCAGAGACCTGTTCCACTCCGTGATCACGCAGTACACACAGCCATAATCTTTGAAGGGAACCATTGTCACCATTCAGCTTGAGACATTTCTGACACAAAACTGACAATGTGATTACCTGCATGAGACCCAGTAGCTCGTAGTTGAACTACAGCACCTCTTCTGATGCAAAATGGCAAGTGTTGGAGATGCTGAAGCATTCTGGCAGCTCACTTAACATGTGTCAAAAATGACCACCAGTACTTTTCCTGAATATGCCAGGTTTGAACTCCTAGCCATTGGATCTCGTTAGATCCCTATAACCTACTTTTAAATGAGAAATGACTAATTTTATACATCTTCTGCTTATAAACATCCTGTATCCATCCAGTCTCTCTCCTTTTGAAAGATAAGCATCCCAAGACAGATATGAAATCATGCTGAACTACTCCCTTTCAGGTTTCTCAGTGAATTAGCAGTGTAACAGACTCATAGCTAAGTCTTCAAAGTTTTTACAAGATACAGGCCACTGTTCTTTTGAAAATGCACAGCAGTGTAGGTGAATGAAAATATTTTAGTCTCCAAGCCCAAAGAGCACTGCAACATGACTACTGATGAAATCCCACTACTGACGAATACCTGAACCTCTGATTCACAGGGGAGCTATCTGATGCCATCTGGAGGCAGCAATAGCCTACGCTTTGCTGTGCAAACGTGAGTGCATAAACACATGCATGCTCCATACATGCACTCCAGCTCCTCAGAGCATCCCTCAGATTTAGAATCCAAATGAAGGAAGCAAAGAAAGCAGAGTAACAAGTATTGTGCAGTCATGCTACGCCTAGTCATGTTCATCGAATGTATTGAATAAAATAACGAGGATACGATAAATCTTTGAGAGCAAGTGCTTTTCTTTATCATAAGGAAACCTTACACTGAAAGAACAATTTCCACCATACATGGAAAAGATGGTGTTGGATGGAACAGAAACTACAAACTTTAATTCAAAGCAGCTTCCTGACTGAAACTATGAACAATCACACCACAGCTAAACTGAACAAATGACAGCAAAGCTGTCTGAAGTGTGACTGTGCTCTACAGAGACTGTAAGAGCTCTGTGGATTTGCAGGTTTACAGATGCTCAACTCTTCAAATCCAAGCCAAACATCTCCCAGCTGCATATGAGGTTGGCATTCAGTGCTCCGCTCTGTGAGCAAGGACAGTTTGCCTTAAAACTCAGCCTTGGTGCACAGCCTGTTACTCCAATCCCCACCTTCAGGGGGAGCTCAGCTGCCTGAAAAAAAAGTTCTGCAAGAGCTGCAAATTCACAGCCCGGCACTCCAAAGTCAACCCATTTCAATTCGGCAAGCTCACAGCTGGCACACTGAAGGAAACCTGCTACCCTGGAAGTTAAGACATCCGTGTAGTGGGGTGGCAACCACTGCATCAATTGCAGTGCACCTCATCTCGGCTGTGTGAATTGGAATTCTAAGAATCAACCTGAATTCCTCTGCTCCCCACACAACCACTCTAATTTCTGCAGTCAAACGTGTTTCCTGCAGAAAAGTTGTGCTAATGTGTCTCAAAGATGGCTGAATAGAAAAAATAATCCTGTTAGTTTAGCTCAGAGGTTTGGATTTTGGTTCCTCTTCCTTCTTTTCTTTTTTTAAATTGTTCTCTTTCTACTCAGCTAAAGGTAGTCATAGCAGCAAACAAATGCTTACATGCTTGTCATCTCAGTAAGTGTTCCAGCTTAGAACTAAATTAGCAAAGCCAGTGCAATTTTGTGTTTGGCTACAGTGGTTTCCTCTTGTATCTGTACATTTCACAAGTGCAAAATTGACATGTAATAGACTTAAAAGCACCCACAGACAAATTTACACCAATTTAACTAAATCATTTTAGAACTGTTCTTTTAAACCAACTCAATCTCTGCCTAAAGCTGACTGATCTAAGAAAAAGCATTACCTGCACTCTCAGGCTTTGCATCCTCTCTGCATTCAGGATAAAGAATAATTCCAAATGAGTAAGTAGGAAGATAACCAAGTAACGTACCAGTAGTCTGTCCCTGTTTAATCTCTTCAGCAGTCCTGTCTATGAGGACATACAGAGACCACACAACGCAGGTGATGGCAATGATATGGAATGTTACAGAGCACATGATCTTCCTCCTCTCGCTGGCTGTCATCTGCAGCTTCTCCCACTGGCAAGAAACCCAGAAGCAGAACAAGAAATTAAGTGTTCATCACAGTTACCAGAGAGTATAAAGAGAAAACACCGATCAAAACCAAAAGTAGGCAAAGGACCAGTTTCCCCCTAAGTTTTGTAAGTCACACTATTCTTGTTCTGACCACAGTGCGTGCAGCTGGCAGCTTGCTCTGCCACAGTGGGTGCAATCACTCCTGGTGCAGGAGGGGATAACAGCACTCAGCTCCATCCAGAGCTGCAGCACTGAGTTATCCCACAGGGATTCTAGCACAGCACAAACAAGTCTGTTCTTTAGTGTATTCGCAAAGCTATGAACAGCAAGCACCCACAGTCAGAAATGAGCATCATGAAGGGCAAAAGGGTGCCATTGCTCAGGCAGCCATTCAGTAACACACTGCAGTAGGAGTGGTGCACAATCCAATCGCCCAGTATGTGTATGGCATCTCACTGTGGGCCGGTTAGAGTACCCCAGTGTGCAGTCAGAGCTGTTTAGTACTCAGCTCAAGGCTGTTTAGTTCTCACCTCCCACCTCTGGAAGCTTCATTCAATCTTCACGTATATTTAGCACTACTTAGAGCAGTAACATGGATTTTATTTTCAGTATTTCAAGTACACTTAAATACATGCCCTAAGAGTATACAGCAGAACGGGGATGACAGCTTTTACAATTGAAAGGATGTAGCAAATTAAACCCCCAGACCTGCACCTGTCATAATGTTTATACAGCCCCAGGAGAAACCACGACATCAGGTCACTGTCATTTAGAAAGGTCACAAAGAAAGTAGACAGTTATTACAGGTGCTTCAAATATACAGGGAATTTTTCAGAATCAGCTTTTCTTTACTTTTCTACCAATGGCACCAGGAAATTGTTGGGCTTTTTTTCTTTTTCTTTTTGTTTCCAAAGCAATTTATCTGTATGAAGAAAACTTTTGCAGGTGTGTTACACATCCCTCATCATATTTGCATGAAACAGTGTTAAGACAAGCTTTCCTTGTATTTCCACGAACTGCATACAGGGGCACATCAGCTTCTCATACATACCCATCTGTTCTAGAGAGGTGCATTTGGTGTCACCTAGAATAACTTGCAGAAAAAGTTGACTTTGAAAAGGAGAAAAAGTGTGGAAGATAATGAGGATGACTTTAATGAGATCACTAATCAGGTTGAATCACTGTTACCACTGCTGCAAATACAAGAATGGTTGAACCACAAAACAGAGATTCTGTGATGTTCTCTGTCTTGCCAACAAGCAATCTCTTCAGTAAGTCAAAGACACATTTCTGTATCAGTGGACATCTAAATCTCATAATGCCAGAAGAACAGAAGATTTCCAGCAGTGATATACCAGACACACATCATGCTATAAAACAACACACTTTCAATTATTGTTACAAAAAGACTGGACAAAATTTTTGCTTTGGATAATATATTTTAATTAGGAAATGGATTTTGCATCTAAACTATGGTGTTCATTATCTACAGAAAATACAATTTGATTCATTTATTCTGTCAAAGTGTAAGCCACGTGTGAATATTCTTACAGGGCCACAAGGACTTGCATTTTGACTGTATTCCTCTTTTCTGTTTTGCAGCTAGAGATCTTCCACTGGATTCTTATTATATGCTAGCATCACAGCTGCCAAACCATCCCATACCATTTCATCTTTCCAAAGACAGGAGTGCACGGCAGAAAAGCTATCCTGCTAGTTTGATTCTGTCCTAGCCCAGAGAGGAAACCAGAATCCAGAGGTCCCTGCTGCATTCTTATGACACAGCAAGCAACATTTCACAATTAAAAAAGCCAGCATTTCTATTAAATCCACAGAATTTTTAGGTTTTATTTCTTTGTTTTGTTTTCATTTGAGTTATAAAACAGAGACCTCCTCTCTTGTCTCCCCTCACTTCCACTTGTACTGTGATGTGGTTTGCTCCTTACTTTCTTCCCCTTGTAACTTAGCATTTGACCATACGACAGGACAATATGCAGTGATGCAGTGCAGCCTTAAGACGTTGAGGATGCTAAATTTCATTTCTGCCCTGGAGACAAGCACAAGTCCTATTAATTGTTCCATCCTGTTCGTAATCACCAGTTCCAGACTGTTTTGTCCTGACTGACAGGATATGATAAAGGATGAGCTGAAGACACAGCATGTCTTCTGGCTGTAGCTGAACCTCTAAAGGACCCTTCAGACATGTCTGAAAGGTAAATTCCTTCTTATCCTACTACTTATGGCTCAGCCCCCACCTCCTGGCATCTGTCTCTCTCCCATGGATGACCTGTTCAGATATAACTATTGATGCCGAATGACTCATTTCTGAAGGTGCCCAACAGCTTTTTCTCACCACTTACCAAAATGCAGGAAATGCTTCCTGCCCACTCCAGACAGGGTGAGCATGGAAAAGTCAGCAGCTAACCATCACCTATGGCAACTCTTTTTATTTGGGCTCCTCCAATTTCTTTCACATCCTACAGATGGGCTGTGCAGATCTGTCTGTGTGATAGCAGAGCCTATGGCAGCCATAACTGCAGATCTGAGCTACT
The DNA here is from genome assembly GCA_037305975.1 of Chrysolophus pictus. Taxonomy (NCBI): domain Eukaryota; kingdom Metazoa; phylum Chordata; class Aves; order Galliformes; family Phasianidae; genus Chrysolophus; species Chrysolophus pictus. The sequence continues at coordinate 17,898,673 of CM074581.1, read as the reverse complement.
ATACTCTGTGCTAAGAGGCTACCAAAGAAAAAGCTACAGCTCTTAGATGGCAATGCTTCTCTGCTGTCATAAGCAGAGGTTGTGCTGTCAACGCGACATCCTCTGCTATATACTTTGTGGACTGTAGATCTCCATTAAGAAAAAATAAATAAATCAAAACCAACAGAGAGTTTGAAATCTGCTCTTATTTCTGTTAGGATTCAGTTTTAGAAGTCAGAAAAGTTCTCATAGCAGTTTTCAGATGGCTGCAGTCTGGACTTCCCATCCCTTGTCATTTAGGATAATCATATTTGAATGTTTCTCAATTATTCTAGTTCTAGACTGAAATTATTGCTATTAACCTCTTCCACAGCAAGATTTGTCTGTGGTTAAGAACACCAGACTTTCACTTCAGAATCCTGATGGTAAGGACCAACTGAATTTGAAAGCCTGGCAAATGTGGGAGAATAAAACTTGTCTTACAAGACACCAAGGATTTGGATATCTAAGTTCTAAATCACCAGACTTGGGAAAGGTAATTTGTTTATAAAACAAAAACAGTTTATAGCAACCCAAAGTACTAAAATCTGATCTTACATAATCTAAGGAAAGATAAAAGTGAAAAATTTATCAGTGAACATCCTTCTACTTACACTACAATAGGTATGCTCCTTAAAAAAAAAAAAAAGCAAAAATTTCAATCAATTTACATTCAGAATGTACATGATTTAAAGTAAGTTTAAACTGAGATCTTCATATTTTCAAGAGACTTTAAAAGTCATGTGGATCTCCGCACTGCAAACCAAAGCAGACAGCAGTAATACAAAACACAGTTATTTCCAGAGAAACAGCATGGATAACTGGAAAGCAAATGCCTTTGTGCATCAGCTCTGAAAACCAACTGTGAAAAAATCAGGCTGCTGCATGCACATGCATGAGTGTGAGTGTACATGAGTGCATTTACAGAGAGCACTGCTGGGCTGTACTAAATCTATATTTTTTCTCCTGCTACATGTAGGGCAATGTAAAGGGAGGAAGGACTGAGACTCATTTCTTCCTTGGGCAGCTGATGAATTCTTGAAGCAGATTTATCATGACAATGGTTAGAGCAGGAAAATACCACCTCTCAGAACTAGACTCCACTGATGTTGAATTTATGAAGCTGAGTGTTAGACAACCGAAATCCTTCAGCGCCTATACAAAACTGACCAGAATTACTAAGTAGCCACCAAATTCTGTGGGACTGTGGGCAATGACAACTTCTTTTCAGCACGGACGTATGTTTAACAAAGCTTACCTTTCGCAAAGGCTTCAGCTTTGTCTCCATGATGAACTCATACTTGCAGAGTTCACAGCATCGTGTATCTGAGCTCTTGATCCACTGCTGCAAGCAGGCTTGGTGCACAAAATGAAGACTTCCCGTGCAGTGACAAGGGGTAATCAAAGGGCTCTCATCATCTCCTTCACAGTGACATATCCTGAATCAGAAGCAAAGCTGCTCATTAGAAGAAGAGGAAGCAGAAAGCATGCGGAAGAGGTATGTAATATCTGTGATCACACAAGGCTGTCTGTTGAGGATCTTAAGACATATGTATCAAAGGAATGTATTCTATAAAGGAGCTAAAACTAAAGAACTCCCTTGCTACACAAGCACATACACATACACAAAATAACTGAGCACAGACACTGCTAACTAGACAGCTGCCTTCTAACAGATGAGGCGGACACACAGAGCCTGACAGAAATTTAGTACCCAAAAGAAAAAATAAAAAGTGTGAGAAATGACAATCCTTCATCTACTAGAACTACAGCACTTAACTGAAAACAGCATTAAAACAGATCGGACAGCACTTTCCAAGACAAGATATGCACAGAGAGGTACAGTTACTCATGAATTACGATTTAAAACAGAAGATGAAACAAAATTCCCAAAGGAACTCTGAACCAGCCCAACCCAGTATCATGGAGAGTTAATTTGGTCCAAATTTTGCACAAGGGAAATGATTATTTCTAGTGCCAAATGCTAAGGGACAGAACCACACTGCAAAGATACAGCATCCATTTTCCCCCAATATACCTACTCTGAAAGGACTAATGGCTTTGCTCTTCCAATTCCTTTTTTGCAAGAGTTGCTAAGGAAGCACCAACTCTGCAAAATCCCCAGCTTCCCTCACCATCTAACTGCAAACAGCAAGGACACCTGATACAGTGCTACTACCAGGTGCTGGCATTTGATTTCCAGCTTCAATTTACGCACAGCACTTGGGCTGCATCAGACATCACTAAGTCCTTCTAACCATGTGGAAGAGGTCAGGAACTGAAAGGGGGATGGTAAGGAGCTCAGGGAATGAATATAAGTTACTAAGCATATGTGAAGCACATCCTGGCATGCTGCCATCCCTGTCTGTTATTGAAATCTCTCACTGATGTGTAGCATCTTGCCTCTTGTGACCTTGCTGATAGCTGGCAAGTGGGACTGAAAGAATGGGTGGATTAAAAGAGCATCTTGTTGATGACAAGCAAGTAATGAACTAGATTTTGCTGGTAATGGGGTATTGAGGAAATAAAAAATTACTGGCAGGTATTAACAAAGTCAGCTTCGAAAAGCAGTGTCAAAGAGGAGGAAGATTAAGGTAGGAAAATGCTTGGTAGAAGGATGTGACAGTTACTCCCGTGCTTGGCATCTCCTGCTCCCCAGACTTATTCAGGAGCTGCAATGGGGCTGGCCTGCAGACAATTTACCACAAACACAATCCAGAGTTGCATGTTCCTTTCACCTGCATAAATAGCTAATCTTCTGTAGCTGGAACAAGGAGATCCCATCCTTTTTGGACATCACACTACTTACTAATCATCACTAATAACCAATGCTTAGTTCTCTTTCATCTTAACCGTCTAGAAATGGGGAGGTAAAGGTTAAGAAAAAACCTTAGGCTATGCTGACCAGATCTCAAAACCAACGTTCAGTTCCCTACCCTCTGACACAACTCAGCAGTGGCTGTCTGGAAAACACATTGCTCATTAAAAGCTAAGAAATTTTCAGCTTGGTTTTTACTATGTGTAACTGATTCTCTCATAATATTCCCAGTTTGGGCAAGGATGAAAGAAAAATGTGATCTCAGAACCCCAAGTCTGAAACAAATTGCAGAAGAATTTATTTGACTCCCAAGGATATGCTTTTGCTTAGTAGACTTGTTAAGTGCGTCAGAGGGGTGCAGGAAAGCAGAGAGAAGGTTGCATGCTTCACATTGCACATATTAAAGCAAGGTGACAGGGTGAAAAAAAAAGACAAACAGCACAAAGGCAGGGAAAGCAGAATGGTCACCACTGCACACAGGAGGGCTCGAAGGTAGGCGGTTCTCCGATGCACCAACCTGCAAGTATCCCCCGATGCAGACACCGGGGAGAGAGGGGGGAATTTTTCTGAGAGGGGGGAAGGGCAGTCAAGGTCACTGTCCTTCTCAACTGAACAGAGCGGTGCCCGCTGCTCTTTTGTTCTCAGTTTCATTGAGGTGCTGTCCTCAAAGACGTCATCGTCTCCCATGTCCTCAGAGCAGAAGTCTGTGCTTTCCACCAGCATGCTGGAGGATTTCTCAGCTTGGAAGTGACTGGAATAGCTCTCCAGTTCGTGGAACTTATGCAGGCTGCTGGTGCTGGAGGTGTGGGAGAAGGAAAAAAGGTAACGCAACAGTTTTTTGCTTCTTGAGGTGTCATGGTCCACTCTGTCCTCCAGCAAGGGGATATGTACAGCGCTGCGGTTTTCTGCTCCTCCTGATGCACTCGAATAGTTGGAGAGGGAAGGGATGTAGGAGTGTTTAGAATTGCTAAAAGAAAGAGGCCTGAGATTCAGCGATTTCCTCTCTTTAAGATGAAATTTGTTAATCCTCAAACACTGCTCTTGAGTCGGGGTCAATTTGCCTTCTGAGCATGTTCGCTCCACGTAGTCAAAGCACTCAGCAGTGCTCTGTGCCTTCTGGTCCACGTCATTGAGGGACTTGGAGAATTTCAGAGTGCGGGTGGGCTTTACATTCTTAGCAGACCTGAGCGCCTGGCCCCGATCCTGCCCACAGGAGTTTCTCTTTGCTGCATGTAACGTGTCCTGACAGATTACTGTCACAGTGACCCCTTGTGTCAGAGAGCTCTGGCAGTGAGGATTTTTCAAGACAACAGCAGACTGCACTGGACTGTGATGACAACATTCAGAAAACACTGCACTGGAACTGCATGCAGAACAGTGGAATAAAAAGCACAGAAAGTAAAAAAAACAATTACATAAGAGAACACATATAATTAAAAGTGAAGAAATGAGAATTACAGCTAGTGTGGGAATGGCAAACATAGCGGGCCAGTCAGTGGGATTCAATGAAGCAGTGTTAGACAGCAGTCGAGTCAAACAAATGGAATGCTTCAGACCAGAACCCCACGTTGCTTACTTCCCCATCCACATGCTTTTTCAGTTTTGGTTTTTCTTAAACGAACCTTGCACGAGCCTCACTGTAGCTATGCAAACAGGACAATTTACCTGCAGATGTCCTGGTTGGATGGCGTAACAGAAGTCCGAGAGAAGCTATGAGGAGCTGTGATAGAGGTTGGACTTCCAGCCTGCAGTGACATAAAAATAAAGGGGAAAAAAAAACACACAAAAAAAAGCAAGTCAGAAGTTGGAAGAGTTCTGTAGGCACAGCAGTCACCTTCAGAGTTGAATACAGCATATGGAGTCAGATATCACTCTGCATCAGATATTCAAGGGCTGGTTGCAAGAAAGCGAGGTGTCATTGTCAAGTGCTAAGAAGGAAGGTTGTCACAGCCTCATCCTTGGAAAAACAGAGATCAGAACAGAAACATTTTTCCCCAAGGTCAGATGCAGCCATCTCTGGAGCGGAACCTGCCAGCTGTCAGACATTGCACAGAACAATCGCTCAGGAAATGAGCAATGCTACAGTAATTAGCATAATTAGATGGAGGTGTGCATGCAGACTAGTTGTAATTTAGCTACCACCTAATAGCTAATCCTTCCACTTACAACAATGACAAGAGATTAGGGGCTTTTTTTTTTCCTCTTTTTTTTTCTTTTTTCCACAAGACACAGAGACTATTTATAGAGGAGGTAGTTTCAGTACTAGCATATACACATGAGCACCATCTGCCAAACCAGACCCTTCCCTGAAGTACTCTTTGTATTTCACAAGGCCTTTCCTGTAATGGCAGCCGCATTCATGGGACCAGCAAGATCACAGTGCGAAATCGAATTGGTGTAGAATTCAGAATTCAGCTGAAATCAAAAAAGCTATGCTCTTTGGCTTATGCAGCACTTAAGAAACAAGCCTCTAAAGACAACATGGTAATAACCATCTTGACAGCCTACTATTACAGGCCTTTTTGCTGCTTTGTATGTTGTGAGTGTCAAACTGAAACTTCAGAACACTTCCCAAAGGTTTTAGTGAGGAGAGATATGTTGATAACCCCTTAATGGGCAGAGAATCTCTAAACCCATTTCTCTCACACACTTCAGCTGTTGGATATGCTGTGCAGCTCACTTGCTCCTGCAAAACATTGCTCCATTTCCCAATTCAAACAAAGGTTTATGGTTCTTCTGATCAGTCAAGTAAAGCTTGCAAACCATGAAGGTGCTCCAACAGCATCGAAGAGAGCAACCTGCCTGGTATCGCATCAGGATATCTCAGGTGCGTGAGTATGAAAAACCAGGTATCCACTTACAGCTGAGCCAACGGGGGCCAAGGGTGAGGCTCAAACACACACCTCTCAACCTGCAGCAAGGCACTGTGGCTTGTTTCCCATCCCAGCCAGCTAGGTTTATATATAGAATAAAAAACAGGATAACCTTGCTCCAAAAAGCAAACTGAACAATGTCACGACTGACAAAACAAATTAAACATGTAAAGATTGGTTTGGGCTTTATCCTGGAAAGCATCATTCTTACGTTTTACACCACTTGTGCATGCTAATGATATAGGACTGATCATACAGTGAGGTGAATTCAGCTATTATTTGGAATTTTTCTTCTTGCTGTTTAACCTATCCTAAAAGCAGGCACATCTCTGACTAAAACCCACCTCTTAAAAAGAGTGCAGTAATTACTTTTTTAAAAAGAAAGACAGGTTAGTGAAAGAGCTGACACTATAATCTGCTGCTATAATTATGCAAATGAAAATTAATATGACTTAAGTAATGAATTATTTAAAAAGACATATTTAGCAATCTGCTAAAAACAAAATATTGAACCAGTAAAAAAACCACGTTATATTCTGCCATGGAAACAGAGCAATATATTGCTGGAACTGCAGTCACAAATCAGTTAATACATCTGTCTCAGGTTTTCTGTTACAAGCAAACCACAGAAGATATTCTGCTTATAAAGAATCCGCTTTCTTTACTGTTTCATTTCAGAAATGAAGCATTCCCAATAAGACAGACGTGCATACAATGTGACAATCTAATAGCAGATGACTAGATTCAATGAACCAAAATTTCCTTATGAACCCACATTACTGGTTTCTTGATCCAACCGCCTGGCACCAAGACAGCATGTCAAAGTCTCATTGCTTGGAATATCAAAAAGCTGTGACAAGGAAGAAACAGTGAAATTGCATTTGTGTTTCAAAATCATTGTGTCTAGATGCCAGCACTGCTCAGACATCTTGCACAGAAGTAAAAAAATAATTATAAAACCATCTGAAGCAACTTTCCTTTTTCTCTCACCTTCCTGTTTCTTGTATACAAGAGGTCTTTTACGCCACCTCTAGACTACATGCAAATGCAATCAAAAAATGAAAACCAGTTAACACACATGAAAAGGCAGCACAACGTAGAAGAACAAAATGCTGGAGGAAGCTATGCCCCATCCTCAGCTGAAGCTGATGTCAGTTGTGGCTACCACTAACAGCCATGGTTCAACTCACCTCTTCTCATACCTCCCACTATCTGCTCCTCCCATGCTTTTCCTTCCTTGTGAATCTATTTACACAGCTGCGTTGCAGATCAAATAGGATACTGAGGCGAGACAGAACAAAGCACTTATTTTCTTGAGCTTGTTTAATGTCAGTCATTTCCCTAGCTGCATTTGCCAGAGGACATTAGCTGGTTACAGCAACGAACCTTTAATGGTGAGACACAGCTTGTCAACAAGAGAAGAATGCAGTAAAATGCAAGCTGTTGCCCAGAACCCAACAAGCAAAAAAAGCCATGAAAAGAAGAAAGGAAGAAATATTGGCAGTCTAGGGCCAGAACATGACAAAGAGGTGATGTGATGGTTGAATGTAGCAGAGAGCTCACTTGGAGTCCTGACTGTTCTCCCATGCAAGGCTCAGCTCCAAAGAGGCCGGGAAAATGAGCAATCAAAACCTTTACCACCATCCTTACTGCTTCAGTAGCAGCCTCACAAGTAGTAGCACCTTTGGGTAAGCTCCTTATGATGTTGACAGCAGTCACAGGTTTTAGAGCAGTCCTTATCATAGGGGGTTTCTGCTATGTTTGTTAACTGACAGACCTCCTAAGCTTGAATTCAACCCTTCTAACCTCAGAATCACTCACTAAATCTCTGTGGATATTCATGCCCTTCACTCTGGATGACTATTACCTCTAACAAGAAGTCCTAGGAGCTACAAGCTGGTGAATTACTCTGTACAGCCAGACTAGTGGCCTAAAATAGCTCGGAACTAAAGGTCAATAGTTAGTTAATTGTTTCCACTGACATTCCCATCTAATGCAATTCAGTCAGGTCACAGTATGGCCCTCCCCTCTGGTTCTCGGATAATCACAAGAAGCCCACAACTATCTACAGTGCTGCCATCAAGATACATATACGAACGTGTGTTTATGCTGGCATAGCTGGTTGTTCTCATTCTCGCCTCACTCTGCAAACTGTGATCCCTTGGTAAAAGAACTCGATCTCTTCCAACGGTCTACTGCTGACACTACCTGCAGCACACCTGAAAACAAAAATACCCACCCTGCTTCAAAAAATGATATCATCTTTGAAGTAAGCCACAGTCAAGCCATGTCATTGGCTTGAGCCTATTCCAAAATAACCTGCTCATCTGAGACGACGCTACACATCTTAAAGAACAGAGCCTGAGACATTTTTAACAATTACATTTCCTCCACTGATGGGAAGTCCAGAGAAAGTGAATGAAGTTTTTCCTCAACACAGAATCACAAACCTTACCCTTTCTAGATGCCACATAAGTAGGACCAACACTGTGGCCCTAACATCTGGGCTGCAAAAACATCTAGAAGTCTCAGCAAGGGACCTGGTGACTAATATACTTCGCACTATACATACATTATAATAGAGCACACCTCTCCTTTGCCATACAACTGACATTAAGGCAGACAAAGAATTAGAGACAGCATAATTTTAAGCCTTTTACTTGGGAGGAAGTACAGCACAAGGAGCTTCAAAGAACTACGAAAGTAACAATAATGCAAGCAGTTAAACACAACACAACCCAGATTTCAACATGGAATTCTGATTATTGGTTTGCCTTAATTTTACACAGTGATGAACCTCTTTCAAAACTACTCACTTTTGCTGAACTTAAAAAAAAAAAAAAAGAAAGAAAGCTTAAGAAGGTAGTTGCATGTGCTGTCAAAGAGGCTGATGGTACAAGGTGTGTGGTGTACCAACAGACCATGGCAGCAGTTTGTCTGCCCCCTTCCTGTCAGAACAGTAGAAGTACAGTGACTGCCTTTGCTGAGCCAACTCTAACTAGAAGCAGACCCTCAGGGAGCTTAAAGAGACACAGGTAATCACTGCAGGTGTTGGCTAAGGGAAGACATCTACCACCACTGCTTTGGAGTCATCTATCCTCCAAGAACAGTCAGGGACCTAGCCCACCCCAATGACCCAGAGGCTGTGATGCTTTTCAGCACGCAGTGCTCAGGTCTGTGATGGGCCGCTGGGAGTTCTGTTTGAATCCAATTCATCTCTGCTGGCATTAACACATCAAAATGATGAATGTGGTAGAACCACAGAGGAAAGACAGAGGGATGGTTATCACACTGTATTTCAGAAGAACTCATTACCGAAAAGTTATTTTATCTGTCTCGCACAGAACCCACTTAAATACGTATTAAAAAAAGGCAGGGCTGCTGCTAGATGTGGACATGACTGACACTTATCTTAGTGCATAGTGCATCTCCAGAGGCAGTGAAATCCTCAGGCTCTGCTGCCTCCTTAGTTTACACCATGGAAACCAGGAACAATCATCCCACATCTGTTCCCTGGCAGGATCTAGGAACAGTCAGTAAAGTCAGGAGAGAAAACAGAAGTGGGGACTTGGTGAAAAAGAAGCACTAAGTGCCACTGTAAAGTACTCCATAGCTAACTGGGCAATTCTTCAGGTACTTGAACAACTACTGAGAGTCACAGGGAATGTGACTATTGTTCTTCAAGAAGGAGACATCATTTTGCATGCCACACAACTGCTGGATGTGGGCCACTTCTACACCATTCTCCCGCTCCAGCCATCCACCTTCACAAGGATGCATTGCATTTGTATTTTTATGTTTCCAGCAAGAGCTGTACGCACTGACTGAAGGCTCCTGCACTGCAGCTGTGGCCTCCAACAATTATAAGTGGTCTCCATAGCAGGCCTCCAGCTGGACCGGCATGCCTGAGAACAATGGGGCAATGACAGCAACTAGTTGTGTTGCCAACCTGGCACTTGAAATGGCTGAAGAGGCCGTCTATGTTGCAGACTGGACATCATGAAAGGCAGACAACCCCAGCTGACAGGCTTTTTCTAAATTGCAGCATGGCAGGATCAAATATCAGTACATTCTAGCCTACACAATTCCTCCCTACCGGATGTGTGCCACATTGTCTTCCAGTGTGCACTGATATCAAGTTTCTTTGTCTGAAATATGATGCATTATTAGAATGGAGAACGGTAAGCAAAAATATTGGGGAAAAAAAAACAAAACAAAGATCATAACAGTTCACCAATGATGCTTGATAAAACCATGACTTCGACTGCCAAAGAAAAAAGAGTTTCTAAGTTTGTCCCAAATGCTCTGTTGTATGAGCATCTTAGATTAGAAGAGCATTTTTTTATTCAACAGGGATGAAATGTAGGTACAGGACATAGGAGGAAACAATGTTCATGAAGATGTGGGAAACAGATATCTGATATTTTCAGGATGATCAACTCCATCAAATAGTTCTGAAAACAATTTGACAGGAACTGGTAGCTGGCTCCTTGAAGAACTTTATTCCATACTCTGCATAATGTACATGACAACAATTAAAATTACATCTAGAAACTAGGAGTGAAAGTCCTCCCTATCGCACTGTGCCCAGGCACAAGCTCACTTGCCTTTCTGAGTAGGGAAAAGTGCATCCCTTCACCTTCACACTATGCAGTCTTGTTTTTCCAGAGCATCTCACTTGTATCAGAATTTATTTTGTTTAAGCAACTTCTCTTTCCCCATTCCCTTTTCCTCTAGATTCATGTACCTGAGCAGCCGACCTTCGCAGTGAGCCTGGTCATCTGATAGACTACAGGACAGCTCAGCTCAGCAACTAAAAAACCTGGACAGCTTTTCTATGGACGAATGCTCACTGAATCCATCAAAGCTTCAGGCAACAGTGGATGTGTGTATTCATATGCTTTTCTAAATCTGTTCCAAGCTGATGAACAGCCTAAATGGATTTTAAATTTCATAGCAAGCTTAGGCTACCACTTTGCATCTGCACTGGCTGCCATTCAGTCCAAGAATAATTTAATACTTTACTATGTGCTCCTGCTCAAAAGATAAAGCTGTGCTGGCCTTCAGAAAAGACAAAGCATTTACATTTTTTAAGCAGTACACTTTTGATTTCTTTGCTGCGATCTCAGTATTAGCATTCTCAAAGTTTACCTCTCAGAGGGCTAAGAAAATAAGACTAAAAGGTACTTCCCCTGAACACTAAAATCAGCCCTCCAGAGAAACCAAATGACAGGAACAGTACACAGATGACCTAAAGATATTTCCCTACATCACATCATCAGTTTACTAGACACTTTAATGCTAAACAATATCACTAATTTGAGGATAACTATTTACAGATCAGCTTTGTCAGTACCACCATTTAATTTGCTTGTTAGCAGAATTTCTTTATTTAAGAGCAGAGGATGTGAATTATCAATACTATGAAAATCCTCTTTTTAACTACTCTCAGTGACTAGCTGTGCTTTTGGGTCAATTTTATCTATATAGAGAGGATGAAGCTTATAAAGGTTAATTATTTCTGTATGGCTTGTATGATGAAGGCACTTGCTAATGAATGGTGGCTTCTTGGTAACAATGCTGGCTTAGGGCATAGAGCTGAGATGTGAATTCAGCCTGTATAATTGTGTGTAAGTCAGAAATGTTCCAATCAGTGTCACTGGTCTTGAACATGGTGTTTGGAACTGGGTCTAGTCTGAGTCCTATGGCTAAATCAATTCAATCTCCCTCCAACACTTTTTTTTGTTTTGTTTTGTTTTTTAATTTTAAAACAAATACAGAAAAGATTCTATAAATTCAAATATGTTTTTTGTGGAGCAGATTTAAAAGGAGCGTTTGAAATATACTCGCCAAAAAAGCAAAGAAGGGTCTGGAGGAATGCCACATCCCCCAGCGCGCAACAGACTGCACAAAATCTAATAGCACCACAAGAAGATCCTCCTACATCTTATTCCCTACTTCTTTTTCTGCTACTGCTGGCCATCATCCCCAGCCAAATGTTCACATTCTTATTTCTTGGCCTGGCCACATGTATCAGAATCTCTTCAGCCTCTCTTGGCAACTGCTCTTGAAGGACTGCCCTTTTTGCCCCTTTTGCTCCACATGGCCCCAGCACTTGGGGTCTATGCTCAGAGAGGCCCCGCTACCTTCATCAGCTGATCTCATTTTAGCGATGCCATCTGCCTGCCTCCCTCCTTGACCACTTTGAGCCCTACGGCATCAGCTCCTTTCCTCGGTCACACCGAATAACACAGCATCCTCTCTTGGCTAGAGGCTGAGTTCTGACTCAATCCTTTCCACTCACGTTGTACTGTACAACTGAGAACAGTGGAAAGACACACAGTAATAATCACAGCAGGTTCGTAATGACATATCAGCACCAGAAAGGGCTTTGAATCAAGTGCCAGCACCAAGTGTTTGTAGCAGCTATACTGTAAGCTAGATCTGAGTGGAAAAAAATAGCTGCAACAGTCATTTGCAGAAAGTGTGATCATTGCTTCTGTAAACACACACACACACACACACACACCAACAAATCTGGAAAAGAAGCACATAGCTGATTAAACTCAACTTTAGTTACATAGCTCCTCTTAGAACAGTGCAGTGACAGAAAGCTCTGAGGACTGCAGAAAGGGCTATACAGGCAGCCAAGAACTTCCTTACATTTTCCTTTACATGCATTCAATCCGCCTTATTGGCCAGGCCATTACACTATTCTAGATAGACATAAAAGGTACTTTCCTATTAAACTTCAGAACGAACAACGTTTTCCATGTACTCAAGCTTCTATGCAGTATCCTGCTACCCATAATCTTTCCTAGTTTGCCCTACAAATTGGTTGTGACAGCCATCCCACTTGTGGGCTGCAATATAAACTGTTGCAGCTTAGCACCAAATTGTCTGGATGCACAAGGCAGCATGCAGATGAATGAGGTAAATCTCTGACTAATTTCACCAGAGGGACTTCCACCTCTTGCCCTTGCTAGGAGCAATCTCCAGAATGAAGCAGCAGCACAGAATGGATCAGATGCAGGTGACAGAGGGACATAAGAACATTTGTACCTCTGGGAAACTCATGTTTGGAACCAACAATTCTCACAAGTTGAACTGGCAAAGCTGACTTCTGCTCCCCTGGAGAACTTTAGCTTTTGCAACACACAGCAATCACTTTGAACATTTCAGTGTTTCAAGAAGAATGCAAATCTTGGTGTCTCACTTGCCAGCACTCCCAGGAAGAGCTCTGCCAGAAAGCCAGGTCCTTCCCACTGCACCAACAGCTCTTGATGAATTAAGAATGAACTGTGCAGCCAGCTTTATGTATGCTGCTTCTGCTGGGATAAGGCTCCTCTGTGAGAACAACAGAGGGAATAGGAATGAAACAGCTGCTGCAGAAAGGCATCTTGTGTTGAATTTTGCACACTCTGGGAAAAGTACAATGGTACTTGATAAAAATTGCCATTCCTTTTGAACAATGCCTGAAAATCCAAGAGAAAGTCCTAGGAAGAGAAGAGCAAGGGCACCAAGGAATAGGCACAGTCCTGTTTTGCGAGAGGATGAATCAGAAGTTATACTCACATTATGTTTACTTCAAAACCCTTTGTGTGAATACATTTTTTCTGAAGCTGAACACAAAAGATAATGCTGCATTGCTCCATGATAATACCACTTTCAGCTTGGTCAATGCCTTAAGCAATGGACAGTTGCCCTACTTGTTATTTAAGACATCCAGTAATCTTGTCTTTCTGCTCCAAAGTGAAAGTTGTCTGAGCCCATATAAGCCATAAAGAGCAGCCACTGTTTCCTTTGCTGGAGATAGGCACAAATAACTTCATGCATCCTGAAGTACCCAAAATGGAATAAAGTGACTTGAGCTTGTCACAGACACAATGACTCACTCTGTCATTAGAAGTCATTATCACCAGTAGCAATAAACTTGAAAAAGACGGGTTAAGGCTCATGCACCCCATGAAAAATACTAGCCAGCCAGCACAGTGTTGCTTGCAAAAAGCCTTCAAAAAATTGTACCCGTGTAATCAACAAGGTATGCTGAAAGCACATTAGATTTCAGCTAATTAGAAGTCTGGTAAGAAGTAGGAGTAGCAAGTATATTCTTGCAACAAGTTGTTTTGGAAGAAGGTTTATTTATTTTTTTTCTGATAACATAAAGCAATTGTGTTTCTGATGTGTCCATTTGTTAAACTGAAGTATTAGAATAGGCAGTTCATCATGCTTCCCTTACAAGATCAGACTCTGTAGTATAAAACACTTTAGAATACTTACATAGCCATGCCCTAATAACACTGCACTTCATGACACTATCAATATTATTCAAATGAGGTGACAATAAAACAATATTTAAGTATGTATCTGATACACATTATGGATGCATGGTTATATCCATCTCACATTAAACTGGACAGCTTATGGGGAAAAAAAAAAGAACACACTTGAGTGATAGTTTTGGAGCACTTTTTTTCCCAAGATACAATCTCAGGCATCTGTCATCTATTCGCTCCTATCAAGCTAAGGAGGCTGACAGTGTGAAAGAGAAAACCTACTGTAGCTTCCATTTCATTTGACCTGTAAAGACAATCTACATAACACCAGAGAATTCTAATGTTTCAGCAGAGTGACTATCAAATTACAGACAGCCATGAGCAGCATTTTCTACTGGTCACACTGTGACGTCTATCACTTCAAATTTGAAATGAAAGAAATCCCATTATTCCCCAAATTTATCAAAGACTGAGTTATATCAAGGAACATACCTTTGAGATGTTACTAGAGCGGCTCACAGAATGCCCCAAAGCTTTCTCATTCTGAAAGAGGAAGAATAAGATTATTGCAAGAGTAAATCAGTTATGAGAGTATTTTAAAGCTGGTATTATAAACCGAGTATGGAGAACACGTTAGAGCTGTGACTTTTGGGGATGTTGCTTCTATTGACATCTGTCTGATTTGACACATTTACTAAGCTGTTTTGTTTGCTTAACTACATATTACACTGCTGAAAATCAAATAGGCAAGACAAGTACAAACTGAGAAGTAGTAGAACAACGACCTCTCTATCACTACTGCAAAGCCCCTTCCTCAGATGCCACCTGTTTTGGAAAGAATATTTCTCAGCTCTGTCTCGGTGACATCCAAAGGCAAACATCCAATCACTAAAACCAACAGCTCTTGCTTCAAGGAAACAGTGATGTAAAGAAAAGTATCCCAGTGATGTCCTGAAACAATTCTGAATAACCATATGTATGTCATTTCAGGAAATGAAGTGGAGTTACCGAGCAACTTCCTATCTACCACAGAACTCAGAATTAAACTGGAAATATCACACAGGATGGAAATAGAAAAGCTGAAATTCCTGAAACTGAAATCAGTGATGAATGTATCTGCTATTTTTCAGTATGCAAACCCTGACTGATAAAGATGACAATCTTAACTACTACCAAAATAAACTGTAGGTTTCACCATGATGTTTCATCATTTACTGGTTCCTGCTTTCTGAACATCCATGTACCATAAATGCTACTGGACATGATTGTTCCACTGGTAAAACCTGGAAACTTATCTGCAAAGGCTTGTTTGCTTTTCTGAATAAAACCCAACAGGAAACAAATTCTTCAAAAAACTATTTCAAACAGAACAAGTCCTAACGTTTGGTTACATATCTATATCACTGTTTCTCTACATCTGTGAAGCTGGGAGACAAATTTGTTCGAGACTTAAACACCTGAAACAGGGCATATTTACTACTTTTTCCTATGGGCTCCATGCTGGGTAATAGTCCTAGAAGCGCACCCTTCCATCTGGCATTCCAGCAACCTAACAGAGATGCTTTGATAGCACCCCCTTCCAGGTCTCATTGGCACCAACTAATCAGACAGAACCTGAGAACAGAACTCCTGCATACATAACAAATGGGAACATAAAAGAAAGAAAAATAATTAAAAAAAACAAAACAAAACCAAAAACAATTGACTTGCAATTACTTCTAGATCAGCTTAGATATAACGCTTTTGGTTTTAGACCTTATGTCTGTGGTTTGTTACAATTCAGGAGACTTTCAGCTACCAAAGCCCACATCAAGGCAGCCTGGGTGGCCAGGCACCTAGGCACTACATGCACACTTTGGGATCCCTGTTCTCCCAGACATTCCTTCTTTCAGCACACTCCTTGATCAGCTTGAGAGCTCTGTACTGAAAAAAGAGAAGGCAAGGAAAAATTTGAGCATATGCTCACAAAACCAGGCAGGCTCTTCCTTCTAAAACAGTCATGGGCACTGTCTTGGCCGATGGATATAAATTGCACTTTCTTCTTTAAAAATTTGAGGAAGCAAATATGGTATTCTGAAATCCTCCCTATGTAGGAGTTTGAGTACCTAAAAGGCAGTGAAACAGTCTTTCAAAAGAACAGAGGAAATGTAGCAAAGGAACCCTCACAAATTCTGACTGTTGTCCAAATAAAAAATCAGCAAGGATCTACATAAGGCCTGGAACAGCTAAATTACCTTTAACTTGAATGCCAAATTTGCATCCTACAAGGCTGAGTTTGATTTTAGAGATGACTATGAGCTTTTATTATGTGGGTATCAGTATTTCTGGAAGAGAAACAAACACCTAGAGACCCTCAAAGAATACGGGCATGATACTTCTGTGATGACTAACACTAGACTGGGCTACTGCCAAAAAAAGCCTGGCCAAGAATTGACTCCAACTGTAAGGGAAGGGCCCAGCTAATTTCATCAGACACTGTAACTATAGCAACAGGAAAAAGTTCATTGAAGCTACCGAATAGAGAAAAGAAAAAAGGGGGCAGGGACATGTTCTTAAGCTATGACGAAGAGAGAGCAACACAAGTTGGCAAGCACAGCGACTTGTCACTGTGGATGTGCGAGGTGTGGGGGAAGCAGGCTATGCTCTCCGGGCCTTGCAGGGATGTGTGGGAGGTGAACAAAGCTCGGCTCTGTGGGACAAGGGAAATGGTGGTGAGGAGAGAGACCTGCGGGCAAGGAGTCTGCCTGAAGTAGCACACAGCCCCACGCAGATGGCAGTCCCAAATGCAGCCCTAGACATCAAAGACTTTCAGGCAAAATTCCTGAAGACAAAATTAAACAGAGTAGAGGTTCTTCACATTAATTCAACACTTCCCAGTACTGCTGTCTAGCTGAAGAAGATGCCTGCGAGGCAGCATGACTGAACTTATGCAGGTACCTGTGTTGAAAAGGATGTGCTAAAATTCAATAACTGAAGAGGCTGGAGAACAAGAGCTGTATTTACACAATACAGAGCAAACACACTCTCAGCCACGCCACAGAAACTAGTCTTCCTGCTCCCAGGGCTGTGATCTTATCTGGTGGATGCCAGCAGCGTGAGAGAGACAGACGCTTGTATCATCTTCATTGATCTGTTGTTGGGAATGTACCTATCTGAGGTTCCCGTCAGTACATCATTGCGAACAGCTGAATTTGTTACTGTAAGAGTGATCATTTCTAAACAGAAAGTGCTCTTAGAAAATATTCTGAATATACAGAGAGCGCATGCACACACATTAAAGTATGTGTGACATTTCTAAATTACTCAGCCACATAAATGTTTTTACATTCCTGTTCCTTTACCACATAAAACTGCTATGTCCATAAAGCCAACAGGAAATTGTCCAAGATTGGCCAAATTCTGTCCTCATAATGCCTACTTGAGCCATAGAATCACAAAATCATTAAAGGCTGGAAAAAACCACTGAGCTCATCTAGTCCAGCCATCAACCTATCCCCACCATACCCACTAACCATGTCCCTCAGTTCCACATCTCCACATTTCCCTCCCAGGATGCTGACTCCACCTCCTCCCTGGACAGCCAAACTAACAAACACGAAGAGCATCAGCTCATGCCCATGTTCAAGCAGCGACAACTGACACAATAGCCACTACCAGATCCAAAATAGATTTGCAATTACACACGTATAGTTTTTTTCAGTTTGGCTGGCCTTTCCAACTATCAAGCAACTCCCACCACCTTGTTGAAATTGTTTCAGCCTTTGGTCACTTTATCTTTGCATGCCTTCTAATCAGAAATGTTCTTCTGAAACAGAAGCTCCAAGTCTCAGCTTACATGCAGGCTTTAAAATGTGATGGGTAGAAAACAGATAAACAACTGAGTTGCACTGTGCAACAGCAATTTCCAGTTAACTGTGGCTACTCAAGTAGCATCCTTGCTGAAAGCACTTATCATGCTTTTTTGCAAGCTTCTGCAAAGGACAAAAAAAATTATTTTGTAATCAATAAACTGCAACAGAGACACCTCCAAGTGATATATGAGGGCTGCTCCAAAAGTAACACATTTTATTATGTACACCCACAACATCAGAGGCAGATGTTGGTGATATTGCTGTAGAGGCAAGTCACTGAATTCCTTCATGAGGAAAAAATGCACTCATGACATTCATTAACACTTGCTTAGCACTTATGGAGACTGAACAGTGGATGTGAGCACAGTGATGGGGTGGGTGGTGCATTTAAGCAGGGGTGACTGTGACAGTGGGTCACCTCCACTGGCTGCAGATTGTTATGAGTGTGGCATACAGGTACTTATTCATTGCTACATACCTAATGGTGGTGGCTATGATGAAAAATAGCGTTTTGTACCAGAGAATTTGCTTTATCAGACAGTATTACTATGCTTTTTGTATCGGTTGTAGTTTCCATGGGCATAAAGAGAAGGCATTACTGTTTTTGAGCAGCCTACATGTTTCATGATGTCTAGTTGTGCAATTTAATTCTCTTATACAAATGAAAATAATAAGAATCTATACTTAAGAGAATAAAAACACTGTGGAAAATGTTAAATAAAGACAGCACTTGATGGTGTTTCCAGTGCTGCAGTAGGTTACTGTTCGCTTTCTGGTCATTAAGCTAGAAAAGAACTGCAAAACCATAGAAGGAAACCTTCTGGAATAGATGCATATGAATGGCAGACACAGTGCAAACAAACAAAAGCTCACTTTTCACACTATATTCATCACCAGTACATTTATCATATAATCTACTAGGTCATTCACAAGTTGACATTGAGTTGGGAGTGGAAAGGCAAAGACTCCATTGCAGTACTTCCAGTATCCAACAAACAAAGGTGCTCAGAAACTATCTTTAGTATGTTCTCATTGCACAGTAAGATGTATTCTGGTCCAGTAATTACAGCTCCAAACAAGCTCTCCTTCCTTCTTGCAAAAGCATTAGACTTTGCACTTCAATGGAAAGGTCAAGACAAATGCAACTCAGGTCAGCATGGACCACACAATTACCACCACTTAAAGCAAGCATGGCTCTCCTTTAGCAAATCAGTATTTCTGCATGGGATAATGGGAATCCTACCTTCCAAAATTCACCCTATTCAACTAGAATCACTGGGCAAGAACTTCAAAAAAATAGAAATAAAAAAAAAACCAAACAGAAAAAGCTTCTAAGTGCAGCAGGGCTTAACTTCCCCCCAGTCACTCACTGCCATCTGCTGCTCCGACGCCCTGTCAGATCCTGGCTTAGGGAAACAACATGGAAGGCAGGAGGGGGAAAATGATTTAAAAAAAGCAAAACTGCTATCAGTTCCTACTGTAGCACACGTGTTTCTAAATTCTGGATGTAATTGCTTGCTATTGCTTGAATCCCCCTCCCAACCCCTTGAATTTGCTCCCTACCATGATGGCAGAGCACCATCCTTCCTTCAGCAGCTGCATCAGCTGCTCCCTGAAGAGCTCTCCAGCTTGCCTTCCCCACCTTGCCGGCTCTCTTCCCTCCTGCCACCACTCCTGTTACCCTCACATAATAGCTTTCGCCTCCTCAATTCAGAGATCTCCCAGTTGACACCTCCCTTCCACCTTCCCACTCACCTTAGTCTTCCATATTCAGAACTTCAAGTTATTTTATCCTTGCTTTATCCTTGCCCACCAACAGACACCTCTTTCCCACTAAGTCCACGTGAACCCCAAACCACCAGTTCCTACTGCCTGAGCCAGGGGTGCTGTCAATCCATTGACAGCAGTTCTGGTAGCCAAAAGTGCTCTCATGCACTCACAAAACCAAGGTAGTACACCACCCTTTCTCCAAACTCAGCTGTAGTGTTAACGCAGCCGCAGCCTTACCAAGAGGGCACCCTGAAGAAACACGACTTGCATGTTCTTGCCAGGATGGAAGGAAGAGAAAAATACCTTGGTGAAATAGTTTGGATTTTGTTTCTGTATCACTCAGGACTGAGCTGCCATGGTGCAGCTGCAAGTCAGGGCAGAGTGAAACTTGGTTCTTCCAGAGCCCCACCACGAGAGCACAAATGCTCGGCTGCTCTGCAGACATGCAGCCGCACACACCCAGGTATTGTTTCGGGTTTCATAACTGTGATCAGATTTCCAAACAATCTCTTCTCAGCGCTTATGCAAATCTTTCCCTTGCACTGCAGTTCCATACCTGAAACGTAGAAAGTGAAAAGAACGTATGCTTTTAGTTCAGGCAGGGAAGTTGTTATTGTTGACAGTATCAGTACATACACTTAATTGTCCAGAGTGACTTGTATGAGGGGAAAAAATGGGAAATGGTTTTGTCAATTACTTTTTTTTGTCTCTCAGCACCATTGGATTGTTAAAATACAAAGGTTCTGTCACTGACAGAACCCAACATTTCATTATTTCAGCAGGAAATGCTATTTAGCATCATATCAAGCGAATGTAGTCTTTATTTCTTTGGCAATCAAGGGGCCCTCATAGAAGAGCAATACACTAACGGTTACAAAGCCAGTGCTTTGCAAATGTCTTGGATCTTACTTCTTTCAATGTTTTATCCACAAAATACCAACATATATCATCAAGATTCATCGATGAGCATGCAGCTAGAAGACTCAGGCAAAGACAAGTAATGACATCTAATCAAAGAACAGTAACTGCATCTGAGCCTTGCATCTCTGCTTGTTCATAGTATCTACCTCCAGACAGTATTGCTGCTGAACTGGGGCTGCGAGGCCTGCAAATGCAAGCTTTCCTTTCTGTACAAAACCAGTTGCCTGGCACATTTCACTAACATTGCATCCATTTGCACGCTTACATATTCATGTGCCATGTGCCCAATTCGTAACGAAAAGTAAACTGCAAAGACTTTGGCATCTAAGATGTTCTATGGAAGTTCTTATCTTGCTGTTGCCAGACAACCTAAAATGGATGCACACCTATGGGATGCAACACATAAAGATGAATCCTTTCCTTGGTGAACAAATTATATGAGCTACAAAGGTCATTACTGAAAACCATACAACTTTCTTGGTAATGGAAGCAGTATGCATTAAGCTTACCTGTGTGAAAATGCCATTTCAAACCATTTTATGTGTTTAACAGCAGAAAGAAGGCTATGAACAAGGAAGCCAGCAATTATGAACAGATTAATAGGAATAACATCCTGTCTTTTGTAGAGTAAACGCATTTTAATGCAACTGCTGGAATTCTCATGGTACACTACACATGTCAATATGCCAAAGCAATTGACTATTTTAAACATTCACAGATTAAAACTCCCTTTAGACAACTGGTAATTTGGAATTTCTCAAGCTGCCAACAGACACTGGGAGCCTACAGCCCAGATAACTCTTGGTGGAGCCGGACTTTCTCAGTCCACACAACTTGCACGTTCAGCTGTCTACAGAAAGAACAGACTGCATGCTATCACATGTCCCTTGTACTTGGTTGCACGGTTTGCTAATCCTGTGGAATCTCCCGAAGTGACACTGGGAAAGCATTCAGTGTATTTTTAGTAACATTTAACACGATATGGTCAAAGTAACATGACAAAAAAGCTCTTGAAAGAGTACCAATAAGTATCAGCCCTGTTTAGTAATACCCACTCACTGCATACCAGTGTGGTTTTGTCTCAGATTTCATCCTCCCATTTTTAACCGTACAAATTGCAAATTATTCTGACACATAGCATTTAAAACTCAGTATTAAACAACCACACAAATTCAGCTAAATGAGGAATCAGGTCCCAGATAACTCATTAAAGTTACACAGCCGAACCAGTTAGAGCAAGATCCTTGTAAAAATCTGAGCTGTAATGTTCTGGAGAATTTTAAAAACATTGTTTTTAACAAAAATAAGCTGTAAGGTTAGAGAGTACACAAGGAGTAATATCTAAGAAGCAGCAATATATTCTGCTGTTCTTCCATAAGTAAACCAACCTAAGTGATGGAAAACACTGTTCTGGGAGGAAATATGTGTAAGCTAAGAGTGCAGCTGGTCTCACGTGGGTCTTTGACATGTGTGCTATGAGGAGGTGACCAGGAACAGGCAGAGGAGAAGCCCTGGCAGCACATCATTCCTGAGCACCTGCCTTCGCCAGCAGTCCTGTCTGTGAAACAGTGACTCAAGCCACATCATTTCTCACTGTCAAATTCTCATTTGCACAGTGATAAACACTGCAAAATCCCTAAACATTGGGGATTTAATATGCTCTAAATGTACTTGCTCCTGTAGCCTAAAAATCTGTAGTCATTTACTTCAAAGCCACAGTCAGGGTGTTTTACTTTAAAGATCAACATGTTTACTAACTTTAAGGGAACTGAGATTGCTGAGTTCCCAAGAGTTACGAACAAACAAGTTTCAGAAACTGCGAAACTAAGAAATACTGCATTGTTCATCTGCAAAATATTCTGGCACTCAGTCGTGCAAGGAATGCTTAGGCTCTGTTACTTATAGGAGTAAATCCTGCTGGCTCTGGTTACCTTCCACCCATACAGCAGGGACAGGGAGAGTACAGCACTACACATCTGAGACAGCAACGGGAAAAGAATGAAAATGCAGGGAAAGAAAAGGACAGAAGCAGAAATTTAATGTGTTCTGTTTTTCTTTCCCATATATCACTAATTAAGTGCATCCCTGATACAGGAGCAGAATTCAGCATCTATCTGCTGATGTGATCCAATATACAGATATTGATCAGTGTGATATGCATACATCACGTTCCCACCTTCTCTACTGTGTCTGTCACAATAGCTTATGCCCACAAATAAAATTGATTACAGAAATCTTCTGAGAGAAGACAAGCAGTCAGGATATTTAAATTCTTTAAATTTTTGATACTTTGCCTCCTCTTATACTAATCTTTTCTGAGTAGGAAAACAGGCTGAAAACAAAATCCTACAGATTTATGCTAGTTTAGGATGATCACTTTAACTTTTTATAAAGAAGTTACTAAAGGAAAAAAAAAAAAGATGGTATGGCCATAGAGGATAATGGGAAAATCTTCCACAAAGACATGAAAAGCAAAATGATCAGCCCCATTCTGACAGGGGCATCTGTTTTAGTTCTGTATTCAGCAGTAGTGCTTCTTGAAAAGGAGACCTTACCAGATCTTTTCTGTCTTCAAAATATAACAGCAGTCAACAATGCCAACAAAATGCCAACACAGAAAAGGATTGCGTGGAAATGAATACTGAAACAGTACAAAAGCCAAGGGTAAATCAATGGCTTTTGCATATGGTATCTAGAGATTAAATCCTGACTTTTTAGAAGTTGGGGGAATTTCACCAAGAAATCAATCACATCAGGAGATCAGCCTCTGTTAACAGCAGATAGGGCAGAAATGCACAAATACAACAACATAAAGAAGCCTTTATACGTGGACAGTTGAAGCAGCACATCATTTATTTACTTTTTCTTTCAATGAAGTGAAGAAAATACATGTAGCTAGGTAAGGTACCTTCACAGCTGTGTCCCACACCTTCAAAAGAACACCCAGAAGCATGAGATGCAAGCCAGTTACTGCAGGCTAAGTCACTGACCTTGCTTGATCTTATCTACCATTATTTCCTGGAGGAAGCAATAAACCAACTCTCTGTGTAGCTATAGCGGCCCCACTGAAGCCAACAAGAAATCCCACTGGGTTCAGGGAGACTCAGACTGAGCCACAACATACACCCTAACCCTAAAAAAACATTTCAGGAACTGCAACTAGGCACACTTTAGCAGATTGGGACCTAGAGAATTATAAAAATACTGACTTGTCTTACAGCATGAGAAACACAGGAAAAAAAGAAATTGCAATAAAAGCTTGCTACAAAAACACATTCCCCTTGCACATGGACATATACATTTGCCTGATGTTCAGCAGGGAGAAGTAGGAACCCCATGCAGGAACACAGCATGAGCAACATGCAGCCAATGGAGCTGTGCAAGCTGAATAAAGCAGGGGTGAGCCCAGTGACCTGAGCACAGTAGGGCTGACAACATTATGGCCAGAAAACAGCAAGAAAAAGAATGATGTTTTAGGAGCAGGTGGTGTGAACACTGAGCATGGTGCTCAGAGCATCTCCAAGCACACTCCTGTCCAAGGCTGTCATGACTGAAAAGGGCTTCTGGTAGGCATCCTCATCTCTCATCTCTCTCATCCTAAAATTGTGTCAGATTACAGGAAGAGCATCAGAGGCAATCAGAGCGGAGACTAACAAGACTTCCTGGCTGCAGAAGAGCATTCCAAAGAGCACAGCTCTTCACCTGGCTGGGAACCTTCACAGCAGCCACAGCCTAACAGGAGGGTTGAAGTTTTTGTGTGCCTGAACAAGCTAAATGCCAGCAGCTGTATAAGAACTAAATTTATCACTGCAGTCCTGGGAATGCCTGCATTTTCTGCTAGAACAAAATCTCAGGGCCATTAGCCTATTGAAACAGAAGCTTTTCCACTTATCTGATGACATTCACTCATTCTCTTTCCTCAACTCTCATGCACCAGTTTCAGTAAAATCCTGCTTGGTTTTAGAAATTTTTATGGAAAGACAAGCACATCAGCTGAAAAAGACTGATATTATGTCACTAATATTAAACAATTCACTTCACTGGGTTGCTCTGTCTCTCGCATTTATGCATATGAAACAGAAAATAAGCTGCAGCTGTCAGAGCACTGCCTGACCTATTGGAGACTGCGCTGCATTCTTGCATGTGCTGACATAGCATTCTCTAAAGTTTGTTTCCCAAGGGGAAAGGTTTATAAATAAGTCCCATATTCACAGTAAATCTCCTGTCCTTCATTCCCTACAGCTTTGAGCTAGGGCAGTTTTTGTCACAGGAAATTGCATCAAAGGTTTCAGAAAAAGTGTATTAGCCTATTTGATTTGCTTCTGTCAAACAGCCTTTAAAATTACCCCCACCAAGGCTGGATTTAAAAAACTCACTTCTCTTCTTCCCTTTGTTCACTGCTGTACATGTTTATTATCTGTGGAAATCATATTGCATATCTGTGAAATCTGTGGATGCTTCAGAAAATAACAGATTTTATCAAAATACATTTTATAGCTTTTAAAACTCACTTCTAAAAAACCTCAGAGAACTGCTACATGATTATGTATTTTCAGAAGGCATACAGAAATACCTGTAAAGTCAGACCTCTGGGGAGGCAACGTCTTCTCTTAGGCTCTACACTTGTAACGGAGCTGATGAGAGGCTAAAATGATAGAAGGAAGAGCTCCCCATGGGCTCTGGAGTCCAGCAGAGAGGATTCACTCAAAGGGAAGGATCCTTGGATTGTAGGATTTTATGCCCCAGGGATCACATTGTCAGTGTTTGCTGATCCCATTACAACAAGGTTCTGATCCAGAACTAGAACTTCTTTTTTTTTCTCTTTAAAACATCTATTTCTGATTCCTTTACTTTTGAAAATGCAAACGATAATGTAGTGCAGCAGAATGGTAAATTACAAAAGCAGCACTTTAAGAACACAATCAAGAAAAAAAGTAACACTGCTGATGTTCCTTAATTACATCTGCTACTAGTACCTTGGAGGACAGAATAGAGCATACTCAGAAGAGGATGTAAAATTGGAAGAACCTCTTGTAAGACAAATATACATTTAAGTAACACACTCAAATCATCACTGAAAATAAGGCTGTATCAAAGGTCTGAAACTTCGGCACAGAATGAACAAACTTCTTGTTTAACATCTTTCCTACGAACCACTATTGTCCATTCAAAGTGGAATACTGTAGTTGGTTAGTGCTCAACAGCATTAGGCAGCAGCTCAAAATAAGAACTCAACACGAACTGTAAGAGGGAAATGACGAGGCCAGTTTGCAATTTATAGACCCTTGCAGCATACACTGCTAACCTTCTACACCAGTATCCTGAAGTATGTGAATGTGATCGTCAATAGGCAGATGAGAAACCTGAAGCAAACAGAAATTATGTTGCCCTCAGAAATCCAGCCTTTCTTGTCCTACACTGACACAGAGAGATTCTCTCGTATGACTCAATACGGCATGTGTTTTTGCACAATACTTTTACACTGGGTGAGTTTCACATTCAGTGTGCCAGGGCATGGAAACCATCATTGAGATCTTACCCTTCCATTTTTCTCAGTAGCAGAACATGACTCTCCAACCTGGAATCTGTCAGTGCACTGATTTTCATGTGGACTATCGGACTTTGTGATCTACCTGAAGAGCTGCCATCTGGTAAAACACAGCTACATTTGAGTAAGCTCTTCTTTGAAGTTGGACGAACGTCACATTCATCCAGTCTCCCTCCTTGAAACTTTACTGTCAGGTCCTCTTTACTTGTAAATGTGGTCCCCAATCCTCCTTGCACATCCCTGGCTGTCCAGTGAATGACCTTTGGATATCTAAGTTTGATGACTCATGAGAAAAACTATCACGGCACCACAG
The DNA here is from genome assembly GCA_037305975.1 of Chrysolophus pictus. Classification (NCBI taxonomy): domain Eukaryota; kingdom Metazoa; phylum Chordata; class Aves; order Galliformes; family Phasianidae; genus Chrysolophus; species Chrysolophus pictus. Next base: position 17,872,285 of record CM074581.1, on the reverse strand, counting down.
TATAAGGCATCTACAGGGTTTTAAAAAAAATTGGGATTTAGGATCAAGACTAACACACACTACTTTAGGTAATAGTTCTTTGGAAGATCCTAGCATGTTGATATTTTGATTTTTTCAGCCTTTGGCAGAAAGAAACCTTGCTGCCCACGCTCCCAAGCACACATACATAAGTACTGTAACCGTGGAACTGAAGTAAGAGGATTACATTTCAGGAGGGACATGTTTTGGTGAGAGACTAGAGGCTTAAGGGGATTAAAAGACAGGAGCTGCTTCTGAGAGTGACAGGGTGAGAAACAGCAAAGCCCACACATAAATGTTGCCTGGAAGTAAGCATCATTTTGTATCATTCCACAGCAATGAGATACAGCAAGCAGAAAAACAAAAGAACCAGGGACCACATCAATTGCACCTTCAGCCTCCTCCACTGTCCCCACACCATCTTATCCCATATCATACTTGCTTTTTCTCTGTCTCCTCATGCCTTTTATCACCCTTATTTCTTAGCTGCAGCTTTGACCACGTGAATCAGCTATTTTCTCCCACCTCTGTACTATCTATATTGGTTTTTCTGCATCATTTCCTATCACAATAGGAAAATAATCTGGAAATACTTTTTGGAGGCTTCTATATCAAGAAACTTGAATGGACAGAAACACAGCTGATCTAATCCTAGGTACAAGGGAAGTCCTGCAAGCTTTAGCAAAAATGACTGTAATCATTTTTAAATCCAAGAGGATTTTATTTTATGCTAGCCAACAGCCTTCAGAGGTGAAGCATTAGATTTGGCTTCCAGTTAAATACACTCTTCTAACAAATACTACCACAGCAGGATTTTTGTTCCCTGAAAGATATGGAGTTAAATGCACTAACAAGAGTTACAAACACCAGAGGGTTCCAGCAGGACTGGAACATCCTATCTGAATGCCATTTAAAAATCAGAACACTGTGCCAAATTCAACTGATGTTTTCAAGAAAGAACAGAATTCAAGAGCAGGTCTCTGTGGTGATAAACATTATAAAATGTGTCAAAAGGCCGGAGTTCCTTCAGAAAGCTAATGACCCAATAAAAATAATACAAAGATGACTACAGCAATCAGACAACAAACACTGGAGAGGGATGGACATTAGTGTACCAGATATGAGTAAAAGCAGCCAGGCATATTTAATGTCAAATGCATTAACATAAATGCATAAATATGTGTCTACATGTATACATTCATACATGTGTATAATATGTAGGTAAACCTACAACCTGCACTTTTATTTAATTTAATGGAGAAAAATCCTGAACTGAACAGGACCGAATCCCAAAGGATGCAGTACAGGATAAGCCCAAGAAGCTCTCTCACAAGAGACGTCCTGCAATGACTGCTGAATTGCAAGGATGGGGCAGTTGATCTCATCTGTGTTACTGACAGCATCCTAGAATAAGAGCAAAAGTTAGGATGACCACTGAGCCACAGGCTTGGGATGCAGGATATGTATTCCTGTGCTCGGATCTTTATGGCCTTTGATACAAAACTTTCGCAAATCTATTTTTCCATTTGAAAAGAACGGCATAGGATATTTTCACTCCAAAAAAGTGCTGACTATAAAACTGGTTCATGTCTGTAAATGGTAAAGAAGCCTCTGTTACAGAGGACAACTTGCAAAAATGCTAGCATTAAGATGAACATACTTAAATTCTCCTCCCACTGCTCTTCAGAACCTTACGTTTTCTCTTTGTTAAATTCAGACTTCTTGAGGTTGCAGATGATCTGTTTTCATTTCAAATATAACTGTATTCACCCTTCTTTTCCTCTTGGTGAAAAGTATGTTAACTTCTTCCCTGGAGTCAGATATGTGAGAATGCTTCCGCTTCTGCTTCCACAAATCAAAAGCAGCTGCTACATGACATAGCATGGCAGAAGAGAAAGCTCTTAAATAATAAAAAAAAAAGAACACAGAAGAGCAAAAGGTGAAGGGAGGATAGAACAAGTAATAAGAAAGATAGCCTGCAATATAACTAAGGAGAAAAACAAAGGAAACAATTCCCCTCTCTGTTGTTTTTTTAAGGGCAAGACGACATGAATTTCTTTGTTGAATTTTGGATGAAAAATGTAGATCTTCTGATGAAAGACAAGTTGCAAAAACTATTAATGGTTTGAAAGAAAAGTGGACTCAAAGGCCTGCCTCATACTATTCTTCATAGGCTAGGGGAAAATATCTAATAACAAAGAACAATGTGTAACTCCCTTTCCAACTGTTCCCACCCAAAGAATGTCCTTGTCCCTGCTGTATTTTGCCCACTTTTGAGATAATGAACTACAAAAGCGGGAACATTAGTATCCATCCTACAGCTATTGCTTTTCAGGAATCCTTGGGCAAAAGAATCCCAGCTCCCACCACTCTTCCAGAATGAGTTTCTGGAATATGCATCAAAGTTCCTTAGTTCATCAATTAACACATTAAAATGCCTTAAAAAACCAAAAAAAAAAAAAAGAGGAAAAAAAGTCTGTTCTTGGGTCAGAATATCACTGCATGTACCTAGTTTGATTTTTTAATAGCATTATATTAATTTAGCCTTTTTTCTACTAGTATTTTTCAAAGGCTACCTTTATTTTGCTTCTTAAATTACCACCAACATTTCTTTAGCCCTGCTTCTCTCCACCCAGGAGAGCTAGAGTGACTTAGACTGGTTCTGTATGTTAGGTGTCCTGGAGATAGCCTCAGTTTTACCTTTATAAGGGGTTGCCCTAGTATATCTGAGGGAAACAGAAGAGAGGTGTATAGAAAGCAACTCAGCTTGTAATGAATTTTTATGCTTGGTTACATGTAAGTGAAGACTAATTTACTTAAGAACTGGATTGGTCCTGACATCACTCCTAGAACTACAGAATTATTAAGGTTGGAAAAGACCTCTAAGAATACCTACTCCAACCATCAACCCACTCCCACCACGCCCACTAACCATGTCTCTCAGTGCTACATCTACACATTTCTTGAACACCTCCAGGGATGGTGACTCCACCACCTCAGCCTGCAACAGTGCCTCACTGCTCTTTCTGAGATGTTGTTTTTCCTAATATCCAACCCAAACCTCCCCTGGTACAAATTTAAGCCATTAGGTCTCGTCCTAATGCTGTTGCCTGGGAAAAGAGACCTCTGACACTCACCTTGTTACAGCCTCCTTCAGGCAGTTGTAGAGAGCTATAAGGACTCCCCTGAGCTTCCTCTTCTCCATACTGAACCATCCCAGTTCCCTCAGCTGCTCCCCATAACACTTGTGATCCTTCACAGCTTTTTTGCCTTTCTCTGCATACACTCCAGGGCCTCGGTGTCTTTCACTTCCCCTTTGCATTTAACAGCAGTTCTGGGCAGAAAAGAAAATGCCCAATGTGTAATAAAGAACTGGGATAAGACTAACTTGTTTAAACATCACAGGTATGGCAGGAAAAAAATATGGCATAACAGGAACTTACACAAAACTCCCTGTACTGTGCAGCCAATATTAGTTTCATGTTAAATTGTAAACCTTAGAAGTCAGGTTTTTAGCTCCCTCACCCTTAGAATTATAAGAAAAGCGTAAAAAGTCTTGCCATTGTGAAAATGCTTCCAGTTGAAATACACAGGCAGCTTGAACCAGCTGGTCAATGGGGGCAAGCTGTTCAGCCAAAATGTCGATGTGGCAATGACAGTGTAGCAACAATTGTGTGTCACCAAAGTTCATTACTTCGAGGCTGGTGAATATCAAGAGGTTTACTTGTGAACAGTTTCACCTCCGAGGCCAGCATCTCTCAAGCTTTTCCATTCAATAAGCCATTTCAGGGATGCTGGCTGCAGCTCTGCTCATCACTGGTTAATTTAAGAGCTTCTGTCCAATTGTAAAAGCTACATCAGCTATTAAACAGTGAGTCAATTCCTACTCTGGTATCTGACTATAACCTGGGAAATGGGAAGCCAACAGAAGTCAGGAGATTAACTTGATTTGAAACAAAGGTTATTTTTAGGATAACAATGTGTAGTTGACGCTCTCATGTAAATTGGAATGGGTGCACAATAACGAGACAAGAAAATATTACAAAAATGTTTTAGCAGAAACATGGTTCCTTGATAAAGCAGGGAGAGGGAACACAAAGATTATTACTACAATGATGATGGCCCAACCTGGATTTGAAAGCAGAATTGGTGCCTCGAATAGCCTAAGGTATTGCATCTGGTTTTCCAAACCAATCTGACCCCTTTGAGACAAGCAAACACTTCCTTGGAGAAGAACAGTTATTGTCTTTCAAAGCCATAATGCTAACCAATCAATGACAATCAAGACAAAACAAGCACCCCAGTGAGTCATAAAATGCTAATTTTCCATTAGACAGCAAAAGAGAAACTGATAACAAAAAAACCCCAACAAAATTGGCTATTAACAGAAGCCAGATGGAATGGCAAAAACTATTCAAAGAGAACTATTAAGCTAATATCAAGAGAAAAAAGTAACAGCGTGTAGTAACCACAAAATGTCTCAATATGAAGACCAGCCAACCATCAAGGTCAACATAAGAGAGCTTAAATTGGTTGTTTTGAGTGAGCTTCCTGTTACGCTAGGTTAGCCTGACATTAAATTAGCTAGGAAGAAAAGAAAGCAACCCTCAAACAAGAGAAATACAAAAATCCGTGTGGACTGCAACCTACTTGCCCAACAGAAGGTGCAGAAACCAGGCCCTGGTAGAACATTTTAAAAACATTTCTTCCTCTTCCCAACACTTCCCCGCTACCTCAGTACCACCTTTCTCATATGAACTACAACAATCTACCACTGGTGAACTTTAGCTCACTAAAATTAAAAGATTCCAGCATCTCCACAGATTAGAACCTAGGATAAGATTTAATAGGAATATGCCAATTCAAGTCACTGAAGTGCCACTGAAGTACTGCTGGATGTAGTACATAGGAGTTAAACTGTTCCCCACTCTTTACAACAGTTCAACGTTGTGAACCTCTGATACATACAAAATATGACTCAAATTTCAAAGTCATAAAATTTCTTTAAAAGACATAAAAACAAGTATGAGCACATCCACAATCACAGAGGCTGAGTGCACCAAAATACACATGATAAAAATAAGACAGCAATATTGCCTGGTAACTGCAAAAGACAGGAAACATATTAAAAATGCATGTTTCAAGCATTTACTGAAATAAAAAAAAAAGATAAAAAACAAAGGTACCTTGATCTTCACCAGCTTTCTTTCAGTTGTATGCAGGTAGATGCATGGGTTTGGTACTTCCATGCTCATTCCCGAGAAAAAATTACCATTTCTTTTAATATAATCATTTCAATTTCAGTAAGGATGTTTAAATTATGCTTTTAGAAGTGCTTAATCTCATCAAGAAGCAATAATACATACAGTTTTTATTTTTAAGCAAGTATCACCATTTTCTTTACTATGACTGAAATTTAGGATTTTTTTTTTACCAAATGGGGCTGCCATTCACAGAGGCATGGCTATCTTTTTGAAGTTAGCACCCTGCCAATAGGCTGAAGGCAACCTGTCCCGTGCAGTCCCTCAACAATGGCATACAGAAGGAGGTAAGAGATGAAACAGAAAAGGAAAAAGAAAAGAAAACCATGCCTGTGTAGTTGGGTTCTTCTGATTTTCTCAGAGCTATCCTCATAAAGAAAGCACTGTGAAGCCATACCAGGGAAGACAATTACTATTTCCTTCAAACTCAATGTGCAATTAGTCTTGCATGAAACCAAATGACTTAAACGAGAGAAGAAGGTGATACGAATCTCACAGGTTTTCATCATAGGGGCAGTAAAAAAAATTCACAACAAAGTCTTCTGGCTGCCACTTTAACTCATCAAAGTCACTAAATCCTAGTTCCTAAGAGCACTGGCAAGGCACTGATGGCTTGGCTGTTCTTGATCATGTATGCTCAAGGCTTTTTAAGCAAGGTTCCCACACATCTGTAACAGCATCTAGCAACATTTGTTATTTGGTGAGTTTGAAATCAAGGTAATAAAGTCCCTAATCATGATCTTTGTCTGTCATCCACATATAGCAACCAGATGAGAAAGGGATGTTGCTAAGAAAGAAACACATGGATTCTAACTAAGACATGTTACAAAAGAATATTTTTAGTAAATGTTACCATAAAAAGAAGTGTGCAGCTTTAGCAACAAGTGAAAAGAATCCACGAGTGAAAACAACACATCCAGAAGAAGTGATGTCTAACAAAAATTAAATGCTAATGTCAAAAACACATGAAAGAGAAGGAGAGCAAGCCACAAAAAGACATCAAAAAGGAGAGGTGGCAGCAAGAACAGCATAATCTGAAATTCTCTCTGTTCCTTACAGATTTATGATTGTTAAAGATCCAGATTTTTTTTTCTTTTTTCGTGGGGTCCTGTTTTTTCTCAGCAAACCCATACTGTATTAACTTGGAAAAGTTTAGCTCTGTTCTGTAGCTTCACCTAAACAGTCTTGACTACTTCTGTCCTCTAAATGCTCTTCTAACATTGTCAAACAAGGTTTCCTCATTGAGACCAACTGATTTCTATTGCAGTCTAAGTGACAGAGCACACTGAGAATCACAGTGGTCATGGAGAAACAAGAAGGAAACAATCCTCCTTCTCTCCAGTAGAAGAATTGAGGCCATCCAATGACATGAGCCATTCAAAACAAAAAAAGAAATAATTCTTTTCACAATCCATAATTAACAATGGGACTCTGATCCAGCTGATTGTAGATCCTTAATATTTTATTTGGGTTCAAAAAATAATTTGGAGAAATCAGTGGAGAGAAATCTACTAAGAACTATTAAATAGAAATATAGAAAAGACCTTTGGCTATATATCAGTGGGGGTTGGGAAGGTATCACTGGGAAGGCTGGGGAGGCATCACTATATGCTGGATGATATATCTACTTTCAGACATATTACACAATTATATGCCTGTTTTTATCTAGTCCCCAAGCATAAACTTTTGCATACTGCCATAAAGTGCTTTGGTCTAACCTGGAACAGCATTTTAAGTGTTCTCAATTCTAACTATGATTTTGACTTTGTTGACAACTTTAGCATTCCTGCTATTGTGAGCATAAGGGACCATCTGGATCTTTGAGTCAGTTCTCTGGAATAATCATCATTCATGAGACATGAATCTAGTTCAAACAGGTTCAAGAGAACACTATTCTCTCATCTGGGAGACAGGTCTCTCCTGCAATTGAGGAGGAAAACAAGATTTCACCACCAGTGATTCAAATATCTGTAGTGCAGCGACTTGGTTAGATAAACATACCCCAGGACAATCCTATAAGGAGGACAAGAAAACAAAAACATCTTCCCCAAATACCAAACTGCAATAGCTACTGTCAATTCCTTCCTGACTTCCATGTTCTCAGTGTCTTTCAAGCCACCAGCCTTCACTATCTTCACACAAACTCTTCCAGAAATACAGGAAAGGCACAGTGCCTGCAGCTCCTGGCAAAGTTCAATACTGCAGTGGTTGAACTTGGAGAGGTATGCAGCTCCCAACTGGGCTATCTGAATTCACTGTGTTGTATCTAAGCCCAAGGCCACAAACATCCATATACCAACATTTGCAAACTGTGCTGAAATGTATTTAAAGCTTGGATGCCGAGTGAGTCTACAGTCACCTCATCCAAAGACAAAGTTCTTTAAACACTACGGAGAGGCAAATGTAAGACTGGGGGGCATCCCTTCACCCTCCTGCACCAGAGTGAGATCCTGAGACCTTCTGCGGCCCCACCAAGGGCAGCTCCAGCACTTTAGAGAGAAGATGTTGTTTAATTTTGTACTACAAAAGACTTGTTTTGAGTTTAAACCTATTCTTCATGCATTTTTAAATCCCCCCAAACACCCCACTAAACAACAAAACAAACAAATGAAAAACAAACATATATCTGCTTTCACCATAGGTCTACCTTTAAGATTTCTTGTCAGCTTAGAAATATAAGAACAAAGTTTCTCCACAACTTGATAGGTCCAAAAAAAGTCCACATTACTTGGTTTTATCTGTTTTTCTCTCTTTTTCCAAGGACATCACAACTGCAACCATTTCATTTAGATGTTGTTACAGTAAGATACTACCCTTGTATTGCAAAACTAGTTGATACCATTTATTACTCCACCAACATAAGCATACTTTTCATTTTGGTTTGTGTTGTGTCTTGCTGCTGCCAAATATTGAACACTTTGTTGTATTTCCTACTCTACCATTGGGAGTTGTTATACTGCTTTACAGAGAGTTGCAGAGATAAGAGAGGAAATGCGTAAGGAGTTCTATCAAGTACGTCTCAGCCTTTTTCCTGGCCTCAGTCAGAACACAGAGAAGCAAGTTTCCCACTTCGGTTTGATTCCAGCTCTTCATAGAGATCTGCAGAAGAATTAGCCAAAAAAAAAAAAAAAAAAAGACTAGAACTTTGGGAACTTTTGCTGATATTTTGATCCAAATGTGTGAAAGCTCCTCATCTTATTATTGTTATTCTTAATAACAATGACAGAATTAGAGAATAGCAAGCCAATAAAGTCACCTCCTCTCCTCACAAAGGTTTTATGCTCTGCAGTGTCACAGTCCATCCAGGTCCCTTATGGCAGAGCTGCAGAAGGATTCTGAGGAATTTCTGCAGCACAGGCATAAACCTGAGCACTTTCAGAGGGCACAAAGATGACACACTTCTCTGGGCCCAAGCTGGTTTAAGCCAGAGGTGAACACTCTTGAGTTCTCCCTGAGCCAATAAGGCTGTAATTACCATTTTGTTCTAGAATGACAGTAGTAAATCTTGATTATTTATTAGAAAATAAAAATAAAAATCAGGCAAAATCTGAACGTTGATAGCTGAAAATGAAAAACACAGAGATGCTTCTAGAAACTCTTGATGCACCAGCCCAGTGCATTACATGCAGAAATAACTCTTCCTTCCCTATACCCCGATGACAAACAGGGTAACTCTGGACTACAGGTGTAACCAAGGAGTGCGGCAGTAAAATATGCTATCAGTGTAAAACAAAATGAAACTTTTAGTTTTAAATAGCGGAATCACAAATCCTCTTCTCAATCAAGTAATTGAATGCCTGGAATCCACAAAGCTCAAGAAATCAAAGAATTGTGGTTGTGAATTTCCACAAAACAAGCATTTATGCACTGAATGGTTTTAAAAAAGAGCACTAGACTGTCCTCTCTGCATCTTACAAAAATAACGAAGCACCTGCATAATTCAAGATTCTCACTGTATGTACAACGTATACATTTCAAGAACTTTAACATACTAAATCCACAGAAACAGTAAGTTTTTAAGAAGTCAGGATTTGAAGTTATTTAGGAGTCCCACAAGTATTGATGAGCCCCATCCAACAAGACCACAGACTGATTACACGTGTGACAAGATATAGTCCCGCCCAGCTGTTAGCAAAAAGGTGAACAGAAATGTGCAAAAGAATACGATATTTAGTGACATGCTCAGGTGATCAAGTCATCTTGGAAGAAACACACCACCAAGGCAACATACACTGAACCTCACCAAAAGCACGTGATCAGTAATCTCCTCCCTAGGAGATTTCACATAGAGACGGACAAATTCTGCTATCACCAGTAGTGCTTATTTACTAAACAGTGAATCAGACTTAAGCTACAATTTTTAAAAGAAAACAACTTGTCTGCACAACAGTGCACACTGTTTTGTACTAATTATCTAGCGGGCCTTCAGTCTTTGCACTTTCAAGTTTTCAGCAGCCCATCTCTGAATGGAAACAAACAAAACACCTCCATAAAAAGCTGCCCCTAAATCAAACCAAATCCCCAGACAGGGCAGGCAGGACGCACATGCACTGGTGTGCTTAGCAGCCAGTAGCATACAGACTTCAGACACACAGAACAAAAAGCATTTGAACATTCTTGCCACATGGCATTACATGTTTGTATTCCTCTCTTTCTCACGCATGCACAAACCCACACATTACAGAGAAAATAATGCTCACAGAATAGAACAAAGACCCTTTGTTATTAGAGAATCACAGAATCACAGAATTGCAGGGGCTGGAAGGGATCTCAAGAGTTATTGTTCCATAAGGTTTTGGAAAATCCCCTTCTTTGTCTAAAACTAAACTAAATGGTGCTAGTTGAGTCACGATGATTTAAATACACAAAGCTTGTACTGAAAAGAAATACCAATTTCTTTTAGAACTCATATCATTAGAAAATACAGATAAGCTTTCGAGAGCACAAGACCCAATTTTCAAGCATCTTTATTCAGGGGAAAAAAAAAGTAGTAAATACAGCATCCATTCAAACGCACACACTCTGAAAGGACACAATTGGAGCTTAAGGCTTATCGCACCCAGCTGTGTTACAGAACCTCTCACGGTTACCTCCCCCCAAATAAAAGTGCTAATACTAACACAATTAAAAAGCAAGCTTAAATTAAAAACAAACAAGCAAACCCAAACCAACACCAAATACAGCAACAGAAGGAAAAAATAAACAAACAAAAAAACAACCAGCAAAACACAGCAGGCTGTCTCTGCTTACGACAGAATGAATGAAGGAAAGATGCTTGACAACAAAAACACGCAGCTTCACAATTAGGAAGGAGCAAAGTACCAGACCAAAGGGATCATTCACGGAGCACTCTAACGAGGAGTCCCTGCAGCAGCCTCTCCTAATAAGCTGCCCAAACGCATATTTATTCTGCAAGGCTTAACAGCATCCCTACAATAAACTGCAAGCCACAATACTCTGCTGACAAGGCATTTGCCTACCTGAAGCTTCATTTTCCAGCACGAATGCATTTACGTATCTCCAGCGTAGCCTCCCTTGGTTGCATGACTCCTGTTAGCCAGCCTAAAGAGATGGAGCCGTGGAAGCAGAGCTGCTGACTGCCCTACATTTGCCTGCAGATGAAGAGAAAGAGTTGCTTCTGTACTTGCCTGGGCTTGTTTAAGCCCCTTAGATGTAGTACTAGTGTAGCTCAAACTAGCCTAACTACTTCCTCCAGCTGATCCAAGGGAAAGGAGCTCGTGATGAATAATGCATGAGAGCTCCCAGAAAAGCTCATTCGTCGCTGCAGCTGATGTCCACCTCTCCCCGCTTCCCAAAAACAATCCCTAGCAATTTTTGTGCTGTGAAGCATAGCAATTCTCTCCGTATCCAAAAAGCAAGGAGGATGTCCCTCCTAGATCCATTTTCTTTCCTCTACTTACTAGTAGATCTGGTGATTATATTATGAATTCTAATACTAAAAGTCCACACAGCTAGAAGTCAAAGAAAAAATGGTAACCACAAGACCGTATCTCTAGAATATCCAACACCAGTAAATTCAGCCAGTTGCTCAGAAATTAATGTTTCTTACTCCTAAGGGAATAGGAGAAGACACATAAAGATGAACACTGAAGGCAGAGAAAGAATGGGACAGAATGGAAAACAATACCACAGAAAGAAGGTGGTAAATAAAAAGCCTGCTGTAGCTGGCAGGTTCGGTTGGCTGTTACAGACAAAACAAATTGTTTAGGGGAACTTTGTGGGTGGAAGAATATGGGAGATAAATTCACGCAGTTCTTCCCTTGAGCAATAAATTCCGTTCCTCACTACAACTCCACAAGCTAACTACAAAGATCTCTTACTTTTCGATATCCTTCCAGACCGAACAAATACAGGACTAATTTGCAAATACTTTATTTGCAATTACTGCAGTAGGCATATGTCAATGCATGCCACTTACGGATTCCATTCTATTTCTCAGAACTGTTTTGTTTTGCTTTGATTTCTGTCAGAGACCCAAGTTATCTGGCATCTGTTTATCAGTTATCTGCTGCAGTCCAAATGACAGAGCCATCTCAACACACTATGACGGCTCTCTCAAGTGGTTAGTTTCCTGTAAATGAAACGTAGCTTTCATGTATCATGCACTAAAGGCAGTATCTGTGCATGAACCCAGTCTTGCACATCACGTCCTACCAGCTAAGCAATTGGGCTGAACACAACAGAGACAGGAAGACTGCTTCATAGACAGATCCTATGTTTTTGCAAAGGAAGCCGAAAGGAATACACCTTGTCAGGGATAAAAGAGTCATGTGGCATACTGAGAGCCTGCACTATAACCAGACAGTAGCAGATTAAGCAGCTGAAATTAATCGTTCTAAGTGCAACACACTTATAAGTTGTGAAACGGTATGGTCTGTTCACTTCTATGTACCTGACTTGATTTTGCATATTCCAGCAAGTGGTAAATTTAAACTGCAAAATTAGCTTTATCAGTGGCAGGGTCCAAAACCTGTCCATTCTCAAACTGCATTTTGATTAAACATCAGAACCTTCTTCTCCCAGTGCCAGCCCTGCAGACTCCTGCAGGCACACAGAGTGATACCTGGATCTGCTTCTCACAGAATCACTGTTAACAAGGATTTTGCAGTCAAAATTTCTGCCTGGACACCTGCACTGCCACGAACTCGCACTCTAGATGTCTGCTTTAGTATCTGTGCTTACGGCATGGAAACTAGAGTCAAGTTCTGAGGTTGTTTTTCAGGCTCTGAGTTACTGGGGCTAACAGGATTACTGGAGGGGGTGGTGGGGAGGGGAATCTGTCATTAACATACAGTTGTCAGGCTTTGTAGACCATCAAGGCTTAGTTAAGAACATTTGCCCTTTTCTACAGCAATACAGCACTCCAGAATGTTAGGTCAGAGGTTATGAAGGTTGGTTTCTAAACTCAGTCGATAAGAAAGAAAGGGACAGACTCTCGAGCAAGGTCTGTTGTGACAGAACAAGAGGAAATGGCTTCAAACTAAAAAAGAGGAGATTTAGACTGGATATTAGGAGAAAATTCTTTGTGATAAGGTGGTGAGGCACTGGCACAGGTGTCCCAGAGAAGTGGTGGATGTCCCACCGTTGGAGACATCCACACTCAGGCTGGATGGGTCTCTGAGGAACACTATCAAGATACAGGTGGCCCTGTTCATTGCAGGGGAGTTGGACAAGATGACCTTTAAGAGTTCCTTTCAACTCAAACAATTCTAAACACAGCAAGCTGGAAGAGAAATCCGGTTTAATCACATTCTGCTCCAGCATTACAGTGAAGGGCCGCCCCAGAGCCATGCATGCACGTGGCCCATGGGGCCGCTCCCACAGCTTCGGTTGGCAGCAATGTATTTCTGGGAGAAACAAACCAGAGCACAAACAGATGAACATAAGGGTAATTAAATGCTGTTAATTATTTCAGACAGTTCTTTCCATTGTGTATTTCAATTTAAAACTTAGCATGAGAGAATTCAGTCCTATCTTCCTGTTGGAAATGGTCTTTTATCAGAGAGATTTAAATTAAAAAAGCACTTTCCTAACTTTTTAAAGAATAATGAACACATATTTTCCTAAAACAATCATTTCAATTAACTAAACATTTAATTAAAAACCCACTCATACACAAACCCCTCAATTTCAAGGTGTTTCAGAACTGGGAGGGAAAAATTGGAATCATATATGGAAAGCGTAAGGCCACATAGCAAACAATTCCAAATTGCCACGAATTAATGGATTTCTGAAGCAGTTTGTGATTTCTTATGATTCTTATGTTTAGGAGGCTAGAAAGGTCAGTTTAAAAATTAAAAGGGTTCAGTTGAACAGTTTTCCATTTTATTTAAAATGAAGAGCATTTTGTACCATTCTCTTGCATGCCTGAACAATGATATTGCAGCTGTGAAGGAAGAGATGCAGGAGAGGCCTCTCCACAGCAAGAACTGTGCAGAGCAGAGTCATCTTTCATTCATGTGCACTTACTAGGTGAAACTTGAAATAATGTGTGCAGTGTCAGCTGAAAGACACATCACTTCATTACATGCTTATGCTAGAGGCCAAGCTGAATCATGCTGGTTAAGTACTCAGCAACTGGCTGGCCAGTTCATTTTACAGTCAAATTTTGTACAGTCTGTTTAGTTTCTCCCATTTCTAAATAACTGCCACCTCCCGGGGAAATTCTCTAGTAGACCATCTGCTCATTTCCTATAAAACCTTTTCTCAGACACTACCCAAATTTCCGCTGCCAATCCAAACTTCTTTGATGTACAGGAGGTGGTGGCAATGAAATAAAAAAATATAATAATTAAAAAGTACTCCGAACTGAAGCCTGAAGTGCAAAAAGGCACTTGGTATTCATAAGATAATGATAGAAAGGCGGTTGTTTCTCTGTAGTGCATCTCAGCCAGCAAAAAAGCATTTCTGATCCTTCCTGGTCACGGGTTAGAAGACAACAGTCATCATCCAGAGGCAGCTCATCTTGCATTTTTAACTTGGTATATTTCTGCCTGAGTCGCTGCACAGCCTTGGAGGGCAGTGCAGGGGCCACCTGCAAACATCTCTCCATCTTCTTGGTTGCTGCCACACTTCCTCCAACCTCAAGCCTACCCCGCGGCTTCCAGCTGGTGGACATTCCTTGGTCCAAACCAAAGGAAGGTGGAGGAAAGGAAGAATCAACGTGGATGGCACAAGGGTAAGGAGAGAAAGAGTAAATAAGGAGATGCTAAATATCAGGAAGTGTTTCCTGCCTATGAAATTGCATGAGATGGTAGTTGTTGAGAGGCTTCTCTCTTTTTCATGAAATGCTGTAGGCTGCACAGATGCAATGTGAGACTGCTTCCAAATAAACAAGGCTGGAAGGAGCTTCTGCAGTCAGGGGACACACTGAGGAGCTAACAGACTTTGATACAGCAGATGTTTCTCCCAGTCTGTGCGAATTTCACAGTGGAAAAATGCGAGGATTTTACATCTATTTTTAATGAAATTAGCATCAGTACTCAAACTCTTTACCCAGCATTAACAAATACCACACAAAATTCCATTCTCCCATGTAGCAGGCAGAAAGACAGCTGCACCTGCGGGTAGCGGCTGACTTGGGTCTACTGTTTGTGCTCAATTCAAGTACTTGTCACTGTGACACTTCTAGAGAGCAACATAAAGATGCTTACCCAAGCGCTGTGGGTGTCACTAATGCAGCTACAAAACAAGAGTGGGATAAAACAATATTGCCTGTAGAATTTTTTTTAAGAAGGATTAAAAGATGGAAGGAAAAAAACACACATACAAAAAGCACTTCACATTAGAGAAAATTGGGTGATTGAACATGAAATGAAAAGGCCAAACTTCCCCTCATATCTACAGCTTTGGCTCCTTGTTCTGCTTTTTCGCCTTGGCAGATATAGCTGACTTCAGAATGGTGGACAGCACACAAGGTCTGCCCAGCAAAACCGCACATGTGGGAACTAGTTAGGACGCTTTCACAAACCTTTGAGAAATCTAAGAAGAAAACCAAAACCCAGAACTTTCTTATAAGGAGGAACTGCAAGAGCTTCCTCAGAAATTCTTCTGAAAAGAAAAACAAACAAACAAAAAAATAGATTCAAAACCAGCAATAGCTAAAATCCACCTACAAGGTGGATTTGTACAAGGTTTTGACAGAACAGATGCAACAGACCTGGGGTTAGGGCTCTGCATTAAACATCTCAAAAATCCTGGTTCTAAATCAGAACATCAGACTTCACAGTTACTCATCTAAATAACTGAACAGAAAAAACAGCAGTGCCATAAAATCAGCTGAACTCATCTGCTTCCCTTCACCTTGTAATCCCCGGAGGCTGGCTGCCTCAGCCAGATTTACCACAGGTAGCAAGACTGAAGTAAGCCTTCAGCCGTCTGCTCTCTGTGTTCCTGCTGGCTACCCCACACCATCCTGTGGATGTGGCAGGGACACCAGTGCCTGCAGCCCACCCACAGCAGCTGGCCGCATCTGCACTGCTCCTGGGATGCTGGGCCCAGGGCCTGATTCTCACCTTGCAGCACCTGGATGCTTTGCCAGGTGCATTTCATCCCCACCGGTTCTGCCCATCTCATGGAGGGATGGCTTTCCAGTTGCTTTACTACACTGTTTTCAAGTATTTAATGCTGTGGTAGACTCTGGCCCTCAGTGAAATCAGGGTTACATGGTGTAAACCCAAGCAAGAGTTACAGACAGGCAGTAACTTGGAGATAAGTATGCGGAAAGCTTCCCTGGCATCCTGAATAATCCCAGAGACCTAAATACAGCTCCATCTGGAGGGTAGGGACAGCAGGAGAGCTGCTGGCAGTTCAGGGGTAGAAAGAGGGCTACAACAGAGAATGTTTTCAGGCAGCAAGCAGCTGACACCATCCTGACATGGGGGAGGCGGGGGGGGTTGTGAAAATGTTCATGGACCCACAAGCAACAGCAGTGTTTCATGATCTTTGCTGCATCTGCATTCAAAAGGAAACAGTTTATGGATGATGAGGGGTTAAAAAAAAAACAAACCAACAAAACAGCACAGCACAGACACAATGCTGTGGGAACCAATACTTGGGAGGGAAACAGCATGGCCCAAACATGCAGGATGTGTCTGAGCTCCTGCCTGCTTGCTCCTTAGCCTCATTAATAGAAAATGTAAGGACACTTTAATCAGTTACTAGAATTAACTACTAAAAAGCATCTTTCCAAACAGCACTTTTCTTCAGATTCCATGGAATAAGCAGACTCCAACACCGAAGTGTGTTGACTGCTCCAGAAGCCCTCCTGAAGCAGGGACACCACAGGGAGTGAGGACTATTTTGCTGAAAATGTGCTCTGCCCATCTGCTTGTCTGCCAGCCTCTTGTCTGTCAATAACTTTCCCCAGTAGTCTTTTCTAGAGCACCAAAACTCCCACCTTTACTATGTCTGCAGTGGTGGAGTGTTTCATCTCATTCACACTCTGCAAACTACAGTACAGTGTAAAACAAAGCATAGTGTTTTTTTGCAGTCTTTACTTTAATGATGTGCTATTCCCATATATATGGGAAAATACTGTGAGATAGGAAAAGAACAGTGCTTTCTCCAACTATCAGCATGAATTAATAAGGTTCCATTTGACAAGAGTTATAAGGAAGCCCTAAGTGTTACTGGAAGTATTTTCCAAGGTAGATGAAAGGATTTGATTTGCTGTATTCAAGGTAAAGAATATCTCCTTAAGAAGAAGAGTAATTGAGTCCAAGGCTTTTGTGAAACTCATACTTATCAGTAAGTCCGTCTTGATTTGTATTCAGTCCAGATCACCATTTTTTGTGAGACTTTGACTTGATTTCCTAAAAGCCGTTGGGGGTGCCTGATGGCCCTATGTAAAGGATGTAAAACAGCTAAGCTCTGAACTTCTCTGCATCTGAGCAAAGGGGCACTCACTGGTCACAGGCATAAGTGACTTCACATAAGGATGGTGAGGGGAAGTGTTATCAAGTGATCCCCACTTCCTTCTTTTAAGCTATGAATGTTTTGAATGCAGCTATTTTCACCAAGTAGAAATTTGCAACTGTCTTAAATGGTGTTATTTTTCCATCTAAAAAAGTCAAGCAATACTAATAGAAAACCTAAATGCTTACGAACAAATTGCTGGCAGATTCAAAGTTGGCCTTGTCAATACATAATCAAATGAAGATGTTCCTACTGGTTCCAAAAGATTAGCATTAAGCCTGGCATTAGTCAATATTTTCAATAACCATGTGAAAATGAATAAAAAAAAAATATAGAAAAGTCTTTAAGTCTTTGCCAGCTACATTTACAGATGACAAAGCTTAGCAGGGTGGTAAAAATGAAGAGGCTGACAGGCACTTCACAGACATCAAGTAATAAAAATTGATTTTTGGGGGAAAAAAATTAACTCAAACTGTGCTTTACTTTGAGCAAGTCCAAGTGACACCAACTGCAACTGCAGGCTATAGAGGATTCAGCCCACGAAGCAGGAGCGCAGTGAAGGATTTAGGAAGTTGCAGTAAGGTGACAACTGGAGATGAGAACCTGATCAATGCAATTTGCCACTGTATTACAGCAAAGAGAGATCAGCTTTCCCTCTGAAATACAGCACCACCAAAGGGAATCGCTGCAGAATTAAGGGACAACAGCAGCAGCAACAAAGCACTGACAGCAAAGAAGCGCAGCTCGCTTTGTAATTGAGATACTTGTATTCACCTCCACTGTCCCAATCTTTCCTTCCAAATAAAAGAGATGGGAGGAAAGGTTTTCCTTCCCTGCCCCCAAGCATTTTCAAGACTGCTGGAAACACACTGGGAGAGATTTAAGAACTTTATCTGTAAGTTTCTCTAAAAAAGAGGATGACCTAACTTGTTTGCAGTATGTCGAGTGGTCCATGAGCACCACTGAAGAGCCTGTTTCAATTAATAGAGAAAGAGGCACCAACAACCAGCTGCTAGGAGCTGAAGGTAGACAAACTCAGAATTAACCTGTGGTTTCTGTAAACTAAAGCTGTTTGGCGTGGAAACAAACTATTAACCAAACTAGAACATCTACCCCTTGTCTTCAGCTCAAGGCTGGAGATTTGGCTATAGTGCATCTCGTACAGTTAAGGACTTACTTGCATCAGTAACAGAGGTGAGTGCAAGTCAGATGTGACCATCCCTCCTGGCCTTCAACAAACTTCAAATGAACCACAAAAATAAAACAAGGCATTCTCAGCCTAACTAATGGGAAAGGATTTGGGGATGGAAGGTCCTGCAGACTTAGTTTAGAGAGCAATCAGCCTTTTATTATTAATACCTACAAATACATAAATATAATTCTATTTTATATAGCTATGCCCCACTTTACCTAGTAAAAATTTCATACAACAAAAAAATCTGTACTCCAGCACATCTCTCCCTCTTCTGTGTGAAACAACATATGTCATCATTATGTGATTATCAAGACTTTTAATAAAAAGCACATAAAACTTGAAGCAATGTAAGCACAACAGTCAAGGTTTTTATATTAATCTCAGAACAAAACCAGTTCTGTAATGGGGGAGGGTATTTTATATGAGTTTAAGCACAACGTAACACTGGAAGTACACAGGCTCTAATTTGCAAATGTTTCCATGAACACTTCCCTTTTAAGAGCTTAACTTAAATAGCTACGGTTTAAAGCTTATAGGTACTCAGTAGCTGTGCTTCCCTTTTCCCAAGAGCCCTAACCTTGGTGTCTAAGAACAGAATATCATATGCAGGGGGGTCTCTTCAACATTTCTGCCTGTGGATGTTTCAGTAACTCAAATGGCTCTGCAGTACGCAATGCTTGTAGGCAGCCAAAGGAAAAGTTACACTGCAGCATTTCATGTGGAATGAATCTATTTAACTGCTGTTATATTAACCAGCTCAGAGAAATTAAGATGCAAAAATTAGTGAATGTTTCACTTGGTTGCATACAAGCCTGCCTTGCAATCTTTACCCAAATAATGTGCTCTCTGCCATCTGCAGTACAATAAACATAACTAAAGAGGACTGGGGAGGGTGGAGGGAGAGGGGAAAAAAAAAAAAGCCCTACCAATGCCCATTCTTTGGAGTCAACCAAATGGTTCCACTGTTGTGAATAAAATCTCAAGCCAAAAAACATACACGTAAGCAAATTGCTGAGGGAAATGTACACTGCTTCTTTCAAATTGATCAATCCAGAAACCACCTCCTCTCACATCTACTGGTTGAGAATAATGACTAGAAATATACAGGCAGACAATTACCAGAAAAAAACTTTAAGACTGATGAGGGTTTTGTGTATCCAGTCAGTCCTTCTCTGAAGCCTTCAATTCAGAAAAATCTAGTAATTTATGATAAAAGGCTGTTCCTTGACTGCTTTCATGAAGAAAAAAAATAAAAAAATCAATTAATCACTTGCCATTCATAAAAAGCCAGATGCAGCCTCCACACTTTCTAACTGTCTTTTTTTGGGGCTCCTGTCTCCAATTCCTAGAAAAGGATAATCTCATAACAATTCAATGCCAATCTGTAATTCTGAACAACATATGGTTGTGACATTTAAAGTATAGTATAGGAGGAAGAAAGAAAAGCTAAAAAAAAAAAAAAAGACTAGTCACTTCCCTGGACTATATAGTCAAATCTGACATTAACACATGCAGGAGAAGTAAGATAAAACTTGCCTTGTGTGACTCTTATTTCCATAGGGCCTCAGAGGACTTGTAGACGTGCCCATTTACATTAGGCCTGGAAAGGCAGCACTGAACTGTGGGACATACAACGTCCTCTGCGCTTACTACTCCCCAAATGCTAGAAAATGCATTTGAGGTATGTACCTGCCACTGGTTTCTAGCAAGCATCTTTACCATTTTTTAAGGGATGTCAACATCCTCCCACGGAGGACTACAAGCCTGGTGTGGGAAATACCTCACAACAGATCAGACTTGGCAGCCAACTCTGAAAGGAGTCCTCTTACTGTCTGAAAAGCTCTCCTGAAATAGCATGGAAGCACAGGATGCCATTATTTTAAGTCATTTATTATTTTCAAAGTAACTAGAGAGGAAAGACTAATACTGTCTCTGAAAATCACTGAACAAATAACCTGAATCCACACAGATTTGCAGTATAGCACAGACAAGCTTTTAATGTTCACTTTTGCCAGCTCTACAGAAACAAATTGATTAGTGCAATGGCTCCTGCAAAGCTCCACCATCATAAGAAAGGTCAAACTACTTTGTTCCAAAAAAGATTCCTATGATTAATGGAAGGTCAAGGAAAACACATCCACATCTGAGCATCAGCATACATAGAATCACTGAATCATTAAGGTTGGAGAAGACCTCTGAGATCATCTAGTCCAATCATCAACCCACCCCACCATGCCCACTAACCATGTCCCTCAGCACCACATCTCCACATTTCTTGAACACCTCCGAAGGACTGTCCTCCACCATTCTCCCTGGACAGCCTGTTCCAATAATTAACCACTCTTTTGAAGAAGAAATTTTTCACTAAAATCCTACCTGAACCTTCCCTGGCACAACTTGAAGCCATTCCTTCTCATCCTATCTTTGCTACTCAGAAGAGGCTGACTCCCACCTCGCCACAAGCTCCTTTCAGGGAGTTGTAGAGGACTGTAAGGTCTCCCCTGAGCCTCCCTCTTCTGCAGTCTGAACAATTCCAGTTCCCTCAGCTGCTCTCCATTACACTTGTGCTCTGGACTCTTCACAGCTTCTTTGCTCTTTCTCTGGACACACTTCAGGGCCTTGTTGTCTTTCTTGTAGTGAGGGGTCCAAAAGCACAGTACTCAAGGTGTGGCCTCACCAGAGCTGAGTACAGGGATATGATCACCTACATTCCTTCTTATACAAGACAGGATGCCACTGGTCTTCTTGGTCACCTGGGCACACTGCTAGCTTATGTTCAGCCAGCTGTCGGCTAGCAGTCCCAGACCCTTTTCTTCTGTGCAGCTGCCAGCCACTCTGCCCCAAGCCTGTAGCACTGCCTGGGGTTGTTGTAACTGAAGTGCAGGACACAGCACATCCTTCTACCGCACACAACCTCTCCTTCCAGAACCTATTTTCTTCACCATGAATCAGGTGAGCTTTAATCATGCTTATAGGGATTACAGCCAACTAATCAGCATTCCAAGAGCTATGATCTCAAGCATGTGGAGGTGTTTTTAGTTTCTGGGTTCTCACTTCCCCTTACGCTTGCCACTTGGGAGCTCCTCTCTTCTGAGCAGACCCTGTGGCACTTGGAACTCAGCCCTCCACACCTATCCAGCTCACCACTGGGCTACACACTGAAAAGCACACCTGAGTTGAGAATAGCATTTCAAGGGCTTCTTCCATATACTACCTGTTCTGCAAGTTGCCTCCCTACTAGATGTCACCCACCTGTGACCTTGTGTCCTCAGGCAGGCCAGGAACCTGGTCCATCCTGGAGCAGCAGACAATCTTGTGGAAATACATAGTGAGTGTTGGGGGGAGGTATTTGATCATAAGTTGCCTCACTTCCTGGCAATAGTGAAGTTTATCCAAGAAGGCTGGGATGAAGGGTAAACACAGCACAATTAGAAACAATCCTAGACAAATATGGCAAAAGTGACTAAAATTAGCTAACGTGCAAAGTAATGCAAATTTTTCTTCAGGGTAGTGAAGCACATTAAAAATCCATATCTCCCAACTGCCTTTGATATAGATTCAAGGAGGTCATACAGAAAAGCAAGATGTATGTTATAAATGTAACGATGAGGTCTCTGAAAAACCCAAAACGTAAGATACAAACTTACTACTGAAAATGTTCTAACCTTAAAAAAAAAAAAAAAAAAAAAAAAAACAGTTTGAACACTCAGATTTTGCATTTATGAATATCCAAGCAAACACGCATGCTTGCAGTTGCGTAATGTTCCATACATTCAGTTGCTCAGTCTCAAAGTGTTGCCGCTAGGAGCACCACACACTTTGCACCTCTGAAGAATACACTGGGAGCACACAGCGTGCATGTAGCACAAGAACTAGGCCAAATCCTGCAGATTTGAGGACAATCCTCTCCATGATCAACAAAGCCACCTGTTGTTAGGTTCACAAGGAATACGATCCATCCTACAGTCAAGAATATGAAAAAAAATTCAAAAAGGCCACTCCCACTCATTTTCATTAACATGAAGTGTGCTCATTTATAAAAGTAGGGAATTGGGTTGAAAATAAACTCAAATATCAGCAAATACATGATCTTATTTTTCCCTTTATCTTTGAAAATAGCAGAATTCAGTTCTCAAATGCTTGAAAATGAAGTTCTGAATTCCAGCCACTAACCTCATGAAAAAGCATTTGGGATTGTTCAGCAATAAAAAAAATCTTTGATTTGTGGGCGTCATGAAATCTCCATAAGTGACTTTCTAAAACAGCAGCAACATAAACCAGCAAAGAGAAGTTTATAGGCAGATGAATAACCATCACTTCTGGGACCAAGAGAAGCTGAATGGATCCCAAAGGTGGATTTTGTTTCTAGGTATGACGACTACCGACTCAGAAGGCTGTAGTCCTAACTGCTTAGATGTCTGCAGTGAGCAGAGAAGCAATTTCTAAAGAACACAAAGACGTCTTCCCTTGTCAGCAAGATTTCTTCATAAACAGTGTAAAGGCTATGAAAAATTACCTAAGTTCAGAGGTGCTCATCTAAGGCTACATATATCTTTTTAGAAAATAGGGGTAAGTAGTATAATGGAAAATCAGCAACTTGAATGTCAAACACAGCTTTGAAAAATCTAAAGTACAGATACCATAAGGATGCTACACCACTACACTCCCCCTACACAGAATTTTTAGTCTTTCTTCTTCACTGGGAAAAAAAAAAAATCCCCAAACAATACAAAACTTAACCAAGTAAATAAATGAAGACACTCACCAAGCATCAATGCATGATGCCTAGCATGAAGGAGAAAAAAAATATACCCCTGCACTTCTAGTCTCTCTTTCATTTACAGAAATTACCTTTAATCAACAAAGCTTTAAAGATCAGTTTGCAAAAAGTCTGACAGCACCACTTTCAAGAAACAGTACAGCCACGGATGATGGGAATCCCTGAAAAGTATGGCCTTGACCCATATCTTTGTGGAGCTGCAGTGATTTCAGCGTCACTCTGCTCTGACACAGACATTTATACGCAGATACAGCTCAGTGTGGGATCCTGACTGACACACTGTTCTTAGAAAGCAAATGAGCATGCATGGTTTTGCCAGGATAGAAAAATGCCAGGATCACAAAACAGAAACATACCTACAAACCACAAAGGAAATGCACTCATCTATCACACAATTAAACAGTGCCAGCACTTCTTCTAAAAAATTTTGTTTTTCTAAGAATTATACTCAGCTTGTTCACATGAACTGCTAACAAAAACTAGACAGATTGTGTTAATATCAGAGAGGTAGTTTAAGGATTCAGGTTAATGCAACAGCTATGGATCATAATAATTAACTACAGGTTTCTGGTGCTGAGACTCCAAAGCAAGGAGTTCACATGCAATAAGCATACAAATAATCAAGACAGAGGCTGTACGAGTCTGATTACAAGCAAACAGCAAAACCTTAAACTTCAATAGTTTCTTTTCTGAAGCACTGGTATATGAAAAAAAAATTTCCACTGCTGTATCAACTGCTGTTAGCTTCTGAAATGTTTACTGCATTTTTAAAATTCAAGGTTTTCTCCTCTTCTCCTTCAAATCCCTTTCAGAAAGCACTTCCACAATTCATCTCCACTCAGAAGCCACCTGCTCCTCTCCTCACTCACACATGCTGCACACACTCCAAGACAAATGCAACACAGAACCAAATAGTGCGATCCAACTTTCTTTGTTACAACTGCTCAAGCAGGAGCAGCTCCCCCTGGCCCTTCCCTCCCCTCCCACTTCCCGTTTCCTCTCTTCCTCCTCTGCCATCAACATTTCTGGGAAACAACGCGCTCCTGCATTTGGCTTCTGAGAGCGGGACTGGAGAGGACAAGCTTCTCAGCCTGCATTTGACACAACAAGAGCAGAGTACATTCATGCAGATCCGGGAAGGTCATAGTCAAAATGGATTCCTCAGCGAATCTGGTGACAAATGCTTCTGGCTCCTCATCTTTTGTGTGTAGACCTGAAACTCTTTACAAGGCTTCAATCAGTATTGCCTGCCCAGTTTCACAGATGGAGGAAAGACAGCATCAGCACTAAAAGGACTTGTCCAGTAGTGGGCAGGAAGAGACAAATCCCAAATTCCAGACCAGTGGTTTAATCCAGGCCAGGCTGCGCTCGGTGTGCTTGTCAGCCTTCCAGGTAGCACACTGAAGAGAGAGGTCAGCGGTGCTCTTGCCAACATCCTGTGGGAGAGCAGGAAGAAGCCCTGAAGCTGGCAGCGGATGGCAGGAGTGCTATGTGCCTATGGAGAGTGCAGGAGAAGTGCCTCAGGCCACCAGACACCAAGGTGTCTGTGGTAGTGAAGAGATACTCAGCACCCTGATGTCTGCAGGGCTTGGCTGAAACGACAGCTAAGCCATCACGACAAGCACAAGAAGGTCTCTCCTAATAACCAAAGGGAGAGATCGCAAGAAGGGTGGTGCTGAAGCACAAACAAGTGCACTCCTGGAGGGATCTGGTGTCAAGCAACTTCTCAAGCAATTTTCCTGTAGTGCTCCTCACTAGACTGTTTACCTGCTGAAGGTAATCTGAGTGGGAGCACATTCAGCACATGCTCCTATGTAAACACACACTAAAATGTCAGAAGTCAGTATAGAAATCAGCCAAGGAAACCTTGCTCTCAGCATGACAGCGTCACTGCAGGGCTACGATTCACAAGGCTGTTACAACTGCCTTCCGTCATCCACGGTGTTCTCAGTGTTCCTACCTGGTCACAGACAACAGGAGAAGGAGCATTTTCCCTGCAGTTCCTCAGAGGTGCTTCTGTTGCCTGTTCTGTCAACAAAAATTTGCCTAATTGCTGCTTCGCAAAAAGCAGGAAGTGTGAGATCAGCTTTTTCCGAGAAGCACTTTATGATCCGGTGAAAAACACGGTAGGTAAAAGCCAAAGTTCATATTGTCAGGAAAGGATTTTGCAATTCCCACTTTGAGGCTAAACCTATAAGCAGTACAGCAAATGAGACATCTGCTTCCCACAGAAGAGTTACAGGATACTTAGACAAAAATTCTTCCGTAGTTAACCAGTTTCTATACAAAGTGAATTTAATAAAGGAAAGATGCCAGACAGTGTTAATATAGTACATAGCTACACACGAACACATAAACCTCAGTATAAAAATAAGAAGGGGAGAAACTCTCAGGGGATTCACAGCCTGTTTGCTTAACGGCTGGTTTGGTTCAATGGACAAGCAAAGCCACACGCGCTGCCTTATAAATGCACAAGCATTTCAATCAAGTTAGAGCCCACAGACACAGCTCAAAGTCCAAAAAGTAAACTGAAAAGGTCAGAGAGTGCTTATGTACCTTAAGAACAACGTAATACCTCTCAAGGCATTACACTGGATTCAACAATACAATGCATTCACCGTTATATCACACTACTGATCTGTGATTAAAAATTCTTGCAAATGCATCTATTGCTTTTTTTCTTCCTTTTTTTCAAGTCCTGCTTTTTCCAGTAAGACATGGCTCGTATGAATTAACATGCTACAGTATCTTTCCTGTTACAGAATGCAAGAGATCGCTAAGAAGGCAGAAGTTTAGCAAGATGCAGCACAATGTACTTCTTTCACCACAATTTCATCCAGACAAATCAGGTAGTCATAGTACTGCCAGGACAGCACCTGAAGGTGTACGAGATTGTTATAAAATCTCTGCTGAGCACATAGCAGCCAATAATTACTTAATAGCACTTAGACACAAGAAGGCAGTTGCTCTAGAACAGAGAGCAGAAGAGTTTCAGTCAGTGAAATAAAATTAATGTTTAAATTTGACTGGAATATTTACCTGCTTTTGCAATATATGATCTTTGCTATACACTCTTTGAGAGGAACTCAGTATCACTTCTCACATCCAGGCCACTGTGTGCCCAAAGTGGTTTGTACTAGCACGCTATGATCTCCCATTCACACCTGATCAGCCCACCCATGATCTGCCTATGAGATCTGCAGAACTCACAGCACAGGTGGATTTTACAGGTGGTGTAAAAGCTTTGATTAGGGAGCTTCACTCACCATACTAACTTATAGAAACAAGCTGTGGGGCACAAACCTCTCAAACAAGCAATATCCTGCCACAGAACAACACCTTAACCACATGCCAGCATCACTTCCTCATTTCCACTACAGGTGCTGAGGGCTGCCTGTTGGATATGTTAGGAAACATCACTGTCAGCAGGATAGCCTCCAAAAGGTCAGTCTGTTGCACCTCACAAACAATAGAGCGACTCTTCCTTAAGGCAGGTAAGTATGAGGCTATTCCTAGTGAAGGATAAGTAAGAAGCTAATGATGGTTATTAATAGCTCTTAAAGCTAACAGTTCATCTGAGTTAAACACAAGAGTAATAATCCCTTTATGACCTTCCCCATTCTTGCTGTGAAAATGGACAAAGTTTCATCAGAGACTGTTGGTAACCACAGTTTTCAACTATTTCAAACCTTGAAAATCACACTAACATGAATGAGGATTTACCAGGCTCCACTAATAAACATCACTGACTCCTGAGGACCTAAAACAGAAATGGCAGGCAGGTGTTGTGCACCTTATCACCTTTTCAAATGCAGTAGGATTTCTGCCACAAGCTTCCACATGCATTGAACCTACATGAGACATGCCCAAGGACTACAGATTATCTGCTTTGATAAATTGTTGTGTAATAATGGTGGTAAGGATTTCTTACTGTTTTTCACAGTTAGTCCCAAACCACTAGTCCAGAAAACTTGCTGTTGTGGCAAAGAAAACTATTACTAAAACCAGTCAAGCCTTAACTTGAAATATCAAAGCTACATCTTGACCAGAAGCAAGAAAGAGCGCAAATACAGATCTGAACTATTCAGCTGGAGAAAATTCTCTCTGCACTTCTTATAAACATAATGTGGAAAATTAAACACATCTGTATTCACAAAAGATAGGAGAATGA
Organism: Chrysolophus pictus; assembly: GCA_037305975.1. Classification (NCBI taxonomy): domain Eukaryota; kingdom Metazoa; phylum Chordata; class Aves; order Galliformes; family Phasianidae; genus Chrysolophus; species Chrysolophus pictus. Next base: position 17,844,923 of record CM074581.1, on the reverse strand, counting down.
GAAATAAAACATCTTCCTTCTGGGGAAGAAATCAAAAACTAACTTTCCTCAGACTGGCAAAGTTCCCTCTTTAGGCACACTGGTGCTTCACTTTTTGCTGTTGTGTTTCTTGAGCTCATTCTCTGAATGGCTTATGCATGCACAGACAAGTTAATGGTCTAGTTTGAAATATCAAGTTCCCAAAGGAAAAGTAAACCAAAACAAGAATAAAAGAAAGCCAAACTTTGATCTGTTAGCTGACATTCAACTTTCATACACTTTGGTTTTAGCCAAGTTTGGTAATAAACAAGGCAAATGTGTACAGAGTCAACTCAGTCTACAAAGCACACACCTGGAGATGCCCTTGGTCTAAGAACCTGCTATTATACAGTAAACCTCCATATTATCTTTTAAAAGGTAATATTGGCTTTGATTGTTATTTGGGGTTTGTTTGATTTTGTTCAGATTGGCAAGTGGCTCTGTACAACTCAAAACCTTTTAAGACCACAGTGTACACAATGGCTTGAGGCGCTTACTGCCATTAGAAGGAGTACTTTTTTATACAGGAAAGGAAAGGTAAGAAAATTGAAGTACTTCAATCAAACTATAAAATGCTCCACTCGCTCCTAAAAATCCATTACATATTTTTGTAGAAATCCATGCAAGAATGGTGTCCAGCCCAGTCACAACACAGAGAAGTAACTGTAAGGTGTGCTGCATAATGGAAAATTACAATACGGAAAGAGAGAAGCACTGAAGCTAAAATGAATTTGTACTGAACTTAGAAAATTGAAGTGCAAATACTTTCTTTCTTACTTTTACCTAGTGTCTTTCTCTGGAACTGCAGATGTTACCCAAGGCAGGAAAAACATCTGCAACCGCTAAGTAAATTTGCTCAATAGAGAATTGTACTCTTTATCTTGCAGTGATATCTACCTCATACACAGTACAGGTGGTCTGAAATGATTGAAAATACGCCAGTAATGTTCTACAATTTCTTCCTCTCGCACCTTATATCTGAAGCTGCTGTGTCAGAAACAAAAGAAAAGGCTTAGAAAGAGACTTGGGACTCTCATTTCTGGGCTCAATGCATGGTCAAACAGTTACCACAGGTCGTTCTAATCTGATCGGCCTCCTAATTCACATGACCTAACTGGAGAGTAGCCAATTCAGAGAACTGTCATGTGTTTACAGGGGAACTGTTTCGTGCTCTCTCAGAGCATACTGTTTCTCTATGGGAGGAGTCCAAATGAAGCAACAAAAAAGTCCTTTTACCCAGAGAGCTGCCCAGCACATTCGTGGACTGCTGTTACTTGCTGTAGGTTAAGATGCGAGAGATTCCAGCGGACTTCTGAGACAAGATGCCTCAATGACTTAAAGCACCTCAGCTGTGGAGACAACTTGCCTGGTTCCAGCAACCAAAACTAGTGCCAAGTCAGTCTACCTGGATTCAGGAATCCAGGAAATTAATTACTGGTTTAAGAATGTGAAGGACTACAATCCATTTTAAGCTTTAAATGAGATGAAGACTCCAAAAACTATGAGACAATAGATTTCTTGCTGACAAAGCACACAGTCACGTAGGCGCAGTCTGGTCAGATGACGGGTGAAGGGCTAGTCTGAGCAGAATTTCCTAAAACATCAGAAACAACTTTTTCTTTTTTTTTTCAATCCTACCTAAAGTTAGTCTCAGTGAATCCCTTTCTATAACATGACAGTGCCTTTGCAGTCCCTTATATTTCAGCTGCACCCAACCTGTAAGAGTGCTGCTCTGCATCTCCTGAGAATCTGACCACGGCTGAATATATGTTCCTAGCTCATAGAACAAGCCTGCCCTTGCAGTTGCTCCATAATGTGAGTGCTCTCTTGAACAGCTTTTATGCTAGGGTAAAGCTAAAAAACATGAAGTGGTTTCTGTGGAACTGGCATATAATGCAAAATTCAATGCAGCTTTAGCATAAACTAAAACGTGATGCACACAAAGACCTTTTGGCTTGACCAGAGATACAGCCCAGAGTCTAAATAAGATTGATACCCAAAGACCAGCCACATTATGTCCTTAATAATTATTTTTTAATCAGCCTATTAATTAAATTCTCTTAAGTTTGAAATTGTTAGATACTTCAGATATTTTTTGCATTCCATTTCTCATTAGTACCAGAAGACCCCCAAAAATTTCACTCACACATTTGCTCCCAAGTTAAGAATACAAGCCTTATCTTCAGGAAAATACACCTGCTACAACTTTCATGACAATGTGTTTTGCAGCCATCTGCTTTGCAATGGCAAATATTAGACCACTAGTTAGAAATAATTAGGTTAACATTCATTTTCCCTTAGAGCAGCAATCATGCAAGGAGTTGGGTCTTTGGATCAGAATCACATATAATTTGGTAACCCCTACCATTTTACCTTCAGATAACTTCCTGTGAAAATTGAATTTATCTGTCATTACCTGTTCTTCTTTTTCTTTGGTCTTGCTCCTGGAGACTCTGGAAGAGGTAACATCCTGAGCTGGAATGACAGAGATTTGATGCAGTGGCATGTTCATCACACCGCCTTGTTTGGTCCTATCACTTACAGGAAGGAGGCTTGAAGGCAGCACTCATTCAGTGCCATTGTCAGGCCTTGCACCTAAAAAAAAAAAAAAAAAAGGTAAAATAAAAAACCCATGAACTATTTTGAAATGCAATTATTTCCAAAACTAAGCCATCAGTTAGACCAAGGTGCAGCTCTTGCCTTCCCTCTGCTTTCTGAACAAGAAAGAGTTCTGGTTGGGTGAAAAAAGACTTTTCAAGAGCTACAGCCAGACAGACCAGAGCGCAGTTTATGCAAAGAAATAAGTAAGTTATCAACAGTTTAGGAAGTGGTCCAACAGCAGGACAGAGGGCAGGGCTGTGTGGGTAGACAGGAGGAGGTGGATGAACAGCTCTTCATGCTGAGCAGCAGGAGAGCGCTAGGTGCAGAGAGCAAGGCTGGTGCAGGGAGTTTCTTACAGTGCCTCAGGTACAGTCCTCAGCCTGGCTGAGTGCTGTGTTTTTAACCACTGCATTTGGCTCCAATCATTAATCCAAACGTGTACCAACAGTAGGAAAACACATCACGTGAGCTTTTCCTTTCTTAAGGCAACTGGAGAGTATTGTAATCAAAATCCCTTGCTGGGAATCAGGAATTCACCAGGCTACACGCACTTTATCCTTCTGCATTACACATAGAAAAGACAGTAATAGATATAAATTAGCCAAATTTGGCAACTAATCTGAAAGACAGGCATAATTAGCCATACCTGCTATTAGATTAAAAGCTTTTTGAAACATGTACGCTCATAGAGCATTTAGTTGGAACATAACCTTGCAAATTAGACACAATCAATTGTGTTTAAGGAAAGGATCAGAGAGGAATTACCCAGCAGAGTCTAACTGGGGCAACTGCATCGTTCTTACATTTCCATAACATACCACCTTTTGATTCATTTTTTCATCTGCCATGCAAAAGCAAGGACTAGATAGATGTCTTATATATTATGCTGCTTAACAATTTGGAAGTGGTATAACCCAGCACTGCATACCATTAACATAGGCGGCATACATTTTTTTTTGTATATTTAATTAATTGGAAGTTTTAAAGATAGGCCAAGTTTCCTAGGTTGATTATGCAAAAGATGCTGCTGTGGTCCTATTTCTACCAAGCTCCACAGGAGTGCTGCAGGATCTTTGACTACTTTTGATTAAATACTGGGGGAAAAAAAAAAAAAAAAAAGGCCTATCCCAAGACATTTAAGACATTTTATGCAAGGAATGATGGCACAGTATCCTCTTTCTACTGAGGGGGAAAAGAATTGTCAGAGGTCATACAGCACATCATTGGCAAAAACAAAACCAAAGGCAATGCCTTCTGCTTCCCAAGAATGCCGGCTGCCCATTAGGGTGCTCAGCCTAATTCAAGAGTGTTGCTGACACCTAGTCAGGATTTATATCACTTTCATCAATGCCAAGACAGCATACCATAGGGCAATACCTCCATAATTTCCAGACATCACTGATATTAAAAAAAAAAATCTACAAGTGTGAACAAGCAACAGCAAGGACACTTCCTTATTGAAGGACAGAGGCAAACATGGGACTTACCGGCACTACTGAAATGCAACTCTAGCCCAAAGAAAAAGAACCCTGAACTTCTGCAAGTCCTCCACACCTATTTAGCTTCATCCTCTAAAGGAGCCAAGCTGTAAGTGCCAGAAGAGAGATAAGCATGGGCTGAGATAGGAATAACAAACTACAATAAACAAAGCAGGAATGAAAGGTATTTTCCCAAGAAAACATAAATGAAATCCAGGGAGCGTCAAGCTCCAATGAAACTCAGTCAGGTAATATGTCCTGTGCTAATGCCAGCAATGGCTGAGCCAAGGGGCGTGGAGACAGAGCCCAGTCTGCAGCCCTCAAAAAGGGTTGTGGGCTTGCAGACGGGGGCATTTTACTGCTGTAAGGAGAACAAGGAAAATTATTAGAAAACACAGCTAAATCCTTCTGATTACAACAAACAAATCAGACCAGTTTTTCTGCAGGTACTTTACAGATAGCACGTTAGAATTCTTTGAAAGATATAATCCAATTAGATTTTCAAAGACAATGTAAAATAGCCTTTCTCTGGTAGAGCAGCTGGGCAGACACTCAATAAAGCCTGCCTTTGTTCAAGAGCAGCTTAAGAAAAGCTCTGAACTTACCCCAGATGCCACACTGTATGCCTCCAGCTTGGAAGGATCCTAACAACCGCACATTCAAGGCCTGCCAGTCCCAACCTGAAGCACCTTAGCTCCACAGCACTAATTAAAGAATAAATTTACACAGGTCAACCATCTGCAGTACCAAGCACATACTGACAAGGATGCCAGAAAAGCAATGCCTCTTTGTAAAAAACTAATTGCAACAACATCTGTGGGACTTTTCCCACAGCTGAATTAACACTGTGGGCTCCTGATCCATGGTGAAGAGTTGAGCACATGGGAATCACAGAATGGCTTAGGTTGGAAGGGACCTCAAGGATCCATCAAGCACCAACCCACCTGCCACAGGCAGGGCTGCCAGCCTCTGTATCTAATACCAAGCCATTCAGGGCCCCATCCAACCTGGCCCTGAACATCTCCATGGATGGGGAGAACAAAGATCTAAGAAAGCTTCGAGCACATCAAACCAGGGGCCTGCCAGAAAGGCTTCTCAGCAGGCAAAGGGACAGCTCCTAGGTGCTCCCTTCTACTCAGGATTTGTAGCCATAAATCATAGTGTATAGTTAGATGTGTAAGTCCTCCCTCATATAAAGTGAGCAATCCTACTGCCAAAGCATATCTCCCCATTGACACAACAGTTGAACCTTGGAGGTAGCAGATAGGAGCTCAACTTCCTCCTCATTGTGCAAGATTCAGTCTGTGAACCCCACACACAAGAGAAGCCTCGTGACCACTGGTATGGATGCTGACCCACTTGTGGAGGAAGGACTCTCCAGCTCCACTTTGCCTGGAAAGTTGATGCAATCACGGGATAACAGGGAAGTGAGACAGAGTGCATATGTGTGAACCAGATGCCACAAGCAGTGCAGTCATATGTCTGTGAAGGATAAGGGATCCTCTTACCCTGCCCTCCTGGCTGCTCACATACTGTTCACTAGAGAAAAATACTTAAAGAAAACCTATAGGGAGTTTGGGCATTCACCAAAAGATAATGAGCTGAACCTGTTTTCATAGATGGAACCTTCAGAGATTTCTGGCACACCCCTGAAACCACATCAGCTGTAACATCAGACCACAGTTATGTCAGAACCACGCAGCCACAGCAACATCAGCAAGATTCAGAGGGAATTAGACAAAAAAAATTAGTCTTTTACAGTACTCAAGGAGGAAAGGCAAACGTGTGACTGGGGCCTGATATTGGGGCATTCCCCTGAGCACTGTGTCTCCTGACAGCAACAGAAAATTAGATTCCCTTGGGTCATCAGCATCGACTACACAAGGGGAAACAATGGACATCAACAGGTAAACTCACCGCAGCAAAAACAGCTGGGGGAGACTGCTTGCAATCCCATTTCCATCACCCACCCCACCAGGCCTCACTGAGGAAACCGGGACGTGTGTCAGCCATGAGGGGAGCCTAACACTTGGTAAACTGCTGGCATGCTCCACGAGATGCACCACTGGAAGGACCAAGGCACAGGAAGGCATGCTGCTGCCTCCACCTGCCACTCACTGCAGCTTTTCCGTCCATCACACATTCCAAAATAAAGGCTAACCGAAGATGTAGATCTAAAGATCTATATCTAGATCAAAGAGAGATCTAGGTGTAGATCAAAGATCTAGACTGAGACGAATGAACACAAATTATGGTTTCCTGTCTGTAGTTTGGTATCTAAAGGAATCTAAAAATATGGAGTATGAGCTGAGGATTTTATTAGGTTATTTAAACTTCACCATATTCCCATTTTACAGAACACATGGTGGAAAAGTCCCGCAGAGTTCTTGAGCTGTAGTGGCACCGGCTGCAGTCATAGATAGACCACACCAAAAGGAAAGCATCCTGTGGACATATGTATGTGCATGCACATGCTTTGCGTTGCTCAGAAGAGGAGAAAAAAAAAGCCAAATATCTCAGCTGTTTTTCTATTTAAAGAATAGAGTCTCTGGATTATAAAAGAATCTGCCTTCGTGTGCATGAAAGATAAACCTTTTAACCTCTGGCATAAGCAAGAGGATAACCACTAACATGAGAACTGAAACAAATTTCACCTGTGAGTTATTCCTGTCTGCCTCGAGGTTTCTTACACTTCTCTTCGATTCCCCTAGTTCCCATTGATGACAGCAAGTCGTAACACATAGATCAATCTTCTGGGGGACGTGCAAGTTAAAAATAAAGACACAGATCACTGCAGTCGATAATCCATTCATTGGAGTGCTATGCAATACCACAAATACCCTGAAGTGGAGCTGATGGAGTCGGTGGAGCTCAGGGCATGCACCAGCTGCAGGGTAGGAAGAGTTGCCCTGGAGGCTGGTAGAACGCTGCTGTGAGTGCCTGGAACTCCCTCCCTACACAGCATGAAACGCAACCCAAACAGGAATAGAAACCTTCTGAAAAACATTATGCTGCTCAAAGATGGTGTACTGCTTATTTTCTCCAAGTGAGATTCAAAATAATCTATTAATGCAGCTTTGGAATCTGTTTTTCTGCCGGCGGCCTTAATGTGAAGTCTCAAAGTCCCATGAGTATAAAAATCTCTTTTCGTGTATGTGTGTGCATGGGTGTGTTCAAATTTAGCAGAAGCACTCATGCAGTACTCAGCAAACCTCTGTGTGCACCTTACTTGCTTACCTGCCCTGACATTCAAACTGGCCGTGGCCTGTGCATACATCCTGTGCTACTTTCTGTACACTACATATTTCATATTTGCAAATATCTCCAATCCTATTAGCTTGTGTAGGCACCAGTTTGAAGCTTTCGTTTATTTTATTTTGAGCTTGTCAGGACTCCTCCCCTACTAATGTAGCTTACATAATCCTTTTCTAGAGATGACAGATGTGCATTTTCAAAAAGAGGATCCTGCATCTGTGCTTCATTTTGTTTTACTAAAGCTTAATCAGTACTTTGTTAACAGCACTATTTAAGAGATGTCATCAAGGCTTATGCACTTCACATGCATTTCTTAACTTGACAAATCTAATCAAGAGAACTAAAGTTGAGAATGGAGAGAAACTGACACTTCTTTCCTTACAGAACCTTTAGCATTTCAGGGTTAGTTCAACACTGTAAGTGAAAAAAACTGTTGGACTTAGACCTTGCTCTACACAGATCCATTTCTAAGTTATTGCTATTTACAGCTATGCCTGTGTACATATATCTTACAGTGTTTACTAACTCTGCTGCAACTTCTTACTTTATTATCTCAGTTCCTCCTTTCTTCCACCTGCAAGCGTACTAAAAATAATGCGCTACAAGACAAAAATATTTTTCTTCTGATTTCTTTTTTAAAATTATGTTGTTACTTAGCTGAAAAGGAAGAGTTAGAAAGGGGATAAGAGATTCTTTTGCATATTCCAGATGTTCCTTTAGAAAGCTTCTCAGAACACAGGAACATACAGCTGCAGATTACACACAGCATAAAGAAAGAAGGGTATCTGTCAGCTCTGACTGACTCCTCTCCAAATACAAATATGATTATTTCTACAAACATTTCTACATAATGGAACTAGACAAGAAAGCTGTTAAATTGCAGGATCAGTAAATAATGGTCCCAGAGCTCTTATCAATCCCTTCTCTTGTCTTCAGCAGAAGATGAGCATGATTTGCACCTCAGAAACAGAGGTCATTGCAGGGACAGTCTCTAACTGCAACAAGAAAAAAGATGCAGAAGTAAAGCTGAAGTTTCATTCTCCTTTTGCTGAGAACCCTTGAGGGTGAGGAGACTGAAAGGGCAACTGCCAGTGCTGCTGTGCTCCAGGTCAGCAAGCAGTGCTCTCTGCATGGCTGCAGTTCACAGCCATTTGTACTGGGGGTGTCACTTCTTGTACTGCCCAGGCTATCACCATTTCACCTCACCCCCTCATGTTAAACACATCTTCCTGCCCTGAGGTGCTTCCCAACAGAACAGGTCTGGCACGTGGATCATGCAGCAATCTGCAAGTCTCCATGGCTCTGCTCCAGGCAGGATGCAGTATCACAGCACGCACAGGGCTTGCCTTGTTATCACTCCTGGCCACGATCCCCTTAACTCCCACACAGTAACCAGAAGTTGGCTTTCTGAAAAATTCATGTCCTCCTCCAGAGAAGACATCCCTCCCTCTGAATCAGCACTGAATCCACACTTCAGAGTGGAATCTGGTTGTTTTGATCACATGGCTCAAACTAATATTTTCTTTATTATAGGAATGACGACTTTCTTCTTCATAATATTCAGTCTGATAACAACATGTAACAGCACCACACCTACTCCTGCAGTTTTTGAAAAATATAAACACATATTCAGACCAGTGAGAGAAGTCTGCACCAAAATACAATGGCAAGTCTACCTGATGTAAGGAAACACCCATAACTTGTGATCATCTCCATTCTCAACCGCAATTACTTTGGGGTTCACGAAACTCAGTTCTGATATCCAGGGAAAAATTGCCCTGTATCTTTATCTACAAAATTAATAAAGACTATTAACACGAATGCATAAATTTACATATGGACAACGAAAGCCTGTGTTTCTCAAACAGTGTAAATATTTACAACACAAGATAGTGAAGAAACAAAACAGTTTCATTATTGTTCAATGAGGACATTGCTCACATTCTGTATTATGCATGGATAACAATGATGCATTTCTAGGAAAATCCTGTGTTACATCACTTATTTTCCAGTACATCAGAGGATAACATTTGTGAAAGCTATTTATGAACAACAGGCACCTAAGCAACGTTTTTCACTATTGTTTAATTGCTGCTAGGCAAACCATTGCTCCTAAGCCAGAGTAAAAAGAACACAGCATTTACTAAATGACTCTGTATTCTGAAGTATGAAATCATTGCCTCTTTGTTCCTCTGCGAATAAGAAATTTCCAAATTGGTGCACATAAGAATGTATTTCTTTTGAATGATTCATGAGTTAAATCTCAGATAACTTGAGCCTGGTAAATAAAGAGTTACAACATATCTTTACTCTGAAAATCTTAAAAATAAATCTAGATTTCTGCATCATTATGATACACTATTAAGCTCCTTCTAAGGAAATAGCAAAAACTACATACCTTAGAACTTGCACAAAGTGGAAATCAGAGAGCTCCAAACCAGACTTCAAAAGCTCAAGTGTGAAGCAAAAAGGACAAAGTACTGAGCATTCTTACTTGGTTCTTTCACAAACATACATGAAGCCACTAAGTTCTGTTTTCAACCACATTTTCCCACATTTAGAAATAACCTGACCTTCTGATGCAAAAATAGCTACCTGAAGTCATTTGCTTTCCCCTGAAGTTAAGAGAGTTAAATTGTAAATAAACCTTAAATCCAGAGGAATACTGCATACAGGTCATTGAACCGCAACAGCTTTCAGTGAGATATTTTTATTGGTAATGTAGACGCCCTATGCCTGAACATTTTATGGCTTTTTTGGTCTTTTTCCATATTAATGCCTTCTTTATACATTTGCTAACATCAAACAAGAGCCTCCCTTTTCAGAGGGAGGACCAGCATTTGCCACCTGCACAAGAGCTCGTGCTCCAGAGAGAATAACAAGCTGTGGAATCCACTGTCCCCATATGCACAAGTGCTCACCTTTTCTTCCCCTAAATATCAGCAATAAAAGAGGTGTCCTCACAGCTGGGGTTCAGGAAGTCAAAGCATTTAAGTTCTTCACTTGACCCCTCTGTGAAATGGCAGGATAATAGTACTTGCCTTTGCCCACTTTCCATCTGCTTCACACACACACATAACTTCTGTGGTGCTGGCGCTGCTCCTTACTGTAGTAGTAAACTGTATCTGGTAACATCACGATCCCAGGTGCTGCATTCAGACCAGTGATAACAACAGGACAGGTGTTAATCACTCCCCAGGTTCACACCTGCATGGTCACAATCACCAGATTCTTGATTTGAGAGAGCAGCTGGAGAAAAAAATACAGCATTTCTCATCAATTCCAATGTGACAGTTGTGCTATGAAGGGCATATTTAGGTTAGATACAAGGTCTTTTACAGTGAGGGTGGTGAGGCACTGGAACAGGTTGCCCAGAGTTGTGGTGGGTGCCCAGTCCCTGGGGACTTTCAAGGCTGGAGGCTGGATCAGGCCCTGGGCAACCGAATCAAGCTGTGGATGTCCCTGTTCATTGCAGGGGAGCTGGACTAGCTGATCTTTAAAGGTCCCTTCCAATTCTAAAGATTCTATGATTCTATAAGAACCCCTGTGTAACAACATTATCATTAAATAGCAAAGCTGTGTAAAGCCTACAGAGAGGGTCTAGGTCTGAACAGAATTAATTCCCCTCCAGCACCAGGACAAGATGGTCTCTTCCAGCTGCAACCTCATCACAGTGCAGGCGGTGACATTAAAAAGGCTGCATGTTCTCTTCTTATCTCAAGTATCCCTGGTGCAGTTTAAAGACCAGGCAGCCAATTTCAGTGGGCTGACAAACAGCCAACCTTCCCATGCCCCAGCTCCCCATGCAACACAGGGCTGACACCAACACACACTGGCAGCACCGAAGCGTCAGCAAAAACAGTTTCCTTTCATTAGCCAGTTATTTCATGCAAGTGTGCTGCAAGGCGTGTGTCAAGTCTGCGTGTCCTCCCCCACAGCTCCACTCTGCCACCAGAAAAGAAGGAGCTGGCATCACTGAGTCCCCAGACAAGGCACTCCTTACCACGATTTATAAAAGCCCATTCATCCCCCCTGTACCTAAAATAGCCTCTTGATGCAATCATGAGCTGAATACACGACTGTGGATTCCTTTCTTACACTTACAAGAAACCAAGTGTCCACTGGTTACTTCCTCACCCTCTGCCCTTGTTCTTTGTTCTGCAATCGAGTGTTGACCCTTTCTGTCCCATTCCATATTAGACCTTGTACTTCTTCAAACAAACATCTCACAAGGAATTTAGAGAAACACTATGAAACTCCACCTATGCACTTACATGCTCTGTATGCAATCCTATGAAATCCTATTGCAGCTGTCTATCACCAGCATTAAAGTAGGATTTCTAAAGCCTGTGAACTATAGGCAGCTGCAGAAAAGCTGAAAAGACTAAGCCTAGCGTCCAGGTAAACAGAAATGATGCCTGTTTGTAAGAATTACACAGATTTGTTTCTTGCAGTTTGGGTGACTCACAACACTCCACTGCTCTTCCACATAAAGGACTCCTTGTTTTTCCTCCAGAAGATGCTCAAAGCAATTTTCAGGTGTCTAGGTGGTGAGGAGCTTAGGCCATTAGAGAGCTATGGATTGTCACACAAAACAAGGTTACTACCAATTTTCTTCTGAGCCAGGACCTGAGAGAGTTCCTGGGTATATGCATAAGGCAAGTGAAGTCGATATGGGAAGTTGCCCATACAGGGAAACATTTAAAACAAATTCAGGATCGTGACCACATCACCAATATCAATCGATGTGTTACATCTTCCAACCTTATCACATTTATAAGTGGCTTTTCTGTCTTCTTCCCTAATGGATGTGCTTTCCTTTAAATTAGTTTAGACAGGAGCCAGCGTGACGAGCCAAGTGTGCTGAATGAGGCCCATGAAATTCTGGTGCACATGAACACTATTTTGAAATCTGAAACATTCATGAGGACAAAAACTAAAAGGAACAGCAGTTTATATCAGGTATTTGTTGAAACGTTGAGTGGAAGGCAAGAAGAAAAACGTCATTTTTTTAGCTGAAATTTCATTAATTCTGGAAGAAAGTATACTGTTGGAAAGAGGGGAGCATTGAGCCTGATGAGGTCAAACAAAGAGTAGATAAAATATTACTATAGAATCATAATACAAATGTCTTCTGAACTAGCATAATAGAGAAATAAGGACATATTTCTTTATCAATCAGCTTAAAATGACAAATACAAGAAAAAAAAAAGAAAAAAGAAAACTATGCTCTATTCCAAGGGCAACAGATGATGCCAGACAATCAAGACAAAATCCCCTGTTTTCTGCTCACTGAAGACAGTTGGTATGTCTACTCCAGAGATAGTCCCATCTTTGGTACGAGCTGCCCAGCGCTGGCTTGACAACAGCACCAAGACTTCCATGCAGTATTTAAAGATGAAGGGTATGGACTCCGACATTTCAGAAATGACGGAACCCACAAGTGACCAAAACATTTATGATTTCTCTTTGGAGAACTCAACCATTTCCCTTCAGCCTCTGGGTGCCAGAGGAAGCATCTCAGACACTGCCCTCTCTGTGTCATAAGTGACCCGGTGCCTCACACACTTCTGCACTACCTGCACTCTCTGTTAACGAGGCACAAAACCTCAGTCCTGTAGGGAGTCACACTCCTGTTTACAGGAACAGCTGCTATTCACTGAATAGCAGCAGCTGGCAATGGCAAAAATTCCTGTCACAAGCTTCCTTTGCCATCCTCTGTCAAAGTAGTAAATTGGTGCAATCCCACACCCCCTGCGTTTTCTGCAAAGCTAACAGAAGTGTCACACTTCAGCAAGGTCAGCTCAGCTCTCACTGCAGCATTACAGAGGACAGCACCTAGCTAACTTAGAAACTATCTCATAAAGAGGCTACAAAGTAAGTAAAGACCAACCTTATGAGATGCTACATAACAGCTGAAAAGACTCCTTTTTACTTGCTGCCAAAACACGCTGCTTCTACTGTAAAACCAGGCAGCTGCCTTTATAGCACTAAGCCAGTGCTACTGAACAGTTTGAAGCAGGAGACAAAAAGTATGCCACAGGCACACAGTGTGGAAGGGTTTGTTTGCACAGTCAGTGTTTCAGGGACAACAAAGAATTTTCTCTAGGACAACCTACCAAGAAGGGTGAAAAAAAGGCATGCTGACAAAACACCCTACAGCATCTGGCTGGGGAAAAGATTCAGCAAGAGCTCAGGGCAAAGCTAGTGTCATCACTCTGAGCTAGTCTCTCCCCAGAATGCCCCCTCCAAACACCAACTCTCCTAATTAGCAAACCAGAGATTTCACTTCAATCTCTGATCTAGCCTTATCTGCAGATTATAAATTAGAATACTTCTCCAATTAGAGATCAACGGTGGAATGAGAAGGTGGGTTATTTTTAGCAGCCATCTGATTGAGCAAGTGCCACCGAGTTATAAGTGAGTTACTGTCTTTCTTAGAACTATGTTTTAGGCACCAACTTCCAATGAAACATTTAGTATCTCTTCAAAAGCCATCATCTATCAGTCCTCTTCGCCGGGAACAGAGAAGAGGGAAAGCAGCTATCACTCAGCCCAGAAGAGACTTCTTAAGAGCTGCAGGATTCTCGCGTAAAGCCTAGAAGGAATTGCAAGGGGAGATAAAGACGTTTAGGAAAGGCACAGCTATCTTCACACAGCAGCAAAGGCAGCTACATGCTGAGCAACGTGTCCCTCTGACAGCTGCCACGCTGCAGTGGCATATTCTAAACAGGGCGTCTCAGGAGGGCCAGCAGCAGCACACTGCACTGTGTCACTGCTCACCGAGCTAAATGACTTGGCCTCCCAGTGATTTTCTTCCCCCTTTTTGGCACATTCCGGTAAAGGAAGAAGAAAGAGCACATAAAGGGCTCTGCACAGAAACTCACCAGCTCTGCCCTGGCTCCCAGGGGCCGCTGAGGGCAAACCACACTTGGGAGAAGCTGGCTTGTGCCTCTGCGTGTCCATGGTCTGGCCTCGGTGGGATGTGATGCACTGTCATGCTGCTTTCCATTCCCTTCCTCTGCTGACACGAATCACTTTCAGACTTGAAACTCAATGGCTTCCTCATCTTATTAAATTCCCTATTGTGATTCAGATGTCTCTTATGTACATTAGTTAGATTACATCAATCACAAGGAGCGCCCATGAGGTTCACAGGATATGGCTCAAAGGAGGACAGTCAGAGTTGGATGATCAGCTTGGAGTTTCCTTCCCTTCTTTGCAGAAGAAATAATGTCAATTACAACCACGTGACCAGGGATAAATATATCTCTCACAGGGTCTTGGGGAAAGCATGATAACACTGAATTACCAAGGTACAACTGGCAAACACACCTTCCCTGAACAAAGCGACTGCCCTGGAGCAGAGCCATACCTGCAGCCTCCCACAGGCCCTGAAGCAGGCACAGCCTGTTAAGAGAGGCTCTACCAGACCCATGCGGGACTCAAGCTTACATATGGCAGCTATGAAACTGAAAAGTCAGTTTGCAGGAGCCAACCAGCAGGATGCCTCCTGGCATTCACAGGCTCACCAAGTCCAAGTGAAGCACCCATAACACTGCAGTGTGAAAATGCAGATGGAAAAAGCGGGCATTCCCAGTGGGCATTCAGAGATGGTGCATGTCCCAGGTGATAAGTAGAACTCAAGTAAACAGAGAAAGCAGGCA
Source organism: Chrysolophus pictus (assembly GCA_037305975.1). Taxonomy (NCBI): domain Eukaryota; kingdom Metazoa; phylum Chordata; class Aves; order Galliformes; family Phasianidae; genus Chrysolophus; species Chrysolophus pictus. Next base: position 17,829,904 of record CM074581.1, on the reverse strand, counting down.
ACCATAATAAACATCTAACACACACAACAGGAGACCACAGTCAAGAGACACATGCCTGATGGATGCTCCCGTATGAAGAACTGGTCCTGACTCTGTTTTCTTGTGCTCAGATTCTCAGTCAGCTGGACTGCAAAATGCTGTGCTTGCTTCTTGCCAGGGTATCACTGAGCAAAGATTTCTTATTCCTTTCTCTTAATGCTGTACTTGGAGAAGCTGATATCAACACCACTGGCGAACAAAAGCCTATGCCTGGGGCAGATACAAGTGTCTTAGGGTCCCCAAAACACCACACGCTGACCATGGGCGACTCAGATCTCAGGAAGAAGAAAACCAACAAAAGACTACACAGCATATATCAGACCAACCCACACTGTACCATGAGCATCTGAGAAGTGCTACTGAGGAGTAAAAAGCAAGAGGCACTTAGGCAACCCTGGTACATGGCATAGAGCTCTGGCAGGGCCGACTCCCACTGCTTTGAACAAGGAGCTTTGAAGATGCAGCTCTAGTCTTTCACTTGCACAATGTCTACTTGGAAGCAAAGCCATGTACCTCTTTTTAAAAAAGTAACTGGATGGATCATGAAAGGTGAAAGAAGAATAATTTTGAACTTCTAGCCATTTGATAAATACAAGAGGGTCTTGAAAACCTCACTTGCTCAGAAATTTGCCTGGGCAACTCCACACTGCAGTTCTCTTTCCCTCTCAGAAAGATATGCAAAAAAGCATCTCACCTCTAAAATGCCTCAGAGCTGCAGAGCTCTTCAGGTGTAGCAGAGCATGGCTCTTTCTCACCCACCTGCCAAAGCATGTAGCAGCTTGTACAGAACAACACAGGGCCCATTCAAGCCTTGCAGTTTTATAACAAAAGCAACTTGGTGAATGTTTTCACAACATTTGAAAGACTTAACTCCAGGGGTCTCTCAGAGGTTATCCTCTCCTTTCAGGTCTGAGACTAGAACAAAGGTACAAAATAGTTGACCACCACTGTTGTGTGAATCACAGAAATAAAATACACTTCTCATGCAAAGAAACTGCTGAACAGCAATTACACAGAGTTTTCACACCCCAAAGCAGAGATATTTCAACAATACAGCATTAACACACTACATAAGGACACCAATCCTGTCAGAAGGCTGAAATCTGATCTCCTTTATTGGCTTCTGCTTTGTTATGTCAAGAGCAAAGTTAAACCCCCTTTCAATTTTTTTTTTTAATCAAACATGCTTCTTATTTCTTGTTACCTCTCAAGATCAAGCCAGCCTGACAAGCCTCCTGTAATTTTACAACTGAACCTCTCCTCCTTCCACCCCCTTATGTTATCAAACATTAATTTTGTGAAGAGGCTGCTGCATGGCACCAATTCTAATTCAGCAGCAATTCTTAAGCTTTTCCCCCAAGCTTTCAAAACACCTCGCAAAGAAAGGCAGCTATCCAGCGGGCGGAAGGATTGGCTCTCTGACAGCTTGCATTTTGGTGTCCTGCGGTTGCAGCATGCCAAGTGTCACCCACTCACATGGACTGCATTGTGTCTCAGAAAGCGCTACCTCCGTGAGCTTCGGTGCAGGGTGAGGCCGCAGCCTTTGGCCGTGACATTGCAGCTTACTTTCCCTTCCTCCTGTAATGCCTGCTGTTTCAGCAAATATCTGACATTTGGCCATCAGGTTCAGAAGTTACTAGCAGTGTAATTGCATAAGCGCATTTCCTACCGAGAAGTGGGCTAAAAACCAGTCATTAGAAAAACCCCAAGAGCATTACAATAAGTGGGCCAGATGATACCTGAGCTGGCAGAGATGTACAGTAGGCACAGGTGAGGTGGCCTGAACCAGAAAATACAGGCTGAAAGCAGGAACAAGACTCAGATTTCCTGTCTCTTGCGACAAACCTTCAGCTGCAAAGTGAACTTCCTTCTTCCTTAGAGAGCTGTGCAGACTTGTGTTCTCATTGCAGCAAGACTCCATTTAGTTGTGCATGCATTTATGCCACTTGGAACAAGAGAATCCTCTCTCTGAGAGTTTCTTTTCAGTATCAAAGATCAGCAGTTCTCTGCAAGTTTGTAGTCTACTTGTTTTATTATATATATTACGCATGTGTATGAATGCACATACATATATACACACTTCTTACACTGAAACAGTTTGAATATAAATGACCGGTTACGGACTGAAGCTAGAGGAAAAGCACTGACAGCAAGTGTCCTCTCTAGTCCTGGCACCTCTAGCTGAGATTTGGCAGGTAGGCTTTATACAGAAATGACTCTGAAGCTATGATGATAATAATCACACTCAAATGGACGACACTTTGGACGCAGAGCTACAGGGAAAACTCATTTCACTTAACAGAAAGGAAGGAAAAATCAAAAACTTCTGATAACCCTCCCAGGCTGTTCCCATGTACTGTAAACTACATCATCATGCTCCTCACATTGCTCTGAAATGTCAGACTTTACTGGGCTCATTAAGAACAGAAAAGCCACAGCCAACTTTCACTTTCTATCTAACAGAGGTCATCAAGCCATTCAGCATAAGTCCCTCAAGAGCAGTCTGCTGAAGGCGGCCATGAGAGAGAAAGGCACAAAATGTCACTCAGAGACGGCAAGATGAGGCATCTGCAAGAATCCCATGCTATAACATGGCCCATGGTATGAAAGCACAGCAGAGCTCTACAGTGCTTCATGACTTCATGTTCCACTCCATCCATCCATCTTCCCATATTATGTAACACAAATATGCCACATTTTTCATTAGCCTTCCTCTTCTGACCGATGCATTTGCAGTTACAAGGGATTATAACAAGGATTGGCCTAATAGTGAATCATCCTCAATAGCACACTGCGCTTTTACAACTCGAAATAGAGGGATCAGAGAGATTAATCCTCTGTCCTGGATGACACAAGGAGCCAGTGGCAGTGAAAGCAAATATAAACAGTCACAGGAGGTCCTTCGTCCCGCAGCCCCCTGGGCTTTGAAGCAGGAGATGCTTTACAAAGTCATTGGGAAGGACATTAAAGAAAGGAATTCATGCAGCTATCAGAAGAGGCACTCTCATTAACAGTCCATGTGACATCACCTGCCCACAGGAAGGTAGAGGCCAGGTTCACACCCACTACCACGTGAAGCTCTCTACCATAGTAAGAGTTGTCTGAACATTTCCTCAGAGTTTAATTACTGATATAAAGCAATTTGTACATGGGGAGCCTGTTGCTTCCTGTTCTATTGATATCATTCAAATGGTTCTCTAAAGCCTAAATTCTTCCGTCAAAAAGTAGACCCATCAAGAAGGGAATACAGTGATGTGTGGATCCCCACTACTGCACCTGTGCACATTCCTGGGTAACAGGAGAGCGGAACCCAAAACCCAGCTCTGAACAGCAGCACGTTCCCATCCTCAAGCTGCACCGATGGCACAGAGCTATTAGCAGCGAGTGAGTCGGAGTGACAAATTATTCCAGCCATTAGAACCAGCAAATCAGACCCAGGGGAAGACTGTCTGTCTGTTAAGAATTGCCATCCTTATTCCTATAGATACTCTTCCCCGCTGTACGCACAATTAAACAGAACTGAAAAGCTTGTTGGAAACAAAGTAGGTGAGAAGAAGGGAAGCTACAAGTATTGGTTTGCAACATTGTGTGTAACCTTGTATCCACATACACAGTTCTGGTCTGTCACCCTGGTTCCTTCTGTCCTTCCCCCTTTCCTCTCTGTGCCTTATCGAACTGACCTCCTTGATTCAAAGAGAAGTGGTTCCTGACCTACGTTCAGAACAGGGCAGAAGGCAAACTACCTGCTCAGGGACGAATAGCTGGGCATATTTTGTTCCTTGGAACGAACCTCTTATCCTTTGCAGTGTGCAAACTTAGTGAAGCCACAGCCAAAGCTGGGGGGAAAGCTGCCCTCAGCCGTTCTCAGTCATCTGTTAAATGAGATTCCTAAATTCAATGCCTCTTTTATTGAAAAGAAAACTGGCACAGCTGTCCACGAGCAGCCAGCCCCACCTGCACACTGGGCTGCTGACATACATCTGCCCTTCTAGTGCCCTTTAAGGACAGAAACTTTGGGGGCAGATATCGAGGCATACAGAAGTGAAACACAGGAGTTATCCACCACAGTATACACAGTCTTTATGTTCTGCATCAATTCCGGCTGCTTGCTCTGCAAGGTTTAAAACTGAGATCCTTTAATGCTGTAAAGTGCTCATCTTAACAGTTGACTGTGCATCTCATTGCATGAAGAAAAAAAAAAAAAGTAGGAAAATCTCAGTCACGGTTTCTAGAATCTCTTAATAACTTGTGACCTAGCAGACATACACCTGGCATCAGAAATTCCAACAGTGCTTTCAATAAGCTGTGACATTCTGTCAGGTCTCTGGCTGAATTTAAGATGTGCTGCCAATCTCCCTTACCTGTCTGGAGGTCTCTCAGGCAAACTCCAGAGAGGAATCTATTTTAGAAGACAAGCAGTTGAACTGCCATTTGCACGCATCCTTCCCCTGCAGCAGCCCAACTCTGCTGGCCAGCTGGGCACAGAGGAAAGGCCAGCATTCCCCATTCTCTGGAGAAAGAAACTGCAAGCACTGGAAACTCTTGATGTTTGAGATCTCTGCGGCTGTTTGTGAACTGTCTGGTGATTAATTACATTTAAGAATAACACGGCTCTTAAAATCTATTGTTAATTGCATTGAACAGCTGAAAAACAAACAAAACAAAACCAACCCAAAAAAACACCCTTGCTTGCAAAGACTTTGCAAGGGCATCTCATCCACTCACCTACCCCAGAATCAATAAACACAATGTAAGCTGTTAAGTGGTTGTTCAGTGCTTCACAGGAAAGCAGTTACATGTTACATTCCTTGACAAAAGTATTGTGGTAAGCACTAAAGGAGAATCTTCCTTGGAAATGAGTTCTTTGGCCAAGTGGTCTTCTCAGGAAAGGCCAAAGGACAGAAATAGTAACACTGGCCCTGACTCAATAAAGAAGCAAAAATCTGGAGGAGCAGAACTTCACTACCAGCAAATCTCACCCAGCAAGTCTAACACAAGCTCTGCCTCGCCGTGTAGGCTGCCACCAGACCACAGAACATCCTGAGTTGAAAGGGACCCAGAAGGACCACAGAGTCCAACTGTAGACCTCTGAGGCCAACACACAAGTCAGTAAAACAGAAGTCACAGTAAGCTCTGCACAACTTCCATGAACACGGCTGTTTCCGTATCTCACTACAGAAATTCCTTTGCTGAATTAGATGTGTGGTTTATGTGGTTTGCTTGTGCTGTTCCTGCAGCAGCTCGCACTACATCTTTCAGAAATGAAAGCAGCGGAGCAGACAGTAACACCACAGCTTGTTCCCCAGGAAAATTCCCCCTCTAATACCTCATGGTCTACACTTTCCCAGAATTTTAGTTTTCCATTCTTTAGAGCTTTCTACAGCTTTGCTAATGACTATTTATATACACAAATGTGGTGGGTTAAGTTAATTTAGCATATCCTGAAGCGATAAAAATGCCATTTTCCACAGAAGTGACCACAAACTCAACACACGTTATTTTAGAAAAAACCTTGCCTGACCAAGTCTTACTCTGAAAAACCTTACGTTGCCTGGAGCACACTGCCCAATTAGACAAATTAATATCCCATTTGTTTTAGACACAAGGGAGGAAGCAGTGGGTGTGAAATCCAGACGAGAGCAATCACTTGGAATTACAGGAACTTCCTTATTCTCCAGTATGCAAACCCATGAGAGCAGGAGGAAACAGCTATCCAGGAACAGATAACATCTTCGGGTCCTACGAACCAATCAAATAAAACGCAGGGCCAGAGATGACCTATTTTCCTAAGCAGTGTTTCAAAAGAGGATGAGCAGTTCAAGGGTCTCAGAGGCCAGAACAGCCATAATTAAGAAAACAAGACAGTATTTCCACAAGGGGATTTGGCTGAATTTGCTGAGTGTCTTACATTCTGCTTTGCTGCTTGCAGAAGTTCTGGATGGCCAAACCTTTCTATGCAAACAGATACTGCGATTAAAGTTTTGGGAGTCAGTTTTCAGAGATACAGATAATATTAACTTTCTTTGAAATCTGATGGAATTTGGGCATTTGAACCATTTCCTATGCATTTCTTTAGAACGTACTAGAGAAACACACCATGCATTTTGGAATCTACAGCAAGAATCAGGCAAAAAAAAAGCAGAAGAGACTTTTCCTAAAAGGTGCCATGACAAACATGCAGTGCACTTGAAACAACAGCTCTCTACCTACAAATAAGTTATACTTCTTCCTGCCTCTGTTCCACCTCTCTCTGCAGCAGAGAGGAAGCACCTCCCCATCTTGCCAACTACATCTAAACTCCTATAGAGTGCTGAGCTCTGCCGCAAGCTGACAGCACAAATGGCACCCAGGTTCCTTCAAGCTCTGCCCATCGCAGCCTATTCATTTGGCAGAGGAGCTCAGCAACCACTTCTTAAGGAATACTCATGAGACACTTCTACAGGACTAAGAGCTCCTTATACAAAACTTACACAAAACAAAACAAAAATCATAAACAAAGAATAGTACAGTCATTCCTATCTGCACATCTCATAGCAAATAGTGATTCTCACTCAAGTCTCCAACAGCCATTTATGAAGCTGGCTATCAGTCACCTCAGGGCTGACTGTTTTTGACAGCTATGATGGGAAAGACTAAGAGCAGAAGACTCATTTTCCTCATGCTGCAGAAACTGTAAGGAGAACCTGCCACTCCTCCCCTGGTCAGTACTACTGGGAGCAGCCACACTCCTGCACCAGTGTGCTTCCTCCACTAATAACGGTGCTTGGAACAGCAGTGAGGAAACCAGGCTGGCAGAGAAGAGAGTATGGCGTGCTGCCAAAGCAGGTGCTGACAGCCTCAGCAGATGGACTCCTTTCACCATTGGACATGGGAGAGTTGCCTGTCCAAAGGCTTAGACTGCAATAACAGAAATTAAAAATCCCTCATCCTGTAGGAAGTAGTACTTCCTCATGACAGTTCAGACTGGGCTAAATCAGCCGGGGACAGGTGGATTTCCCAGTGCTAGAATGATAACTGCTCCATTTAGGTACCTCCACCAACCCTGACTAGTGAGTTATGAAAAACGTTACAGCTTTTATTCCGACCCATCAGCCCATAACAGAAACCTGGCCCTTTCCCACCAGCTTACCTCTATGACCACATCTGCTGACTAGAGCTAGCAGAAAGTCAAGTTGAAGAAACATCCCTAAACACCACCACTACAACAAACAACCAGCAAATTCTGAACTTTTTAGGTTCCCATTGGATGTAACTAGAGTTACACGAAGTCCCCAGCAAAGAGACGGTTGCTCAGTCTTCATTAGTCCTATCAGTCTCAGCAGCTGCAGCACAGTGACATCCCAGGGAAGGTCTGGCTCTGACAGCACAGTGCCAGGCTTGCCCCGGGCAGCCTGGCACCAACAGCTGGGTCACAGCTCCCAACATTCCACAGCAGGCACACATCCTTAAACCAGGACCCTTGGTGTTCCCAGCTGTCCCGCTCCAGATGCGAGCTCAGCACAGCACAACGCATCAACAGGAATTCACGGTCATTGACAGGTATCAAAGGAAACAACATAGGCTTGATAAATAAGCATTTTCCAAAGAAAATTTTCCTCTGCTAATCCGTGGCAGGTTCAACCCCAGCCTGGCCTGACACTACTCAAACTAAAGGCAGATGTTCTCAAAGCGAGCTGCTGTTGCTGCCAGAGCAGCTTCCTACCGAGCTGTTGCAGCGGGGTTGCTGCGGGCTGGCTCCGCTCAGGGCACACGCACTTTGCCCGTTCCAAAGGCGGTGCCGCTTGCGTTCTCACACTACAGCCCGAAGCTCCCTTCGTACGTTCTGCTTTTAGCCTGAATCGCACTCCCGGCGTGCTGAAGTTCGCGTTACGCTCGAGAACAACCCGAGGAGTACTTTATCTGCTCACCAGCTCCTGGAGGCATGAAAGAATTCGGGCTATTTCCCCGCCTGTCACGCAGCCGCAAGGCTCCGTACGGTCGGGTTATGACAGCACACCTTGCGTAAAGTTTTCACTCCGATCGCCTCCATTCCACATCGCTACCCGAACGCAAATTCGCGTCCTCTCCCGAGACAAACGCAGCGCAAAACCAGCGCCTCCACCCAGCTGATCGGCTCTCGTTTCCTCCCAAGCACCGCTAATACCTCCAGCGCCAACGCGCCGCGAGACGAGGTCAGGCAGAACAGACAAAGCCGGCGGCAGCGGGGAAAGCCTCTTACGGCCGCACCTGGAGCCGCTCCCGGCAGCGCCCCGCTCCGAGGGCCGCCGCCTGTTGCTCGCCGCCACCTGCGGGCGGAGGGCGCTGCCGCGGAGCCACGGTGCCCGCGGGCGTGGGACGAGCGGCCCGCCCCCCCCCCCGCGCCGGAGCTCGGAGGAAGCGGCGGCTCCCTGCGGTCGGGGCGGCGGCCGAGCCTACCTTGGTGCCCCGCGCAGGGCCCGGGCCGGCGGCTCCTCCTCCGGCTGCGGCGGCGGCTGCTGCTGCCCATGCCCGGGCCGGCAGGCGGCGAGCCGCGGCTCCGACGGGCCGGGAGCGGCCGGGCTCCCGCGGGGCTGGGGCAGCCCCGGCTCCCTCGCCCGCTGTTTACGGCGGTTCCGCGGCCGGCCGGGCTGCCCGTCACCGCTCCGCCCCGCCCCGGCCCGCCCCCGCCGCCATGGCCCGGAGGAGGACGGGGAAGCGGGGCGGGACGGGGTGCGCCGCTCAGCCCCTGCGGGCGGGGGTCGCCTCCCGGCTCCAGGCGGGGCTGCCCGGCACCTGTCTGCAGCGGCACGGTACCGCCGCGGGAGCGAGGGCGGAGCGGAGCCGGGAGGCCGAGGGCAGCGGGGCGGCCGCGGCAGCTATTTCGTACTTCTGTTGTGTGCGTTTCGTCATTTCTTCCCGGAGACAGAAACGGATAACGAACGTCTGCTTGTTATGTGCTGGAACAGGTGAACGGCGCGTAGAAAAAAAAGTAAAATGAGGGTTTGCGACGAAGTGCTGAGGGACGGATCTTCTCTGCCCAGGCTTAGTGGGAATAAGTGAAAAACCGAATAAGGCAGCGGCAGTGCCCCTGCTCCTGCCTGCAGCACAGCGGAGACACACCTGGCAGCAAACAAGAGCACAAGTTCATTCCCTGAATATTGTCAAAGTTTCTCATCTGTCTGCACTTGTTCACATCGAATCTACAGGGCTCCAAAGAGACAACACTTACCCTTTGAGTGCAGTGAGAAGGTGTACAGAGCGAGCAGGGCAGCCCCTTCTGATGCCGAGCACAACCACCCCCAAACACAACACGCGTGCTGCTGTGGGCTTTCAGGCCCAGAGGTGCTGGGCTGACGTTGTCACTGTCTCAGCTTTAGGGCCAGCACCCCATGCAGAGGAGGAACGAGGCGCTCCACCTACAGAGCTCGCAGTGCATTGTCCTGAGAGGAGTGCCTGCAGCTCCTGTTCAGCCCTATGCAGACAGAAGTAAGAAGACAGACCTAGCTTACATCGCCTTAGAAGATAGGGATGTTTCTGTGTGATGATAACCACGTCCTGTCAGCAGGCAGTGTATAGTACAGTCCTGCCTTGTAACGAGATCCACGCTCTGCTGTGCCACTGGCTTACCTGGAGGCTGCAGGGAAGTCTTAGAGGAGGCTGTTCGCTTTCCTCAGACGTTCAGTCCTTTTTGCTTGAATCATTTTCCAGGCTGGGAGTGCATCTGTGGGTGTACCTTGTGCCATGTGCCAGACTAGGACAGGGGCTTGTTGGCACAGCCCAATGGGAGCAGAAATTAAACTGAAGTACAGCTATACAAAGGGCAGACCTTCCAGGATACACAATAACGAATGCTCGGGCCTGAACTGAAAGAAGCCACCACAAGCCATCAGCAAAAAAACCTTAATTGCCAACAGAAGCAAAGTGCCTGAATTCCTTTGCAGACAGATCTAAGCCTTCCCTATATTTTGTGATTTCTACGTTTCCCCTAACCCTACCTAGTATAGTAAGCACACTGCTGTTCCAGAGGTGAAAACTCTGCAATAATGCCCAGACAGCAGCCCTGCACAGCCAGGACCAACCTCCATGCTAAGGAACACCACTAGGAACACCTTCCTGCAGGCCTGACAGAATCACAGAACCACTGAAGTTGGAAAAGACCTCTGAGATCATCTAGTACAACCATCAGCCCCTCAACACCATGCTCACTAACCACGTCCCTTGGTGCCACATCTCTACATTTCTTGAACACCTCCAAGGACTGTGCCTCCACCATTCTCCCTAGGTAGCTTCTTCCCATATTCGGCCACTCTTGGAGAACAAATTTTTCTTAAAATCCAACCTGAACCTCCCCTGGCACAACCTGAGGCCATTCCTATCACTGTTATCTGGGTGAAGAGGCAGACACCCATCTCACTACAGCCTCCTCTCAGGAAATTGTAGAGAGCAGTAACGTCTCCCTCTTCTGAAGTCTGAAAAATACCAGTTCCCTCAGCTGCTCTCCATTACATTGTGCTCCAGATCCTGCACAGCTTCCTTGCCCTTCTCTAGACACACTCCAGGCCTCTATGTCTTTCTTGTAGTGAGGGGTGCAAAGCTGAACACAATACTGGAGAGGTGTGGCCTCACCAGGCTGAGTACAGCCCTAGCAGAAAGTGCAAGTATTTTCCTCCAAATTTACAACTTATTAAAAAAATAATTATAAGGAAGAAAGAATAAATTTAAGTTGAACTCTGTTATTAAATGGAAAGCTTACATTTTTCTCTCTAGCCTTGCTGACAGACCCAGAAGGACACAGATGTTTTCAAAACAAACAAATACAAACACACAAAGAAAGAGAATACCTCCAACTTAGCTGCTTGAGTATCATTGGCACAGGTAAAATTGTAGCAGAGCAACACAGGCCTCCAAATGCATGTCACACTTAGCTGGGAGAGCAACAGGTCTGCAGGAGAAGCTGCTCTGACGCCCTGCAGACAGGACACGCACTGTGAGCACACAGATGAAGCCTTTATAAAATGTCTGCCATCGACAGTAAGCACAATTTGTTAAGTCACAATCACAGAATTGTCCCTGTGCCCACCAGGCTCCGGTTCCCTCAGGAGCAGCACGGCTCTGACACGCAGCTCTTAATGCTTTTCAGAGTACTTTTACTTCTTTCAGCAGAGACCCCGAATGCTCAAAAAATACACACTGTGCGTTCTTCTTTGTCTTCAGTTAGGACAATACAGACAGTACTTCTTATGTGGAAAAGCGTCATTGCTTTTTCCTAGATAATTATAAATGATCTTTTTATTCCATGATCTTGGCTTGAGCACCTGCATGTTCCCATAGCAACTCCTCATGACTTAAGGGATTACTTCAGAATTCCACTGTGGTTTGTTTCTCCAAAGTTATTCAGATTTTCTGGGGAAAAGCTGTTTCCTGACACAAACTAAAATTATTGCTACCATATATTTAATGAGCTATACGAGTCAGCTGTGTTATTATCTTAAGAAACTGAAATATTTTCTTCCATTGTTCTATACAAAAACATGCCATACTGCAGCAATAATTGCAGTGACATAGCCATCAGGGACTCAGGGTTGGAAGCAGCCCCAGACATCTTGCAGAGGATTACACAAACTGATGGGGGACTAATTCCCATCAATCCTTCTGGCCACCTCAGCCCCAAAAGACCCCTTGCAAAGAACAGGCAGGTGTAAGCCCCCTCCATGCACTCATACATGCTCATCCAATTCACTCTCATGTCCATCTCCTCTCCCATCAGTGGCAATTAATGTTACACGTAGAGAAGCAGATTTAGTAGACTGGATAACAACACCTGATGAATAGGAAGCCTTACACCCAGACAGCATCCTGTTAGGCTGCTAGGAACACGCATGCTCATCTACTTGCATGTGCAAATATGACACACATGCAGATCATAGAACAGCTTGATTTGGAAGGGACCCCAGAGATCATCAAGGTTCCATGCCCCTGCCACAGGGGATGGGCACCAACCTCCAGATCTGATACTAGACCAGGCTACCCAGGGTACCATCCACCCTGGCCTTGAACAGGGATGGAGCATCCACAGCCTCTCTGGGCAGCCTCTTCCAGAACCTCACCACTCTCTCTCTGTAAAGAACTTCCCCCTGACATCCAATCTAATCCAGATGAGACAGGATATACTCCCAAGTTTTACTTACCTCTCTGACATCTGGAATCACTTAAAACCTGCTTCCAATGTGTATTACACAGCAGATTTTTAGTCCGTTCCACAGGATAGAAGAGTGTATTTTTTGCTGTTCTCTCCCTTAGAACATCAAGAAAACTAGACACACCTTTCTTGCAAATTGTAAGATGAAAATTCTCTGCTAACATCATTTCAAGAGTACAGAAAGAATTTTCCAACTCCTTCAGGAACAGGAAAGGAAGAGCTACCGCTCCCTTTCTTTGCCAGCCCAGAACATCAGTGTTAGAACCAGGAGTGTTCAGACACAATAACTCAGAGATGCTCACTGTCTGAAACCTGTTCTGCTCCAGTAAAGGGCAACAGCTTAGAAATGAAAGAATTTAGATGATACATGAAAATTGCACGGCAGACATCTGAAAGATACCACATACTGAACAAGCACCACAGCATTAAAGCACTGATCCTCTATGAGAAAAGCACTGATCCTCTATGAGAAAAAAGAGGAAGTCAAGAGGTGAGGCCACTAATGCAATACACACAGGCAACATACCCGAAGAGTGGCAGTTGCAGCTAAGCGAACCATTTTTATTTCTTATGTCATTGTCTATATGATCTGCAAAAAGTGACCCAGCAGAATGCACCGAAGTCTGTTTACAGCAGGACTGCTGTGCAGCTTTAGTCAGTGAAGCCCTCGATTTCAAGGCTCGTATCACCTTTTAATGAAAACACCACCAGAACTCCAAGGAGGATATTTGCAGACATCTGCACAAGCGTATTCCCTAGGTGCCTGAAACTTACCAGACTGTCTTCTGTCTCAGATGCAGGATGTAAATTAGAAGTACAGTAATGTGCTTCAGTAAAACCTGCCCTTGGAAAATCGCTAGGGTGAGATCATTTGAAATCCATCCCTGAGACTGAGTGGCATCTCTTAAAGTCTCACTAGGAAAGCAACCAGAAAAAAAGGCATTCCTGTCTGCAAACTAGATCATAACCTTTCTCTCAGATGAGAGTTGAAAGCCCTCATACATTGTGCATGCAGCAGACAATGGCTGTAGCCGCCCAACACACAGCAGGTTTAGGCTGGCACAACACATGACAGAACACAGCTATGCACCCCAGCAGACTTCAGCAAGTCCTTATAGCCATGTGAGGGTGCCTTTATAGAGTGACAAGATTGGATACAGCTCTGAACCTGTCTCAGAGCAGATAAGCTGCTGTGGTCATAAAGCCTAACTGGGGCCTCATAAATGCTACCCTCTGTAGGAGCGTTAATAGGGATTTTATTATTACTGAAATTTATTATTACAAAAAACTAAGGAAAATGCTGTCGAGTGCAACAAACTGACCTTATGGCAATTTCTCTAGACAAAATTGGTCATCTAGTTATGGGCAAACCGGCTCTAGAGCAATCCAATTCACACTGTTACAGCATCACACTTGATTAAGGCTTATTGCACTATACATCATCTGGTATCCAGAAAAAAAGAAAGAAGAAATCTGTGCATTAGTCTCTTTTTCATACCCCAATAAATGTAATGCTTTGTTCACAGGCAGGATATGCACCAGTTAAGAAGAAAAAAAAGTGAAGCTCAGTGAGAACTGATGCATCTCCAGAGGCCAGCTGGGACAACAGCTCATCTTCTTCTTCCTTTACTTTGCAAAAAGCAAAATAAGTTCCATTCTCTACTGATGAGAAATTGGAAGAAGGACCTGACTGGTCTGCTGCACCTCCAGGTTTGTTAGTTAGACTACTGAGGAGCGTAGAAAGTTATGCCAGCTCACCCCTCCCAACACTGAACATACAGTGGAAAGACATTTGTCCTTGCTGAGCCTCTCCCTTCACAGTCGTTTTCAGATTCAGCTTTCCTGCTGCCATAAAGATCACGTGCACCCAGCACATGCATGTGGTGAAGGAATAAAAATAGGCAGCCTGTTTCTGTGCAACAAAATCCAGACATCATCTTCCTCATAAGCACAGTTATTGTGCTGATCTCAGCTAGATGTTCCTCTTACAGAACTTGCCTACATTCTCTCCTAATACTGTTGTACTATTTTTGTCCTCTTCTATCCAGAAGTAATAGATTAATACTAAGCATTTCTACAGGACCTCTCCATGAAGAACTCTGGGTAAACTTCCTGTTTTACCAGATATTATTTGAATCATGTTTTTTGAAGTTTCCAATGTACCAGTATCTAGCAGGTAGCAGTCACTACCATGAGCAACCTAAAGCTTCGTATACAAGACAGAAAAATGGTCACTGGGAAACTGAAGTAGACAGAAGGATTTCTCAAAGTATCAGCAAAATCAGAGAAGATTCAGAGGACAGTGAGTACAATGAAGGCAATAGAACAATAAAGAGACAAACGGTACCATAAAAAAAGATGAGGAAAAGGAGATGTGATACAAACAGAACAAACTGATTTAGGAGACCCATTCTTTCCTATTCTCATAATACTAGCCCAAATTCAATTCAATTAAAAAAAAAAAAAGGTAGGAAATTCAAAACTGCTGTGAAAGAGAATGCATTTCACACTACACATAATTAGCACCGAGATTATGAACCTAACAAGGTTCAAAAATAGTTTCAGACTTTTATAGGCCTCCAAATTAATATTACACTGCACACATAGTTCTTCACAATTCAGACCAGTCACTACCACAGGAGATAAGATCCAGCATTGAAAACAGGTTCTTGCACATTTGGTAACTAAAGAATTGTTGAACCCTCTTCTCTGTTACCTTCTATTCCTCGAGACAGACACTGGGCTGGAGTGATGTCAAGCTGACTCTGCCTATTTTGATGGGTCTTCTGTTTCCACTGAAGCAAACCATCTAAGATTATTGGCAAGGTGCAACTCTATATTCCAAGACCACATTTAAAATCAGAGATATTTCATTATACATCACTGTATTGTAGCCTTGTACAGGCCAGCATGGGAGTTTACAGAAACTATTACTATAGCCCAACTACGGCAACAGTTTCAGCATTCAATATTAAGGACAAATTTAGCTTAGTGAAAAAAAAATACAGCATTCAAAAAGCTTTGATTCAAGTTAAATAAAAAGACTGTCTCCAAATAAAGTTTATGGAGATAAAAAACAGAGAGGAAAAAGAAGAGGCTATTTTGAAATCCTTGATTTTTCTTCTTAAGAAAACCCTAGCATTTTTATATTCAACTCATTAACACTCTTTATCACAAAGCATGCAAATCATACTCTTTTAGTAATTGTGTATTGTTTTGAATTTCTGATGCCAGATAGAACACTAATTTCATAAACCATTCACCATCTAGTGATTAGTATTCATAATCCTTACATAGAGATGCAGTTGCCAGCCGTATGAAGACAAACTTAAAAAGAATTGAAAACAACCTGATATTTGATTTAGGAAAAAACTCCTGTTGTTGAAGACCTGTACAACTTCTTGATTGCAAGGCCAGAAACAACACATAGCAAGGAGTGGTCAGAGCTCACCTGAGCAGTTCCTGGTGTACACTACTCATCTACCACTGAATTTATTTTTTCCTTTTCTTATCTCATATCCAACAGCAATATTTATCTCCTTACAGAATGAAATTATGGGGACAGGTAATATTTTTAATTGTGCATATAGTGCCCTGCAAAGCTCAGCTAGCAGACACCGCTAAAATTTACACGTGTAAGGTTAGTAGGGAGAAACAGGAGGATTCTCTATTCTGCAATACATTAAGTTCATGTAATAGTTTTCACCATTAAAAAAAGAGCATTCAAGCATATTTTGGTGGCATTCTTTCATTTGCTTCAAAGCATTTTTGAAACACTTTGGAATTAGGCCAAGGCAAGGTACCCTCCCCAGATCTGCTGAGAGTGGGCTGAATGAGGATCATAAAGAGACAATGCTTTCTTACCTATGGTTTTCTTCATGAAACTCACAGGTCGAAACCAAAACTTTCCCCATTCTGAAATGCCTCCAGTGCCCCCTGGTGTCTGCCTTCTGCAGCTTCATACAGAAAGCCAGCAGCGAGCTCTCTGCCAGGAAGCCCTCACTTAAGAGGAAAGTTATAGCACAGATTAGCATGCTAGTCACTGCTTGTTTGCATGCTTGTAATTATTTCTGAAAAAGATCAAGTTACTACTTCATTCCAATAAGATACTGAGGAATAAAGAAATCAGATGTCTCATTCCCAGCCCAGATTACCCCAGATTAGCAGTGTTCCAACAGATGAACCTGAACTGCACTGACGATGACATAGAGTAACCCGGGAAATAGCTGTTTCCTCTTTTCTGCAGACTTTTGCAGATATGCTATTAAATAGCTGCTGATGCAAGTTTTTTTTTTTTTTTTCCTTTTCTTTTGTAAAGAACTGTTTAATGGGAAGGGTAAAAAATTACCTAAGCCAAAATATTTTCCACGATATGTACAGAATAGCCATAAAAACATAGAGGAATAAAATGATGTTGTTGCACTGACATGACTGACAAAAACCAAACATACTGACTTATTTACAGACTCACTCTGATTAAAAAGATTAGAATCACCAAGACTGAAACACAGAAGAGCTGAAAACACAACATCTCCAAGTGATCAAGTGTGTGGTGGAGGCACAAGGCAAGCATCCAGCCTACTGTACACAGAGCAACATCCCAGCAACAGGGCTGGGATGACAAAGACCACCTCACTGAAATTCTTTTCCAAGACAGCCTGCTGATCAAGAAATCTATGTTTCACCAATGAGGAAATAACATCCCATGGCTGAAACACAACATTCTATCTTTCAGAACAATTCTCTTTTTGGCAAAATGGATGGAAAAGTGTTTCTGACTAACTGAAAAACTTTTCATTTCTGTATTTTCTCAGTGTGGGTATGGAAAAGAAGAATCAAAACTAATACCAGGAAAAAGAATGTCCCTTTACTTATGTACAGATATACTTGTAATGTTCAGTAGTACTCATGAAACGTTAGGAAAATAGAATCTAATATAGGAACTAAATACAGCTAAAGAAAAGAGGAGACTGTTCTGGGAAAACTCAACAAAGTGAAGAACTGCAGTTTTCTAAACTAAGAACAAAGCACCACTGACTACAAAATTCCAGTGGCTCTAATCACACCTGCTGCACAGGGAACAGCCTAAGTTCATCCTTCTATTGAGAACATCTGATTTCAATAGACAATATTCTTAAACAGGACAATAACCACAGTAAAGAAATAACTTTCTTCCACTTCCCCCCCCTTCTCACTGACCATCCACTGCAAACATTGCAAGCTCAGCCCAAACTAAAAGTGAAGAACTACCTTGTGCGAGTAGTGAAGGCTCACACAACTGTCCCGTAGCTGTATATGACTTCCTTAGTCAGAAGAACATTCTCAAATGAGTAACTGTGGCTCACTACTAACTAGGGAAAATATCAAATGCATTTCAAGATGAATCCAAGTTGCATAAAATAAGAAAAGCCTTCCCCAACACAAAGGCAAGGTGAAAGGAAATCCCCGCAGGTACAAACGACTCCAAGCCCACAGCTCAGCCCCAGGAGATGGTGCCCCATTACAAACGTTGGAAGCGCTTGAAAAGGGAACCAATTCGTCATGTGTAAGAAAGCTAGAAAGACTTCATTGTCTAACATAAAACATTAGCAACTCCAACCTTGTCTGTGACAAGATTGTTAGCAGAGGCACCACTGCAATTACATCCCAAGAGAATGCCAGCTGAACAGATAGGAATTGCAAGCAGACAGATTTTTATCACCATAGGAGATTTCAGAAAGAAAAAAAAAAAAGGAAATCTTTCATTCAAGATCTGGAAATGCTTAAATGCTTCTGACAGTTCCAGGGAGCTTACCAATTTGACATGAGAATCCTGAAGGTGATTCAGCATGAGCCCATTCTGGTTACGTCTCACAGGTCCTCCAGTTAAAGAAAAAAAAATGAAAGGAAGGTAGAGAAGCACACAAAGTCACTATTAAACTTCTATCACGTAAAAGCTTTATGATACAATTTAATTACATGAGCAAACACAAAGCTAAATGGTTGTCTACAGCACCACAGAACACTGAGTGATATTAAGAAAACCAAACCATTTAGGCAAGTTTACACAGTAAACAGTAATTCATCCATAGCACAGCCTAATGCAGGATTCAGTAAAACCTGGTAACGTAAACCAGCAAATAAAACAGTTAATGACAGACCTAACTGCTTTTAGGTCTGTACTACCAGTTGAGAAAGAAGAGTGCCTGTAATACAGTATTGTAGACCAGAACAAAACCAAAAGATTTCTGCCCCCCAAAAACCTGTATCAGACACAATCAAAACAAGGTATAACAAAAATTATGAGGAACTATAACCATGGAACTTTCCAGAAAATACAGTGTCATAATAATCTGTAAGTATGGTTATACACCACAGGAAGTAATTGTGCATATGCGGAATGGGAGAGTCACAACAAGATTTGACTCAGGTGTGAACTCTCAGTAAAACTTGAGTATGGTCACTGTAATGCACTACCAAAAAAACAACCCTGACAATTACACTTCAGCAATATCAGACTAAGTGATGACAGCTTATATTACTTTAGTTCTGCTTCCTATCAGAGATCTACTGTACCTACAAAGGAACAACACATCTGTCTTGAATCTGCCGAGTCACAACTGCTGGGAAAACACTCCCACATGTGCCCACTTTCTTGGCCTTTTCCTTCAGCATCAAATACAGTCCTGTGTTGGAGAGAACAAAAACTACATGCAGTCTTTCATATTCAGTGCACCTTTTTCTAAGAAGAGGTCTGGAGTTCACATACAGAACAACCACTTTACCATATGACTGGAATGAATTTGAAAACTGTATTCCAAGGACATCACTCTCTGAAAATTCCAAAGGAAGAAACTGCCAGCAGACCACATGGAAAGAATTTTCTCCAAGAGTGAGAATTCTTCAGATTACTTTCTCCGTTTCACTGATTTCCTTCTGTTATTGGCCCAACTTGTACCTGCTGTGCTCATCAGATGCTGCTGTTTGCAATGCAGCAGAGATGATTTTCACACCAAAACCAATGAAGTACTTCAGGAATCTAGCAAGAAAGGGACTGTGACATTTAAACGTGTAGATGCAATGTAGGGATTCATAATGGAGCATCCTGAGCAACATAAGCTTGTAAAGACTCCAGACAGGAATAAGGCGCCAGCAGGTAAGGCTCCAAATATTGCTTCCTGATGTAGCTACATGCTCATTAAAGGGTGTCTCATGCAACTAAATACTGAATTGCCTTCTGTACAGTATCAGCAGGAGGTGATAAAGGCTCCAGGTTAAAATATCATTCGTTGAATACCCATTTTGCCTATGTTGCCACATCCAGGTTTACTTAAAAGCACAGTGTTGGTCACATTACTTTAATGAAATGTGTGGGAATTTTGTCACCAACTTCAGCAGCAGCAGAGATAAGCCAGTGCTTCTGACAAAGTAAAAATACGTCCTCCTCCCCACTCCCAAAGCCCAATTTTTAGTTTAGGAACATGCTTTGAAATAGGTAGTCATTTTGTGCATCTATAAGATCAGAAGCCGGAATAAAATTTAATATTTATTAGAATTTCTTCCAGTAACAGCATTCAACATCTTAACAAACCAAGCTGTGAAGTCTTAAAAAAAAATCTAGGATTACAAAAAAAAAAAAGGTAAAATAAGTTGTTCTTTATATTTAATGTCATCAAGTGGGATTTTCTATTTAAAAACAAATTTGTAATATAAACAGAATTATTTTAAGAAAATGTGATTAACATGATGTTATTTTCAGAATGGATACACAGTGTATGAATACTGATCTGAAAAGACTGGGGAGCAGAGTACACACTACTGCCTTGCTCAAAACAGGGAGTTTGAAAAATGGGAAGGGAGGAGGATCTTTCCAGTGAAATAACTTAGATACCACGCAATGGACAAAAAATGCAAATGTACAGAAGACATTACATGACACCCTCATTACAACACCCCCTCAAGTCTGGTTATACTGTAAATTAAGTTAGTAAAGTGCATCTTTAAAAGACTTGTCTAGTGAAATACCTTTTCCAATTATAAAACACAACACAAGACGTGCAGTAACAGTTAAATCATAGTGTAAGTTTTTAAAAACTAACTTTTCATTCACTAAAGAAGAAAAGTTGTAACTGCAGTAGTGTTCACATTATTCTTCTTCAATAGGATGCATCCTTGTGTGCTTTTGATACTTGGCAAATCCTCAGATATGGAACATGGCAAAATTATGCAGTTTAAGCAAGTGCTTCTCTCAGTGAAATACAACTCTTCAATGGCAGAATGGCCACATGCAGCACAACCACATTAGATTTTGGGAAGCTTTGGTGCACTAACGATGGGATTGGTCTCCTGTAAATATCTTCTCCCTGCACTCTTATAGTCGTAGGTGCAGGTGTGAGTCTCTGCATAGCGGTGAGTTGCACAGAAGTTGTTTCCACATCTGAAGAATCAAGAATATTAGAAGTTACAAGCTTTTAGAAGCTTTTAACTCTGACATGCTGGGAACCCTTTGGCTTAATCATGTCTTGTTTACTTGACATGATTGCTTGGATTCTAGTTGTCTTTGACTGATGACATTAACTGGTAATCAAAATGACATTTTTTGACACCGAAAGCTGCAGTTCTAACATTCTCTTCAGCTGGGAATTTAAGCCATCTCAGTACTCCTGAAATCAGCTAGCAAGAATCACAAATACATAAGTTAAGAATGATGGGCTTTGATCTACTTTATTTCATTTTAAAGATCTTACACAACAGTAGCAGGTAGAATTTAGAGGACAAATCCATAGAGCTAAAATAATGGCATCAGGTCAAAGCCACATAATGTATTTCAATTATTAGACAGTGCCACATCACTGTAACCACTAAAGTAACTATTTAGTTCAGCATGTGATTTCTGCCTGGCATAAACTGAAATTAGTTACTACCAATTTAGTCAGCTGTAGAGATGATACATGGACAAACTGCAGAGAACACAGGAAGTATGCATATTTCCAGAATCAGTTACAAATTCAGTGAGGTAAAATTAGGTTTTTTCCCTTGACAGTTCAATATGCTTACTGGGAAAAAAAAAAAAAAAAAAAAAGAAATTACCTAATTTGAAAAAGTACTTAAGAGACCAATATTAGCATCACAGAACCACAGAACTGTAGGGGCTGGAAGGGACCTCTAGAGATCATCTAGTCCAACCCTTCTGCCAAAGCAGGCTCCCTAGACCAGGCTGCACAAGTAGGCATCCAGGTGGGTCTTGAATGTCTCTAGAGGAGAATTCACAGCCTTTCTGGGCAGCCTGTTCCAGTGCTCTGTCATCCTTACTGTGAAGAAGTTCTTATGCACATTTGTGCAGAATTTCTATGCTTCAGTTTGTGGCCATTTCCATCCTGCTGCTTGAAGTATTTAAGTTGCTTCTTGACTGTAAAGCAATGACATCATTCAAAAACAGAATGCTCTTTAAATGGACTGAGCATTACCTGTCTGCATTACCATCTCATTATTGTACTCCTCTCCCTATATATCTAGGTTCATATATTCTGCAGCTGTTCCTGAGGCTTCCCTGCCAGGTAACAATTTTGTTCTCCTTTTGTTCTTGCTTCTGTAATCACCTGTCTGTATTCTCTACTAGGTTGATGTTCCATTGGCTGGAACACAACCATTGGTTCACATGGTTGGCAACGTACAATTTTTCCCCTTTTTCTGAGCTTCATTTCTAGCCTTAAACAAGCTGCTTAGTTACTTCTAGAAGAGCTTCCATCTCTTGACTCAGTAGAAAATTGTGCAACAGCCAAAAGATGTTTCAAAAAAAGACTAAAGAGTGAGTAAGGAAGCAGTTTCTCTCTCCAAAACTTCCATCTGAATTCCCCAGTGGCAGAAGTCCTGTTCGTTTAGCTGTTGACTGACATGAACTCCAACCAGCTTCAAACACAGCCCTTAGTGCAGCAGCTTCTAGCCTTTGCTTATTCATAGCAAATGATATCAAGAATATCTTGAGGAAAACAACTGAGACCAAAACAGAAAGGGTGTGTTTTTTTTGGTTTTTTTTTTTTTTTAATGTTCCTACTCACCACCACCAAGTCTCATTATGCTGTCAGCAAGCTGTGACTTGCAGGACCAGCACTCTAGCATTCTGCTTTTGAAGTGCTCTAGATGTTCAAAAGTGACTAAAGTTTTACAAGAAATAGTACACATGTAAGAATTAAAAAGCTGCCAAAGAGAAATTCTTATGCAATCAAACATGCAGATGTGTTATAATAGGGCCAGATCTGAGGGAGTTTTTCCTGAAATTGCTCATGGTATAATTATTATTAACACACTTTGCAGAGCATAAGTCTGTAGTAAGTCCACATCAGTCTTCTCTATTACAAGATATCTTGCATTTCTTTATTTTCCTAGCAGAATCCATTCCTCCACTGCAGAGCACGTATGATATTACTGAACTTTATTTCTTGGAGTTTTGCTGAACAGAGAATTGAAACAACTCAACTTCTTTGAAAATTGTCTTTTGTGCTAGGTTTTAGTGAACATCACGCAGCATACAAAACCTTTTGGTTATCCCAGCTATTTATCTTAAACAGCCAGTTACACATCATGCCTACCTGCACTCATAGCTGGTTGCCAATCCAGTTTTCTTGCCACAGAGAAAGCAGTGCTTTGCAATTTTCTTTTTTGCTTGAATTGAGCCATTCACAGGTGGAAGATGGGTTGCTTCACCTTTCAGAGGTAGAGAGACAGCAAAGACAATTTTATTTATCCCTGACCACAAACAAGTTGAAATTATCTTCCAAAATCCAGATTCATTTTCCATTTCTTAAGATACCTCAAGCCCAAACAGAGTAAAAACACCTTTGGAACACCTTTGAAAGGGGCAGTGCAATGCCTGACTTTGATACGTTATTATTTTTACATCTGTTAAAAATTCATATAAGCAAGAAATTACAGAAAAAAAAATTTACTAATGCTATTCCCAAATGCAAAATGTAGTGCAACTGGGAAAGCACTACACACAATAGCTTTCTGAAGAATCAATTGAACATTCAATACACAGCATATAGCATATGCAGTAGCTAATAACTCAAGTTTACCAAATAAATATAGCAGCATTTAAAAGTCTTGCTGGCACATAAAAACTGCAATAAAAATGCACAATCAACTATGTAGCTTCATAAGACACTTTGTGGATGTTCCTTAGATTTCAGTACTTAAAAACTCATTTTACTTGCTTCGTAACTGGAAAGCACATAAAGAAAAGTAATCTTTTCTCCTTCTGGAGAAGCAAGCTTTTAGTGACGCACGCTTACCAAATGCTGAGATATAGAAAATGAGCAACACATCCTCTCAAACACATTTCAGTGCCTGTATCACTGTATTATCAGGGTGCTCCCCTGAAAAAATGACCTAATGAGCTGAGAAGTGGTCTTTCTGAAGTGCACTGCTAATCATAACAGTTATTTCTCAGCCGAGATACTGTGGCTACATGCAATAGTTAACACTGGGTCATCACTACACACCGCGGTCCCTATCTACCAATCAGTGCTATCATCCTACTGTCATCTAAGAATAGAAACTTCCAGGTAATGTTTGTCAATGCCACCCATTTCATTATCTAAAAGCATACTATTCCAGAAGCATCAGTTAGCATTGTTTGGGAAAGAGAACTTGAAAACATTCTTCACTGTGAACTACACATAAACAAAAATAGTGCATCAGCCCCTACAGCAGCTGTTGTGACACGAAATAACTACATAAAATCAAGGCCTTAAACAAGAATAGGAATCTGTCTTTTGGCTAGTTATAGAAGTGATCATTATCTTTCTCCCAAGGGGATGCATAATATGACACCTACTGTGTCTTTCTCATGTCTGAAACCTTTTGGAAAATACACTTTTGCTTGACAAAACAAACCAAAGGAGTCCATTCATCACAGCTGGATCCGAAATGGAGGAGATGATAGAAAAGTAGGCTTCCCCGTCATGCAGACTTTTGCCATGGAGTGCTTACGGACAAACAAATTTATTAATGTTCACTGTCAATTCAAAGCTGCACCCCAGCTGTGACAGGAAGGCACAAGCTTTCACAGCTTTTGCCCTTACATCACTGCATAATTTTTTTCTGAGGCTATTTTCTAGCTCATTCTCTGTACTGGATCTTAATGTTCTGGAACACATGCTTCCCTCTTTCCCTAAGATCATAAAGAGAGAAGAGAAAGTCTGCAATTGCAAGTCAAAGACATGAAGAAAAGTTGATTGTGTTGAGAATCTTCACCAAATGCATTAGCTCACTGTCTTCAGTAAAAACTGGAGTAAGTCAGACCTCTTGGAAGTGCCTATGGGCCTTACAAATTTTTCTTGCGCTTCTGGTTCGGCTCTGGGAATTACCAGACCAGCACACCTTCAACACTTCAAAGCAATGTTCTCATTGACTTGGATGGTTTTCCTATCACCAAAACAAAGTCTGCAAGTCCTAAAGACAATACTAATCTGTTGACACTATAAAATGAGCCTAAAAAAGGGTTTTCAAAAGATATGGAAGCAAACCACTGTGTTTAGCAATTTAATATACACACAGTGAGGAGGGAATAAAAGAGAAAGTCAAGATTCAGCAAGTATGTTAGCTTTTCTTAAATGAGCATTTGAACACAGTCAGGACAATTACTGTCCTGACCAAGTGAAGAGGTGGGAGATACATCCCATGAATTGTTATACAGTCTAGGCTCATGATCATTCTTCTACTCTTTTCTTAGCACACAACCTGGCTGCTTCAGGCTAGAGACCAACTCACATGGTTTAAGAGCTTTTTAAAAGTGCTCCTCTAGACAAATACATTCCTCCTGAGAGAATTAATTACACCAGATATTCATATTTAGGTTAATAACTCCCACTTCCAGTAGATGGCAAGCTACAGTTATCTAGACTAGAGTGAAAGATCAATGCTTGTCACACAAACCAGAGGAAATCAGCGTGGTATCAGTGGTCTTCAGCATCCATGCCCTCCTTGCTTTCCTTTTGCCAAATCTTTTTGGCTTAGGCTGCAGTCCTAAAGACAATTCTACCAATCAAAGCAGTCTAATTCCAGTACACCCAGTAGTATTCACAGAACTAGTCTTTTGGAAACTTCAGAGTAGAAAGCCATATTTATGCCTAAAGATAATATGCAGGACTCATTAAGTACTAATAAAGCTAGGAAACAGTCACAATTTTATCTACCCAAGATCAGGATGACATTTGTATATTAAAAAATTGCTTAAAATATTAAAGGTCACAAAACACTACAGAAGTGAAACACAGCAAGAACTATGAAAAATGTATATTTCACAAAGATATATGAGTTCTGTCCTCTGAACATGTGATAAACCAGGAAAGATTAAAGAGTCATCTTCAATTATTATTTAAGTCACATTACTTACCTACTCTTTTCCCTACAGCTGCATTACTTCCATTCATTCCAAGCCCATGCGCAGACTAAAAAAAAAAATTCCACAAGGAAATTACTAGCACATGGAAGTTAAATGAAAGATTAGGCAGTCTGGCATCAGCTTGTTTGAAACAATGCTGTAACAGCGAGCGTACCTACAAAAACAGTCCAAGACTTCCGTACAAAAAAAGAATTATACCATATAAAGTCTTACTCAGAATGACTGACTTGAATTTTAATAGTTTCCCTGTACTTCACAACACACAAAAACAACATAGTACACTGGAGATCTGAAGCTAGGAACATATGGTACTATTCACAGGGAGAATTTTGGCGTAAGTGTAATTAGTGAGCAGCAGAAATCAGATGACATTTCAAACAGTCATAATTCTATCATTACAATAACTAATAGTTTTAGCTGTGAACTAAACAACCAATTACTTCTAGGACCCATTTAGATAAACACAGAGCTAAGATACAAAAAGGGATTTAGAAAATAGATGCAGACAGAAACACAAGATAAGAGCTTTCATAATGCCACTGCAAGAAAGACAGAAAAAGCCCAATTTCTTTGGAATTATTATTACTCACTAGGATATATTCAGCAGCTTCATTTGCAGGAGCAGTTTTCCTAAAGCTTTCTTCATGAAAATTCTGAAGGTTTGTAGGTAGTGCAATACCAGAAGTCCGAAACCTCCCAGTCCCACAAGAACTCTGTGAACTTTCCCTGCTTGCACTTCGGGCCAGCGAAGCTAGAAATCCTAAGTTATTTACAGAACTCACAGGTTCTTTGGATCCCTTGTTAGCCACATCTGCAATGTCTCTGGCTTCTGCTTTAGTAATTATATCAGGTCTTTTGCTAAGCGAATCTAGTTTCATGCTATGAAATCTAGCAGTCCTAGAAAAAGAGGAATCTGCTATACTACGGACTTCCAAGGATCGGAGTGTGTCTGGTGAGGTTGTAGTTCTCAAGTTACAAGACTCAAAGCATTTGGGTTGTGTTTGTGGTTTCAAAGAACTATGATGTGCCATTTGCGACGAATACCAAAGAGGTGACAAAAGCATACTTTTTTGAGGACTTAATTGACGAGTACTAAGAAGTCCAGTTCCCATCGCTGCAGTGCTCAGTACTTTACTTATAGGTTTTTTGTGCTGTTCTATAACCTTAGATTCTTCATCTCCATCTGAGAGTTCAAGTTCTGAGTTCACCTTTCCTGTGTCATGTATCTCGCTACACTGTTCAGTGGTGTTTGCATCTGTAAACAAAGCAAAAGTATCTGTTTCAGACAGAAGTTTTTCTTCTGTTCCACACAGTTCTACATTTGTTAGATTTGGATACAAAACAGAATCTTCCTGTGTTGCTGAAGTCACGTTTTCAGACACTTTTTCCAAATTTGCAGGCAAAGATGAAACAGGAGTCAAAATACTGTTTGTAGGTACTTTCGCATTTTCTAGTTCGACACGAGATATTTTTGGAGGTAACCTGATGCTACTAACTGACTGAGACCAAGAATTGCTCTGCCAAGTATCATCTTCCTTAAGAAAGTCATTAGCTGGGGACGGCATTGTTCTACCAGTTGTGGCCAAAGAAGCCAATGCTGTAAGTGCATTTTGGGAAGACTCTGAAGGATATGAATTCCCAGAAGGAGGTAGGCAGGACTGTCCAATATGAGGGAGCACTCTTAAAAACCGGTGGCGAGCAGCAGCCGCCGAGCCACTGGATGGTCGAGGAGCTGTTGGAGGACGAGGTTTCACCTTGACAGTTTTTTTAGGCTATTGTAAAAAACAAACAGGCAAAAAATAAAACCAACAACAGTTAGTATTTGAATTATGGAGGCAATCAGAGACCTGGCTGAGATCATATTCTGAAGAATTCTGACAGTAGCAAAAGGCCAGAAAACACTCGTCATATCATTCACACTACTCTCTCACCTACTACTAACTACCTAGACTACATACCAACATGAGAATAGCAAGATCAAAGATTATAATCAGAAAAGGCCATGTCAGAGGAATAAGAAAGGGAAGCCAGAATGCCAATGAAGTTATCTGGAAGAGTACAGTCTCAGACAAAAAAAAAAAGAAAGAAAAGGTATGTCTTCATTTTACATCCAGGGAACTAATTAATAATTTTAAATAATTAAATAATTTTACTAATCCAGATCTCCTGAATACCAGCCTGATGTTTTAATTGCTAGGCAATCTTGTTTTCATATTTAACTCTACAGGACTCTTAGTTACACTAATTCTTACACAGAATTAGAAATAAGTTTTATTTAAGATAAACATGGCTCATTCTCTACTGGAAGAGTGCTGGAAAACAACATTACTTAAAGAATCAGAAGAAAAACAAAAGAACCACAAAAATAAGACAAATACATCAAGGACAAGCAGCGAATTCCTCGAATTCTGAAAGGTAGATCCAAGGGAAGCCGATGCCCCAGGGAAGAACATTCATGTGTTACTGTCCTTTTTAAACAACAGATAATAAATCATATACCCTTTATCACTCTACTTCCCCAGACAGCAAAGTATCTAATCTGCTTTTCTAAAAAGCCCATACCTGCAAAGTGCAAACTATTTGATCATAGAAGAATTTAAATCACACTTTCACCTTTTTACTTAGATTCATGTTTTCCATCTTCGCCTTGAGCAGTTTCATTTTATTCATAGTAATTGAATTTTCAATAATCTGTTGGCCAGAAGGTGATGCCTCTGTCTCATCTTCATCATCAGCATATAAATTATAAACTGAACCACCACTGAAAATAATAAAAGAAACTTTGTTTTCACCTCTAACCAATTAAATTATGTTTTCAATGTATTCTCACAACTAGAAAGTCAAATCCGCAGTTGATCTGTTGACAAAGCATTATGAAAAACTGTATGCAAAGACATTTCAAATCCATTATTTTAGAACATAAGCATTTCTTATTAGAGTGCTCATAAAAATGATGACGCTGAAACCAATACACAGTCCCACTTCTGGGAAGTTGTTATACCATATACAGTTGGTTCACACTCACTATATATTTTTCCCCACAGAAGGGATATCCAGTTCCACAAGTGTCTCCTGAAGGTATGGCCAAAGCTGTTAACAGTGTGACTCAGACAACAAGCTGATCAGTTTTCCAATTAATCAGACACTGGCATGGAAGGAAAGTCCAAATTTCTATCCATCCTGAGGGGTGTTCTCACCATAAATGGAAATGGAGGGGTCACCCATGTGGATGTGATATTCTATTTCTCCTTTTCAAAATAAAAAAAAATAAAAAAGGATCAGTTTAGGTTTCTAAAGAGTCTCACATTCGGAAAAAAAAATACAGATTAGAATTGCTAGAGCTAAGACAAGATAGTTTAATTCAGTAGTCAGTGGAAGTTCACGCTGTATTTTTCCAACTTGTATTCCAATAGAATGCAAAACCTCAACATTTTAAGATAAGAATCTGACTTGTTTTTTTCCTAGGAAGCATTAGTCACTAACACATATCCAACATCTGACAGCTAAATAAAAGAATCATTATGAGTGTTCATTCATTACAAATTGATGCCTTTTCAATCTCGTACATAATACTTTTTAAAGAGTGTTTTTAAAGAGTGTTTTAATTCTTCCATTAGGCTGCCAACATCTAGAAATTGTGACAATCTGGTGATTCCCCCATGTTCATAAGAATGTTTTATTCTATCAAACAAAAATTTCTTCTCTCCAAAAGAGACCAAGGAACAACTAAACGTGATGGGCAAGTCAGTACCAAAACTTAGTACCAAAGCTGGCACCTTCACTAAATTTAGATTTGCAAGAGTCAGAAAAGAGCCAGTGTTTTTGTACTGACTTTCCCAATCCTTTTCCTAAAACGTAGCAAAATTCACAAAGTAACACAACTGAGAGACGAACTTTTAAGAGCAGATTCAAAACAAGTCAGAAGAATAGTCCAGTCATTTCTTACCAGACATTGAACAGCTCTGTACAGGGATGGTCTGCACGCACATTACATACCTCTCCTGGTAAAGATTCAACACTACACAATCATCTCAGAATTTTAAATCTGCAAAGATTTAAGTCATCAACTCAAAGCCATTCTCTGAACTTCCCCTCCTTCAAGGTAGGAATAGAAAGAAGAGGGATGTAATGGTCCCATGCTTCACTTTCCCCCTCTATGTAAAAAGAATTGTTTTTGTTTTTTTCATTTTATGATTAAATAGAGACAAAAATAACACCAAAAAAGGATTAAGGAGTTTTTCCTTTAACGGAAACATAAAGCCATAAAAGTGGGATGGGGAGATCCCACTTCATTATACTTCGAGCCCATTTCTCAACTGATTTTCGCCACTGGTGTCAACATTCTTGAGTTTTTGCTTACAAAACGTGTGCTTCAAAGACAATCAGTATATTGTCAAAACACTGCCAGCACACCTCCACAACTCCAGGTATATTCTTTTAATCCAGAGACAACTACCACTGTACTTACACTGACAAGCTTTAACAATTAAATGTAAGTCAAGTAAAACAATCTGGAGAGCAATTAAACAAAACCTAAAACAACATCTAATTTCTAAACTGCAGTCACTAAATACTCATATGTGAGAAATGTGACCTTGCCTCGATTAGTAAACAGTGAAAAGAATAGTTAACTAAAACTATGCAAACCTTAGCCTTGGAGAAAATGTAGCTAGTCCCTATAATCGTACAGCTTTTTTTTTTTTTTTTTTTTTTGTTTTTACAAATGTACAAATATTAAATTTTTCAGGGGATTAGAAAACCTACCTCAAAGCTCAAAACCTACCTCAAAGTAAGAACAATGTAATATTTTTTCCAATATACTTCATCAATTTTCATAGTGTCAGAAAAAGAATCAGACCAGCAGTCTGTTTACTACAAAACAGTAGCTTAAGTGACAGTCTAACTCCTTTGTTAATATCAATACTTTGATTCTACGATAAGTTTGGTGTTTCAACCGAGGTCAAGTTATGTTCAAAGATCAGCTCTAGTAATAATTATTTCAGTATCTTTTTTCTAAAAAGAATGAAAAAAAATTAAAAAGTTTCTCTAAAACTTTAGGCAAACTCTATACATTAGCAATCATTTATCTTTCTGCCTAATGACTTGCATAAGTCATTTCCATACAGAAGATTTACACTAAAGACAAATTTTTATAAAACTAAACAAATGCCTTGAAGTGGAAAAGAAAAATCGTAATAATTTTTTTTTTTTTTTTTAATTAACGGAAGCTTTTCATGCCCTTATTGCCAGGTTGACTCTGTCTTGTGTGAAATTGCCTTTGAGAAAGGGGGCTGGAATGTCAAGAACTGCCTCAAGTACAAGGTCAGCATTAGCTCACTTTTCTGACACACAGAGATAGGCAACAGCCAGCATAATCACTGACCACAGAGCCCTACTGTGTAGTCAGGTCAACCACTCAGAGCCCTTTGTGCACAATTACTCCAGTATTACAGATATTCTTTTGAATATCTATAACATGACAAATAAAACTGGAAATAACATTATTCTTCAAGATGGGGATGCCATATAAAGATTAAAACCAACTTTACCTCAAAGATTCAGACAACGGAGTTAAAGTACCATCTCCTCGGTCTACTACACGGAAGAAATTCAAGTGATCTCCTTCTCGATATACTAAGAAGGTAACTTGTTTATTAGATGGTCCTTTCTCCCAGATCTCATCTCTGCTGGGATCCATGTATTCAGCTATTTCCCTTATAGGGTCTTCTACAGGAACTATGAAGAGAAAAAAAAACCCAGAATAAAACCAAGTGATTTCAACTTCTAGCAATCACATTGTATTTTCAGACCATGACTAAATACAACTACAGTTACAATACAGAAGCTTTTCCAGCAAGTCCGTTCACTGGAAGACAACACTAAAGATTCAACTTGAAACAGTCTCTTTCAAACTTTCTTGCTGTTCTGCAAGCAGCACTCTACAGATTCAAGTCATATGCTTAAATATGCTAGATTTACAACACTACCTTTCAGTGAATTCTTTATTAGCAAGCAAAGTCTGAGAAACAACAAGAATTCTTTGGAAATAAACTAGCTGAGATCTTAACTGCTGTATGTCTACTATTTAAACAATCCATCCTCTGAAAACCTGTTTGTTCACTAATCATAATTTAAAATAAAATCCATTCCAGAGGTACTCTTTAGAGTTTAGGTACTCTAAACTGTTCCGCTCTCAGATTTTCTGACCAAGAGGAAAAAAAAATCAACCAATGAAAATAATTTTTAAACATTTTAGAGGTGAGCCTACTTCAGAGTCAGAAGAATGGGTCCAAAATAAAATTACTGAACTTTTTTTTTTTTTAAACAGCCTCAATTTGGGTAATTCTGTCACTACAGAATCAGAAGAAAAACGTAGTTTAGTTCAATTTTACATGGTAAAAAGTAACATCCTAGCTATGTTTCTTCCATTAAGGCAGCAGATCCATGGATCCTTTTACTAAGAGCACTCAGTACTGCAATCAGGAGATCCTTCAGGAGGAACAGCTAAATGTTTACAGAAAACTTGTCATAGCTCGAATCACCCAACTGTCAGCTGCTGCCAGATGACAATCAGGCCTCTTAAGGTACTGAGTTCTTTTAAAACAAAGACTAACCATAGTTCTCCTACAGTAATACAACCAAAAATGTTAATTCAGTCAAGTTTATAATGCAAATACACCTTGTTTTACAAAAAGTATCTCCGGTAAACTATACTTAGAACAGCATTACAACTGAGGCTTCATTACATTAAAGTACTCAAGTATTAGGTGCAATGTTTTCATCACCTCTGAGAGCATCAGTTTAGTTTACAATTGGAATTCCCACTATAAAAGACATGCTGAGTGTTTTCCCAGTGAAAATTATCAAAGGGGTTTCTCCACTTTCAGTTTACGTTGCTCTATTGATGATCCACATACCCAACACTAAAGCAATATCCGTTTCTTATTAAACAATGACACTACTGTAGTGTTGCCTTCTTCCCTGAAGAATTATTGACTGTAAGACTTGATGATGCTGTACAAAGATACTCCTTAAACTAAGGGCAAACAAAATTAAGAGATGGTGCAATTGTTACACTAAGGAAAAAAACAGAGGGATACTTTTACCAAGTATTTTCCAAGTAATTGGAAACTAAAGTCTGCTTGCCTGAAATAGTTAAGAGTAGCTGTTCACAGTTTTAACTTGCTACATGAAATCATTAGTTTTTAACAAAGTTAGCACCTACCTCTCCTAGTGTTAATAGGTCCACCTCGCATAGCCAGAACTAACTTCAGAGTGCAGCCTTCTGAAATGCTGTAAATAACAATAATTTTTGTAACATTCTCTATTGTCTATATTAATAATCATTTAGAAACATTCATCTCAATTTTACTCTATACTTACTTATAATCATTCAAACAATAGTCATCTTTGAGTTCCACATTATTCCAAATTAAGTGCTGCTGAGAGATGGGAATACCTGAAGGGAGAAAAAAAAGATTAAAAATTGATAAGAGGACTTTTGGGGTAGT
Source organism: Chrysolophus pictus (assembly GCA_037305975.1). NCBI lineage: Eukaryota > Metazoa > Chordata > Aves > Galliformes > Phasianidae > Chrysolophus > Chrysolophus pictus. The sequence goes on along the minus strand of CM074581.1, from coordinate 17,796,813 downwards.
TTTGCTTTTTGAAGAATGTGGGCGTACAAGGATAAGAGATACGAAAGGAGAGCACAAGAGAAGGAAGCAAGCAGGACAAGGACAGACATTTGAGCAGCCCTCAGTCACGATATCCAAGCTTCTGAACATTTATTATGAATGAAAGCGAGGTTTTCAGTAGGCCTGCACTCACACAAGGAGCTCAACCTCTTGGCTCAGAGTTGTGATCAATGGTTCTGTGTCAGGGTGGAGGCCGGTCACAAGCAGTGCTCCTCAGGAGACAGTCCTGGGACCGGTGCTCTTCAACATCTTCATCAACGACACAGATGATGGCATCAAGTGCACCCTCAGCAAGTTTGCAGATGACACCAAGGTGAGCTTTGCAGTCGATACATTGGAAGGAAGGGAAGCCTTCCAGAGGGACCTGGACAGGCTGGAGAAGCGGGCCCATGAAAACCTAACAAGGCTCAGTAAGGCCAAGTGCAGGGTGCTGCACTTGGGTCGGGGCAACCCCAGGCATTTATACAAACTGGGGGAAGATCTCCTGGAGAACAACCCTGCAGAGAAGGACCTGCGGGTCCTGGTAGATGAGAAGCTGAACATGAGCCAGCAGTGTGCGCTTGCAGCCCAGAAGGCCAACTGTGTTCTGGGCTGCATTCAAAAAGGGGTGGCCAGCAGGGAGAGGAAGGTGATTGTCCCCCTCTACTCAGCTCTCTGATCATCACTAAGATGATCAGAGGGCTGGAGCACCTGTACTGTCAGGAAAGTTGAGGGAACTGGGATTGTTTGGCTTGGAGAAGGCTCTGGGGGAGACCTCATTATGGCCTTCCAGTACTTGTAGGGAGCATATAAACAGGAGGGGGAACAGCTGTTTACGAGGGTGGACAGTGATAGGACAAGGGGGAATTTTAAATTGAGACGGGGAGGTTTAGGTTAGATATTAGGAGGAAGTTTTTCACACAGAGGGTGGTGACGCACTGGAACAGGTCGCCCAAGGAGGTTGTGGATGCCCCATCCCTGGAGGCATTCAAGGCCAGGCTGGATGTGGCTCTGGGCAGCCTGGTCCTGTGGTTGGCGACCCTGCACACAGCAGAGGGTTGGAACTGGATGAGCATTGTGGTCCTTTTCAACCCAGGCCATTCTATGATTCAATAGGTCTGTAGAAGCATTCATTTGCTTCAGACAACGTAGAAAACATGCTCTTTTCTTGTCATCAGTTGAGGGAGGGTTGTTTTTTTTTTTCCCTCTTATCTGCACCTCAGAGCTTTCTGTCTACTGACACGAAAAACAGGATAAAACTAACTACAGAGGTACCGAATTATTTATTACAGATAAATTCTGTGAAATTCTGTGTCACTCACAGCTAAGACAAGGTTGCATTAGAATAACTGGTGACAGCTCTGTTACAGTGCTAACAACTATAAATATGTTTTATTGTCACTTGATATGGAAACCAGAAGCTCATATATACAATACAATGAAATTCTTCCTACAAACTTTTACCTTCTGTAGGTGCTCTTCTAGACTGTCAGAATGCTTTAATACTATTGTCTAGTAACACTCATTTTCAAGTCAAGTTCTGGGACAGATTTGGTATCGCTTTTTTGTTAAAAGAAATAACAAAAAACTACATGGCATGCTTACCAGACAGCCTACATGAAGATCACCTATGTTTCTTTTTGCCTGTAATTCATTTAGATACAGGCATGATAGACATTGAAGAGAGTAAGCATAAGCTGAGGTCTTCACACATTTCTATTAAAATGCTGCCTCTTTCCAACTTTTGCATAGTACAAGTCAGGGCAGTTAAGAGAGGATGGCACATCTCTGGCCACCAGAAACACTAAGGTTACTGGGGAGGTGAACAGCTTTCTTTACTGCCTTTGAAAATAAATAAATAAATAATCTTTCCATAAGAATAAAAAGGAAGTACTTCTGTTGAATGTATCTGTTGAAATCAGTATTTAAGATTCCACTGTGCACTCCTGAAAAAATGTGATTAAAAGGAAACCCATGGAGGCCAAGAACTACTTGTTAAAAAAGGTCTAAATGTTGTTCTTTAGGTTAGGAAGCAAAACCTATAAATATATTCTCCAAAAGGTTAAAGCAACCTTATCACATACTTTAATTCTTGGTCACTTTAGCATCAGATTGTGTCATTTGTTATTCATTTACATTCTCAGATATTTAAAAGGAGGTGTAAGTAGTTATACCTCACAGACTTCTAAAAAATACATCTGGTGAGAGGGGAATGCAAAGATCAGAGTTTTTCAGTTGTTTTGGCACCAACTCTCAGCTTCTCAAGGCTGGTGACAGTGTTTGGCAAGTTGGAGCAGAAAGTCAGTAAAGCAGCCATTTCCTAAGCTGGAGAAAGGGCATGAAGCCACAAACACCATCAACAGCAAAGAGGAAAAAGGGGTCAAATTCTGACAAAAGCCCAAGCAGATTCAACAAGCTAAGCAGACACTGCCATGTAAAAGACTGATTGCATTTTGGTGGAACTATCACTGTGTTTTTTTTTTAACGCTTCAGAGAAGATGACAATTTGCTTCTCCCACTACAGCTAACATTTTCTTTTATGAATGACCAACACAACTCTGCTGCACTTGGAAGGTAGTCAGAACAAGTCTTGTATTATCTGAAGTGCACAAGCCATTTATGAGACCAGATGCCTTCATACAGTAGACCAACATAATAGCTATTATCCTGCCAGCTATTTAATAACCAGCTACTGGTTAAGTTTCAAGTCTGCAGCACAAGCAAAATGAGAATGATCCAGCAAGAGCCAGCAAGTCTGCAGTAAAGTCCTTTTCTTTGTTGTTTTGCAGTCTCCTGATCACAAACAGTCATTACGGTCTGCATTTGTTATGGTTTCAGCAGCCTCCAAGGAGCAATTTCCAATTACTCTGATAAACTGAGAGAGTATTTGTTAAAAAGGCTGGCTTGCAACTGGCAGCACTGCTGTGAACCATGGTTTTGTTCATCTAACAATGACAATGTATTTTTGATTAAATGAACAGATGAAACCCCTATACTCTGGTATAATGGGAAACAGACAAAACCAGTATTTATTATTAATTCCCTTTCATGCTGCTTTCTAAGAATTCTGTTATGTATACACAAATTAAATGCTATATAGTTTATAGTTTTATGTGCAAGAAGTTAGGCATCAGCCGACAGCGGATGCCCCATCCCTGGAGGCATTCAAGGCCAGACTGGATGTGGCTCTGGGCAGCCTGGTCTGGTAGTTGGTGACCCTGCACATAGCAGGGGAGTTGAAACTAAATGATCATTGTGGTCCTTTCCAACCCAGGGTTTTCTATGATTCTATGATTATAGCAAATCTTCCTTAAAATGACATCTGCATGTGGGTTCAGTACATAGAATTGGCAACAATGAGAATGACAAGATACTCATGTACTATCCCCTCCTCCTTAAGCAGCACATGACTGCATCACTGCACAGCTGTAAGACAGTAGTCAGATGAGAGGAAAATAGAGCAACGAGCAAAAGCTCAGTGCTCAAAAGCAAGTGGGCAAGCCAGGTGATGCTGTAGGAAGACAGAAGTTTCTTCATACTGTATACACATCTGTAGCCATTTCAACAGGCAAAATGACCTATCAAAATGGTGACAATGGGGGCACAGAAAAGGGAAGGAGGGATTTGATGCTGCTTCTGAATCAGCCATTCAAGACACACCCTTACAGTTCACTTCTTTACTCTTTCTGGCACGGAAAGCAGGCTCAAAAAGCTGATGTTGTTTGACCCTAAAATAGCCCTACAGATTTTAAAGCAACCTTTATTTTATGTTGTAGGTAGAATGTTACTATGTTTAGGAAGACAAATACTTTAAACTCAAAGTTCAAATGCAATGTATTTATCTTTCATCCCATGTTGAAATTGCTGCAGAGCTCCTTAAACATTTACTTTTTGTTCCTGCTTACAGAGGCTAGGCTGACAGTCTCCATTTTGCCCTCTGAACTGCTTACATTAGGGAAGAGCTGCAGAGGTTCACCAACTTACAGCACCAGGTGATATTTCCGTAACAGTCAAAGTCACCAGCCTTCATTTATATGATAGTAGCCCACATTACTGTACATAGTTCATGTATTATCTACAATTCTTTTACAGACCAAAGAATTAATTACTACAAAGAGTGCACCATCTGAATGTTCCTTCTATAAAATTAAATATAAAGATGTAGTTCTGAGTGAACAATACTAAACCTCGCCCAGCCCAGCAGCCACAAAAACTTGTGCAATAGAGTGACCAATGTTTATCATTTGAAAATAAATGCTAGTTGCTCTTTTGGTGATATCCTGCTACTTTTAAGCACCATTAATATGTTAAACCTCAGCCTTCCACATCATCTTGAAACTCAAGTACTGTCCCACCCCTGACCATCAACACGTGGTCCAACTTTAAGATCAAAATATCTACAAGTAAACCAAAGGGACAACACCACACACAGCTGCTGACTGAGAATATTTTGGCTTTTATGCCACCAGCAGAGACAAAGGGAGACAAACACAAGACAAAGTGTTAAGCCACCAGTATAACTATAACTTAAGAAGGCTCCTTCAGTGAATTCAATGCTAGAGATAATTTATCTGAAGTGGATCCAAAGCCATTATTAGAACAAATCGAAATTTTGATAGCGAGTGCTTGCTTTACATGGGACATGTTTCAGACACATGCCTGGACCCAATCCAAAACCACAGCTAACTCCAATTTATGAGCTGATGTGCACAGAAATTTTAGATGTGCTAGAATCCATTAATGCATTTTAACCCACATTCACTGATTAATGCTAACTGGAATAAGAGAGCTGAGATCCAGAGCTCTTTTTAGTAGGGTACCAACATCTACTGCAGCTGTCTAAACAAATCCTTTCCACATCAGCTCACTAAAGAGGTACCAAGACGACAAACAGTATCAGAAGTATTTAAAAATTCCTTAAGTGTCATCCATACTATCCCTTCTTATTACAGCTAAGAGCTACTGAAAGTCTAGTTTTTGACAGAAGTTATTTAGGTTTTTTTTTTTTTTTTTTTACTATTAGCCTCTTAGAACTAGAGGGGCTGATGACAATTTACCAAATCTGTTAAATTCTGATATGATTATAGGTTTTGTACATGGTGATGTCAGTTAGCAAAACAAATCATTTTTCCAAATGTTACTTTTGTATGCTTATGGACTATCATCCTCAACACATACATCAGCCTACAGAGACAACACACACTCTGAGGGACCTGTAGAGTCTCCTAGCAGCATAGGAGCATTCTCCAGATACACATGCAGCTTAACCAGGAGAGGTTCACACTCCATGAAAGTTGAAATAATACTATAATAAAAAGCAAAAAATAGCTGCTGAAAAAAAAAAAAAAGCAGCTTTCTGCTTCCCATGCCAGACCATAACCACAAAATTACTTCACAATTCTGCCTTCACCTGATTCATTGCTTCAACTTTTGTTCTACAACAGAAACTTCATTGTTGAAAAGTTGTTTTCTGCTTTTGTTTGTTTTTTGCTTTCCAAAACATGCAGTAGTAGCCTTGGCTGCAGCACAAAACTGATTTGTCCTTGTGTCTGTCCCCTATACACTTGTATACATAACCAGTTTCCTCTGCCCCCTCCGTAACTCATATTGATTAGCAAGTTACAGATCTTTTAACTACATTCTGGGGTACTAAAGTATTTGATTATAAGAATCAAATTATTAATAATTAAGTGAATACAGCGAGCACCTAAATCATTAGTCCATCATCATAGAATGTAAAACATAAAAGACATTTCTGGTAAGCACTGCACTCTTCTTATAAGAAAAGATGACGCTTTTAAGTTGGGCATAACCAGCCTACAACCAGCTGTAGATATAATTCAGTGTGCCAAGCTGCAGTCTCCTATTTTGGACAAGAAATTCAAATTCCTCTTCCTCATATTTTCCACTGGTCTCTTCATGCATCCTTGAAAGCCTTTGCTTTCATCTGTACTGTCTCAACAGTCTGCCTTCTTATCTGTCACACCTTTTGTACCACTATAATCAACCAAAGAAGTAAAAAAATAAAAAATAAAAAAATATATCATTTTCATGTTTCACCTCTAGCCTCCAGAAGCAACTCAGCACGTTCCCTGACTCACGTTTAATTAAGGCTCTAGTACAAGCAACAAAACTATGTCCACGTAGCTATGCTAATTCAGCTATGCTGATGTAAATCTCTAGTTACGTGCATAGTGGAGCTTCTTGTATGCAACCCTATTAGCTAAAAGTCGCTCTTATTGCCATGACCTCACTAGACAAAAGTCACTCTTATTGTTGCAATGCTTCTGCTTCAGTTCATTAGCATGGATTTCCATAAAGGGATAAGAGTATCCTTCGAATCAAGCATCATATTACATCTCACAAGTGGGTTACACACAGACAGAATGAAAAAAACGTGGACAGGTAAACGGGAGAAAGAGGATCCCTTGTCTTGAAATTAGAAACTGCTGTACTGTCAGCTTATGCAGCTACACAGCTCTGTAAAGACTATGAAGTGCAAGCATGCAATACTGCAAAGCAGCACAAGTATTGATACAGAGGTATCCTGAATCACATTCTTCCATGCAGGAAGGGGAGACAGAACTGACCCACCATGTTTTCTCCTTCCATTAGCATCGCGCCAACCTCATAAATTAAAGGCAACTTTAATTGAGACGCATGCAAAGTTCATCGTGTTGCAAAGCAGCACCTCAGCCAGACTGCCACCACCGCAATATCTCTCACCTCCTCAGAACTCCCACCAGCAGCCTCACACTGTCCTTGCAGGTGGCCTGCACAGCAGTTACCTTTTTG